>OX104061.1:66917199-67126535 GCA_944474145.2 Dicrocoelium dendriticum
ATGATGATGAAGATGATGGTGATGATGATGATGCTGTCGATGTTGATAGTACCTTCATTTGAGCAGAAGTCACCGATTCTAACTCGGAAGCCTATCCTGCAAACAAATTGCTTTCCAATTCTACAGCTGCGGATGTATCCCAAACAAGTCAATAAAATGCTTAATACACCAACAACGCTTGAATATTCAGCCGTAAACAGACTGGCTTAATCAAATAAATGCATCGTACGCGCTGGATTCTTCCATCACCTTTCTTTCTAAAATGGGTGATTAGATTTGAACCTAACGCTTCTTTATCTACTTTAGGATTCTTGTACCATACCAATACTGTAAAATTCCTTCTCGTGCTCATTGCGAAACTGATTTTGATTTAATTGTCCAAGCTGATGGAATAAAATGAGATTTGATAAAATCTGTTCAAAAGGCACTGCACTCAGCTTTCTTTTTATTTCTGTATTCTGCTGGAATTAACTCCTTAGGCGGCCGCGCACTTGCAAATAGATCCGATGAGCCTCCAGTAGCTGGTAGACATTGTTCCGGACTCATTTATGCAGAAGTAGCATCTCATATTTTCACCGTCTAATTGTTACAAATTCTTATTTTGCTAAGGTGGTTTATGTGAAGGTAACATTCAGTCTACAACAGCGTTGTCACTAACCCTTTTATCATTTGCTGGGATAACATTAAGCAACTGTCGAAGCGCCCTCAACATTTGAACACGGTAGCCAGTGCATTATGCACTGCTGTCGAGATGTTGCAAACCACCAGCCAAAAACGTCGGCATCGACCCAATCTGAGCTGGCCTTTGTCGAAATCGACGAGGGTCATTAACATATTTCAAGGACACATGCACCGCAATGCGTCCTCACGTCGTATTCACACCCCCAGACATGCGTGGATGAGTAAATACAGTAGACTGACATGCCATTGGTGGGTC
This sequence comes from Dicrocoelium dendriticum, assembly GCA_944474145.2. Lineage (NCBI taxonomy): Eukaryota > Metazoa > Platyhelminthes > Trematoda > Plagiorchiida > Dicrocoeliidae > Dicrocoelium > Dicrocoelium dendriticum. The sequence goes on from OX104061.1 coordinate 66,918,137, forward strand.
GGCAAATTAGTGCGTTCCAATCTACCCCTGACCAGCGCGGCGACTGAGCAAAAACGAAAGACTCTTCTCAAATGCACTGTACACTGCTCAAAGCTTGGGAACAAACTTCCAAGAGCTATCAGAACTTGTTGCACATTGCGTTTGTTTAAGCTTTCGATAAAAGATTATTTAACCGTTCAAAATGTGATAATAATGTTTCGAACAGCACAGTCCTTAGATAACGCTTTTGAGAACGGAGTTAATGGTGCCTGAAAATGCATGTGATCAAGTGCACAAGTGGTTATATTTTGTTGGCCCACAGCACTTTATTCTCTTTTTTTCTCGTGTGCGATCAACTCTCATGTGACTGCTAAAAACTTGTCAGACGATAGAACAAGAGGAATGTAAATATTCTGGACCGCTTCGCGCTATACAAATTTTCATTTTGTGCTCACATTTTTAAAAAAATTTATTATACCATGATATGAAACTGCTGTACCATTATTTGATCCGTCCCTTCTGGGAACGGCTTCTCGCATCGTCGAGCCATATACAATTTATTTATTTATTTATTTATTTATTTATTTATTTATATGTGTTTCCCCAAGTAAAGGTACGTTGACCTACCGCAAATTGTGAATTCACAGTTTATGGTTTAAAAATGAGGAATTTCTCCTGCACAACGAGACACAGGATGGTCTAACAATAAATAGTCACCAAATCCCACTGGGAACCTGGGTGCTACGAACATAAGCTTATCTCAGTCACCTGTCAATAAAGCAGGTGAAATAACCCCACAAAAATAGCGGCTGTACGACTGTCTTATTTGTCAAGTGAATGGCTGCTTTGGAATTGAAATGCGACAAATTGCTGGCAACAATCGAAGAGGCTGTTTGGTGGAAACACCACTATAACCAACTGCAGCAGGGCTCGGGGTTCAAGACCACGATTCAGAGCAACATAGCTAAGTTAAGTGCAATGGTAACGGCCTCGAGCGAGGCATACGGAAAACAGTAATCTGCAACCAGGCAAACACACGAGTTCCTCTCGCCACAGAAACTAACCGCTTGGGCCCTAGAACGTTTCCTCGAATGGACTTTACCAATGCTCAAGGGCATAGCCGCCGCCAATGAGGATGTGGCTAACGACCCAGGGCCACTTTCGTGACTATGTTTCTCGCGGTCGTGATGGTAGCAAAAGGTACCAAACAAAATATGCCAAGCATTCCAGCAGAAACCCATGACGCCATTTTAAACCGGTCAATTGCTGCAACTCACGCATAAGCGTAAGTACTAAGGTGCTAAAAGATAATGTCAACTGGATAAAAGGCAAGTTGTTGAATGACCGTAAACAGTTGAATTCACAATGCCGACTAAATGATACCCAATCAGCTAGTGTGATCCACATATCATGGCATCCAAATTCGGCTCAGTAAGGCGAAGTACAGTCGATCGAAGAATTGGAGGACATATTACTATCAGTCATACATCTTCGGACTACGTCATTCAGCGTTCGTATTATCTCGAACATCTCTTGAAATGAGCGACAGAAAAACGAAAAAAATTAAAAGTCCAATGTAGGCCGAACAACTCAAGATAAAGCACTATGCAGTGTGCCCCTGACCTTTAGGCTTCCGATAAATAGTACGCATGGACTCATATTACTGGTAAGTAGCAGGATTTTAGTTGTAATTTTGCTTAGGTTTTCATCCCAGTAGTTCACAAGCTCCGTAGTGGAGCCTAGTTCGGAAAAGCAGCAGACGCGTTTCGCCCTATTGGGGCTCGTCAGTGGCGCGCATTCCCTCGGTCTTCTAAGGAGGATCGAACCCCTGACCGCTAGAGGCAGATGCCAACTAGCCACCAGCTTAAGCCACGGAGCCATGAGGGACGTTGACTAGGCGACATACTTCGCAAACTAACTGGGATATAGCACGACCTCTCTTCCACTGTCACTGACAGTGGTGAGCCTGCGAGTTGATGACGTCCTCTCATTAGTCGCTAAATCCATAGCAGTTTGAAACTAGGAGAGGCCATTTATTTTATATTACTGGTAAGTAACAGGTTTTTAGTTGTAATTCGGACACAAAATATGTGAGAGAAGTTCGATGAATTGTGGCACAACAATCTGTCTCCTTGATTAACATCAAGCCGCAATTGGTTTAGCAATGGCTCCCTTAAATGCGTAACGGAACATAGCAACCGATTGCTCGTCACTCCAGAGGATTGGAGCTATGGCCAATGAGTGGCTGCATGCAGGGTTGAAATTGTCCCAACTTCAATATATCAGCACTTCAAGAATAAATACGATTCGTAATCGGCCTCACAGGGATCGGCAAATTTAAGCTACCGATGCCCGTTCTTTCAGATACGCTTTTTAACTCTCGAAGAAAGCACTTTTTGTATATCAATGGACAAAACCTTTGCAGTAAACTACCAGTTTTTCGTCCCAAACAGCGGAAATAAGCAGGAGGATCTCATAATGATAACCGAGACCAGCACAAGGAAGGTGAAAGTGCGCAGACGTACACAAATGTATGGTGCGTTCAAGGACAAAGTGAAATGTTGCTATAGCATCTTACATGCTCACTGCACAAAATTTAAACACTACGCCCCTCAAAGTAGTCACCACAAATGATAGTGCAGTATTCTCAACGGTGCTTCTATTTTTGGAAAGTCTTCTGGAAGGCACATTCAGGGATGACCGGCAAGTACCGTGGCAGGTCGCTTTTCAGCCGTCCCATTTGTTGAGATGTGTTGTGCTGCCTTATGTGGGGCCAAGCAGCACAGAATGAAGCCTTTAGGGTACGAATTCTGTTTGAACAGGCGGAAGAGACGGTCATGCACTACGTGCATTAGTTGCTGCGTGCTATAATGTCTCCGTGCTCGTTTCAAAAGAGTTACCACGCAGCTGCGCTTGTGAACACGCACTAGGCTCCGATGGCTCGGCCACGTGTTACGCATGCCAGCTCACCGGCTACCGCGACTTGTGCTGTTTGCGCGCCGGGGGTGTGGATGGAAGAAGATGAGACAAGGCCAAGCGATGGCTCGGTCGAGAGGAATGAAGGCCCTCACTTCGAAGCTGGCCTCGATTGAAGCGTCTAGGCTCCCTGGTTGTGGTCCGAAAGATTATTACCACGTCTGTCTGGATACACTTGCTGACATGGCTAGGAGCCGACCTGAGTGGCGTTTGTGCTGTGAGTTTCTTTGTCCCACCCCAGTCCTCTTAGCCTCCTCCTCCAACTACGATCTTACTATTTAATCTTAGATAATATTGCATGGTAAATTATTTATCCTACTGCATAGTAGCCGGCTGGTAGCTTACCGGAACGATGCCCATCCGTCACAGGTAGCTCAGCTGGCTTGCACCCGTTGCATTTTATTTCCTTTTTCTTTTAGGTATTGAGACACAGCAGCTGAGGTGTTTCCCACCTCTAGCTAGCATATATAATGATGCGCTTGTAAGCCTCCAGATGATTGCCGATATAGTTGAGAATCTGACGCATATGTGTTTGATTTACTATAGATTGTTGTTTTCCGTGGTTCTGAATTAGTTCCACGTAGGAGAGTGTCTCAAAATGGTAGTTGTCCTTTGTTCTCCACTTCTCTCGTGTAATGGATACCATCGAACACACTGTTGATTAGCACATATGTCTCTAATTTGCAGCGTTTGAGGATGACGAACGTGTCGTCTACGTAGCGTACCAAATGTTTCCGTTTCTCACTTGGGACTGCCATCCGCTTTAGCGCTAACATCAGTGCTTCAGCTATCAGCCCAGAGATCGGCGATCCCATTAGTGTGTCTTTTAGCTACTGGTAGATTTGACTGTTAACAGTGAAATGTGTTGTTAGATAGAATCCCAAAAACACCGTCATGTGTTTAGCGTCGATGTTACTACTTGTATTGGAAGCTGCGTGTTCTTCCAATAGAGCAGTTATTGTTTGTTTCGCCAAGTTGATTTAAATCGATGTGAGGATTGCCGTCACATCAAAGACCATTATTTCGTCTCTAGGTTGTGATTTTGAGTTTGGATAAGAGCTGTTCTGTCGAGTTGATCTATTGTTCTGATCCCGCATTCAGATGTTAGCCGTTTTCAGGGCTGTTTCGCAAATTTGTGGCTTGGTGCTTCCAGGTAGCGATATAATGGGACTCTTGATAGACCGTAGAATCGCTGTAGTATCGAAACTAGCGATTTCGTCATTTCGTATTCCAATATTGCGATTTACCAGATGTATTTGTGTTTTAGCAGCTTGATTTTGCCTCTTAACCTTTTTGTCGGATCTTCGTTTAAAGATGGGCATGCGGAGGAAGTCAAGAGTCAGATGTGCGTCGTCAGACTAGCTGATTAGTTCCATGCTACAAAGTCGTGCGGGGACAAACGGTACTTGTTTATCATTGCGGCCTACGCCCCTAGCAACTGTAGCACTGATTCGGTGAGAAGATTTCTATCAGCATCTTCATGATCTTCGTTACAGAAGAAGCACGGATACTGCGGTGTTGGCTAGAGGCCTAAACGCCCAACTCGGAAAATTGTCCTTTGATGAGCTTCATCTTGGCGGCCAACATGGTGTATGCTCCCGTAAGGATAACGGGGAGCGATTGCTACAGTTTTGTGAAGATGCTCGTCTCTTCCTTGTGAGCACATACTTTCGACAAAGCACCCGCAGAAGCGTGAGTTGGCATCCACCAGCCATGGAGGCAAACCGATCACATCACGACCAGTTACCGCTGAAGAGGCTGTGTCCGAAACAGTCGCTCGATTTGGAGCACGAGCGGGGACTATAAGCACGCACTTGTTGGCGCCGAACTACGGGTGCGTTTTGGTGGAAGTCCGCAACGTCGAGGTGACCAGATTGACACCAGCCAGCTGGAGAAACCAGGTGTTCTGAATGTGTATCAAAGTGCGTTGACATGCGGGTTGAGTAAACGCCCACTGAACACCGTCGAAGGTCACTGGATGCATATTTGCCAAACGTTACTATCAGCAGACATGTCATGTGGCAAATCAGATTGCCAAACTAGAACATTGGATGGATCGGCACCGACGTATTCCGGCTGAAAGCGAATACAATAAGCTGGTAAAAATCCCAGGAGAAAAACTGCGTGCTAGTCGAAAGAAAGACCGCGAAACCTGGTGGTCTCATTGTGCAACGGAGATGGCAACAACCGCTACCGTTGGTAATCATAGTAAGTTATTCCGTCTGAAACAGAAAACAGGCAGCAGGAGACCTGGTGTTAGCGAGACCATACGCGAGGAGAGTCGTCATTCGATCCACAGCTTGTCAAAAGGCTTAGAGCGTTGGGTCGAACACTTTGCAAGGCAATTTAACCAACCTGTTTTTGCTTTCTTTTTCGGGCATGGAGCGCCCTTCTCCCTGCGTCATCGCCTTGGATCCGTCCTCACACTCAGAAATCGAACATGCGATCAGGCTAGTGAAATTACCAAAGGCCGCAGGGGCAGATAAAATTCCTCCAGCCATCTTCAAATTCGGAGGACCTGCTCTAGTACATGCTTTACACGAGTTGCTAGTGGAAGTTTGGGAGCAGGAAACCGTCCCGACAACCTGCAGCCGCTACGTCATTGTCACAATTTTCAAGGGACGCTCACGTTCGAAATGCGGCAATCACAGAGGGATCAGTCTGATCTAAATTGCCTCTCAATTGCTTGCGCCTGTCATCCTTCACAGACTGATCTGCACTCGTGAAAGCCAGAACCGTGAAAAGCAAGCCGGGTTTCGTCGAGGTCGAGGATGCATCGACCACACCTTCACCTTGCGTCAATTGTTAAACCATCGCCATGTTTATTGGCGACCCACTATTGTGGTGTTTCTTAACATAAAAGGTGCCTTCGGATCAGTCGATACACGTTCCCTTGGGACTGTCCGATTAGGAAAGGTGTGCCGGATAAATATGTAAACATTATCAATGCGCCGTACGCGCACAGTTCGAGCAGAGTGAGGGTTTATGGAAACCTATCGCCATCCTACAGTATCACCTACAGCATCACCTTTTCTAGGTAACTTCGCAGTTGACGAATTCATGGAAACAGCGTAAGCTGGACACGAAATAGGTGTGGAGCGACTTTCTGACTTAGAGTACACGGACCATATTGTCCTACTCTGTGACAGCCCCCAAACATGCCAAGCAGCACTGGACCGATTAGTACTAGCTGTCTATCGTTTTGGGTTATGCTTTGATCCATCGAAATGCAAAGTTCTTAAAGCTTAGCAGGGACCCACGACTGCGCTAACGCTTTGTGGTGATCTGCTAGAAGTCGTTCAGGAATTCAAGTACCTGGGCAGCTATATTAGCGTCAGAGGGATCGAAGATGAGGTTACGAACCGCATAGCAAATGCGCGAGGTGCTTTTGCCAATCTCCGGCATCTGAGGCGCAGACGCGACATTACTCTCGCCCTGAAGGGCAGAGTTTATAACGCAGCCGTCCGTTCAACTCTCCTATATAGTTGTGAAACCTGACTCATCAGGTCGACAGACATAAAGAGGCTCGTCACATTCGATCATCACTGTCATTGCGGCTTAGCTCATGTCTGGTGAGAGCACCGCGTGAGCAATGAGCGTGTTCGGCGTCACGTATTTGGTGCAGGAAGAGCTAATGAACCGATCAGCACCATTATTTCACGCACCATTCTCTGATGGCTGGGCCACGTGTTGCGCATGTCAGCACACCGACTCCCGCGGGGGTGGGGGGGAAGCCAAGCGATGACTGGTCGAGAGGAATGAAAACCCTCACTTCAAAACTGGCGTCGGTTGGTGCATCCCGACTGCCTGCCGTGGGTCCTAAGGACAAGGAACAAGTTTGGTTGGATACACTCGCTGATATGGTTAGAAGCCGGCCCCAGTGGCGTTTGTGTTGTGACTTCCTTTGTCCATCCCGCTCCATCCCCCTCCAATCACGATCGCATTTGTTAGGCATAACATAACTTTTTGCGGCACGATAGCCGGCTGTTAGCTCCCCGATACGATGTCCATCCGTTACTGGAGACAGACGGCGTGCCAGATTTTTCTCCTTGTCCTTTGCATTGCGGCACAATAGCTGACGTGTTTTCCACCTGTAGCTGACGTATTTAATGATGATGATGATGCCTGGAAGTCACGCTGGAAACGATGTATCGAAGCAGATGGAGACTATTTCGAAACCCTTTAGAGTGTTGTCCCGATTGGGTCCATAAATGTTTTTAATCGGCTCAGTGACATGAACTTTCGGATGAACCATGTGCGTGTTGGCGGCTAATGCCATGAGATATTGGGCCCCGCGAGCAGCATTCTGACATCACGTTTGACACACAAAACGAATCGATAAACATGCCAGCGGACTTCACTGTATGCATCCACTTGAGTTTGATGCTCAACCAATAAAGGTAATAGAATGTACACAAAAATCACAAGGGTGAAATTCAGTACAATACAAATGTGAAATCAATGTTTGAAGTCGCTAACTGGACTGAGTTACTTGCATTTCAGATAAGAACACGGGTCAGCCACATCTGGTTGTAATTGACTGTGCATTTCAAACGGAATAGCCCCAAAATTAATGGCATCTTTAAAATCTAAAGCCAGGTGGTTGTGACGCAGCAACACTGTACTAAGGTACCATCTTCCATGATCGCTCCTGCTTATGGGGCCGTATACCACTCGTCGGTAAATATACGAATTTATTTATTATTTTGAGTAGCGAAATAAGAAGAGGAATGTTGCACGATGATACCACTTCGTGCCCGCCGTTCACTTGCAGAAGGATAACATCTCAAATAATTAAATCAATAAGTTGAAAGCGTGAGTTCACATGCAAGCGAAGTGAACGGTGGCTACAGGTTGAGAAGGAATCATTAACTCTAACGGACTTTGAGCGTAACGAACAGTTGCTTCTGAACGCACAATATTGCAGAATGCTTTTTTATTGCCACTGCCTCGGCAAACTTGAGGACTTTGACGTTTGTGTTACGCTAGATGACACTAAACGCCAAGTTGGAGTCCACCTGATGACCCGTTTCCATCAGGTGTTTCGCAATCGAAGAGGCAGGTATGTTGTTCGTTGACACAGGTCGCATTGGCGGCTGGCTTGTCAAGGTAACGATACGCTTCGGAATGTGCTCCTCAACCTGCTTACACAATCAACGATCTGTTCTGCTTCCACAGTTACAAACAAATCGATAGACACAGTGCGTTGTGACGGAGACCGGCTTAGTAGGCTTGACTGGGGGCAGTGGTAGCTTCTTGGTTGTCCAGAGAAGGCAGAATTTAGCAGCACCGAATGCACACCGCATTGCAGCTGCTGTGCTTCGCTCTGCCTGTCTAGACAGAGCATCCCCTTTGAAGGGTAGTCGCAGATAAACATGCGTTTTTGGTACAGTAAGAACGACCGGCTGTTCAGTTTTCGCGGGGCTGCTATGAAACCTAATAAAGGCTTCTGGGTAGCCATTTGCCCGGGGAGTCCGCGTGATAAATTGCAATCCAGCATCGATTCATTCCGTACTGCATATCCTGCGATCCCGATTGAATAACATTTTGACAAGGCATCGCTTGTATTAAACCGGTGCAAAACTACTGAAGTGTTTATATAAACCGGTCCATATAGCTTTCCGGTAAACGGTGCGCTGTATCGTGCTATGTTCTCGCCTCGTCAGGAGTACATGCAGAAAAGGCAGGCGGTTGCCATACTCAACTTCCCAGGTGAAGCAGGCATTTGGGTGGGCAGCGTTCATAACTCCGAGAAAAGACTGAGTCGCCTCTAAGAATGGTGCAATCACCAATGTGTCCTCCACATACACCTTGTAAAGGCACATTCGTCTGGCTTACAGCGCGACTCGACCATCGCCATGAAGATTTCCGCCAGCAGAGGGTCAAGAGGACTCCCCATGGCCACGCCATCAACCAGTCAATATGCCTGTCCCTCGAACCAAAACGATACGTTTTCCGTGCAAAGTAGCAACAAATCCTTAGATACTCTACAGGAATCGGCAGACACTTTCTCACTAATAACAGTCACATAAGAAATCCATTGTTTCTCTTAGAGTAACGTTGGTAAACAAGGACTGTACATTCATGGAACACATCACGTTGTCCGAAATGTTGATTTCGCGTAACTGTTCAATTAACTCAAAGGTATCTCTCAAGGTGTGCTTTACAATAATCTTTTCAACTGGCGTCAGTAGTTCCACTAGCCAACGTGCTAGCTTGTGGCACGGTGAGTTATGCATGGATACTATTGATCTGAGCGGGACGTTATCTTTATGAATCTTGGGTAGGCCATACATCTGGGCGATGTCGGTGTCAAACGGCTAACGTTCGTCGTATGTCACCTGTGTTATCATCCCATGAAACGTAATACTTTCGGATGTGGGATTATTCACTTCTCAATTTGTATTATATTGGTTGCACTTGCGTCCACATTAAATTCTGACTTGTCCTTCAGAATATCTTCCATCTTATTTTTATAATTCGGCTTATCCACAATGACCACTCCAGCAGTACCTGTGTCCGGTTTCAACACCATTAAGCCTTTGGTTATGATGGTGAATATCATCGTGTAGCTGTTAAAACGCTGCCCTTTTGCCTCTCTGGTCTCTGCGATACCAACCAGCCGGGGAAAACAAAACGCAGAGCCTGCCAGACCGAAGTATACTAGGCACAAAACATGGTTACTTTTATAGGTCACATGCGTTTACCTCGCCTCTATCACCGAGGTGAGTCACACCGCTAGTCTGAACATATTCGACTCTGGTAGCGGCCATCTCTCTCTGACTCTAGGTAGGATCACGTCCGCAACATAGCAACCCGTGCGACGACGACGGTCTGATTTCGCCAGCTTCCGGTTTGACCATGACAACGAGCCTGTCAGCCACTTACGTGATCTGGCCGATCTCGCCCCGCTAGTGTACACCATCGTAGTCAGCTGTTTCGCCTCCGTAACAGTAGTACGTGTCTACATCGTACTCAGAGCAAACTTCGGCCCAACATCATCGAAATCTTCTGGGTGTCACGGCGTGAGTATTCAGCCACAGTATACCGTTATCGACAAGAATCTGGTGTGCCTTTTTGCTCCGCATGCTCCAACGGACAAATCCATTTTCTGTTAGCAAATCCGCACCTGACTAATGTGATATTTACTGCATCGACCAAGGGAACGGTGCATTTACACGCCCCAAAGACAGACCGTTCGGAGTGCCATGTGTGTAGTGTAGTGGCTCAGGTTCTTGACTCGCACCGATAGGATCCTGGTTCAAGTCCCCGCGGTTGTCTTGGTTTAGGCGTCCTGATAGCGTTTCCGCCCCGCAGTAGTGAAGCATCTGTACAAAACACTGGAGCTACAACGATACTTTGAGTGCCAGAGCAGATAAAATCCGACAAAGCAGGAAACATCGAAGCACTCATTTCCGGCATGAAACAAGTCGATATTTAGTGATGTTTGCAAGCTGCGTGAAATTCGCGTGATCTCTATCTACGCTGCGCTTTACAATTCCGCAGGTGTTTGACATTCCGGCATGGTTGTCCCGCTTCTGCGTTTTCGCGTATGCTTGTCTGCCCAAGTAGTCCTATGTCATTACTACGACTCCGCATCCACGTCGAACGCTCCCACAACCGTTCACAGACAGGCGAGCATCACACCACCTTCCGAACCGCTGACCACTAATTACGCAGATTGTGTCTGTCATATTCTATCTCACAATCAGCATCTTCAGTGCCTGTCTACTCATCGACTGACCAGCTCTGAACAGTTCATTTGCATCTCGGAAGAATGATGGAGTGACGAATTGGTGTGTTTGTTGCCCGACACTAAATGAGGTTCGTTTGACATGTTAGCAATGTCCCGTAAATAGCACCATAGACTTCGAATCTACGTTGCGGTTTGTATAATTCGGGATCTTTTTGACGCGTGACTCAATGACTGCGATTTCGTCGGTACAGTTGCGTAGGGACTTAAGTTTACGGGATTTTGGTATAATTTACAAAATGTTCATCGTGGTCAGCCAAGCCATCCACACTTCCGAAGAAGCACTAAGCAGCCGGAACACGCGCGCTACTGACGAGGCCCAGTAGGTCGAAACGGCCGTCTAATGCTTCTCCGGATGTGTGAGAGGCTTCTGGCTAAGAGTTGAGTGCGGTGATCACACTCAGCCTTGTGTAATGATGGCCACCAAGAAACAACCTTCAGCAGAGTACTGACCCAATCAGAAGCGTGTCAGCGACGGTACACAGTAGTGCATCTGGCATATACCTGATAAGACCAAAAGGCATGAGGAAAGATCTGACGCACTATCGAATCAAAATTGAGAGAAAAACCGTTCGGGCCAATTGGTCGAAAGTCCGCTAGCTAAATGCGACATTACACATAGGAAGACATGCATTCCGTGAGCAGTACGCACTCAAACGATTACAGAGTTGGCCCTGAGATATGGGCTAGTTTAGAAAGTATGACGACAATCGCCGCATTAATTAAAATCGGAAAGATACTACGGGATATATGGAGTAAAACATTTGAGTCTCAGAGGAAATGAGAGGCTGTCTTGATTCGACGGGGCCATAACTATTTCTAACGCATTGCAGTCAGCCTTGGTCTAGACGCAATGTCAGATTTGCCCCACAGGATGCACATACCTGTCAACTCTCTCGAGGACTCATGTTTTCGCTGCCTAGCTTAACGCTAGCCATCAATGCTAGAGGCAGGGCAGAGAAGCTTGTGCGGTGTTCCTAGCTGATGTGTTTGGATGACTTGTGCCAGGTTTGCGCTTGGCCTTCTCCTCTCTCGTGGATGACCATCAGCATTAGAATGGTAACAAGAGTTAACGAAGTTCAAAGCACAACGGCACTCACACAGCATAGCGGATGAGATGTAACGAATCACTCACAAGCAGGAAGAATCTGTCTTCCAGTGGATCCGGTGAGACATGGTTGCTCAATTCATAAACTGCTTTACGGTATAACTATATTCTCGAAGGGATAAAGTTTACTGAAGATTGGACCTTACGACACAATTTGCTTGGATGAAGCCCACAATTCTGGATCCTTTGGATTTGTTTTCGTTGCAGATGCTACTCACGTCAACAATACGGCACGTATAAAGGCCATTAGCAAACGAACGCGATGTATGAGATTAACAACTTTTAATGGTTCACTGCTGCCCACTCAAGTGTGGAACTCACTGTCAAACAAACATAAAAATCGTTCAGCCACGTAGTCTATGCATTTTGTTCGTGATCTTCGATGTATGGTGTCTATCAGAACAGTAAGCTCATTCTCCGAGTTGACCCGCAAATTCTCCGTACTGTTGGTGATTCCGGCAGCCACCAGACTTCCACAAGCCCTGTATAATATGATACATCATTGAACCTATTTGTGAGACAAGGGGAATTTTCTCGAAAAACGTGAATCTAGCGAGAATAGTTAAAAGTTTATCGCTAAGTAGAAACAACGTGATCAAGCCAAACTGAGAGTGCATTGCAGAGAAATGTACATACGCGGTGACCAGTATTCAACACGACCTCGTTGCGCCAGACCCATTAGTTGAGGTTCGGTTATTTGTGGGCACTAATCAAGTAGACGCTACCACGTTGGCAGCGTATGAGGTGGATAACTCACGTTCATCTCAATGGGCGCTCAGATTTATGATAAAACCGCGGAGTCCTAACAAAAGATGACATAGCAAGCCAACGTAGCATTCGGAGCCAAGTAGGTACCAGGTTGATTCTAGATGTGACGTCGGTATAGATGAAGACAGGGAGTGGCAGCTCGATAATTTTTCTAAAAATGCACTGGACTGTAGTACACTGTTGTTTTGGATGGATGAACGCAGACCGGTTGAGTAAATGTCTAGGAGCCTTATCGGACCTTCCTCAGTTGTGAAAATAATGATACTATTCGACAGCTCCATAAGCAACATCAAATAAGCACACTGTGTTGATATTGCGCTGTCGTTACAACCACAGCGGGGGTGTCTACGAATGAGGCATTGGTGAAAGGGGAGAAGCATGTGTCTAGCATAAAATCTAAGTGTCACAAACAGTTGATCATTGTGAGAGGATAGGGCAGCATCGGTATGGCACCCGCTTAACAGCGTTGGATTTCTAAGCAGATAGTGCAGAAATTGATACTTTGACTAGGAGTCGACAGTAAACGCTTCAACGGTGTAGGCTGCAAGCAATGTTTTTCAGGCTCGAGCCAAGCACAAGGCGAGATAGATCAGCAAGTCAGTCGAGTAGTCGGCAGGTCCGTTACCTGCTGCCAAGTCAACTTTGCCCCCTTCCATCGTTGTGTTACTCCGAGAAATAAGACTCATCATGTAAGTGGGCACGTTCAGAGCGTGCCTGAACCACGGCAACTTATACAGCCTGAGATGCAGATTGACAAAACTGACTTGATAAACACTGCCTAGTGCTCCCCTGCTTACTCCATGATTGCGGACACCGGGAATACTCCGCAAGAAATCATGTCCCGAAACTTGAGATTCGCTGACAAAATGGAATGTCCCCTAACTGTGTAGAGAGCTTGACATTGTGATCAATTGTGCTTGACCTATGGGATCAACAAAGCTCAATTCTTATCCTACAGGATCTACAGTTCGAAGCATCGCAACAAGGCTGTAGGCTGCGTAAGATTCCAAGAGTGTTGTTCGGTTATTAAACGTGTTAGTAGTAGCCGCACAAACGGCAGTGTCCACAGTTAAGCATGGAACAACATTACCCCAATATGTTGCTTAAGATTGATTTCTCCTGAAATGCGCAAGTACTTAGAACCAGTAACATGTGAAAAAAATGCAAATGACCAGTTTGGTATTCAATGATAAGAGATCAGGTTGAAAGGAAATCAACGTGTGTAGAATTAATTCCAATCATTCTGAGCGAATACGGTGAAGAGGAATGGCCCGTCTGAAAGCGTTAATGAAATTCATCCTTCCTCGTAAATAGAAAAAAACTCGCAGATTGGTGGAAAAAACGGGGAGGCAGCCAGTGGAGGGCGCCGTGATGAACTAACAATTCAACGGGGTTCTGTAGGAAAAGGTGTCACGGTTGTTCAGATAAGATGCAAATGTTCTTCGTAACAAAATATTCATCTTCACCCCATCCGTCAGGAGAGTTGCAACAGTCAGACCAGTAAATGATAATCGAAAAAGGGAGAACAAGCTTACCAGCTGAGAAAAGCCGACTGGTCAGATAATATAAGGCCTGCGAAATTGCAGCCGGCTCGGTATGGAGAGCAAATGGAAACAACCGAATTTATGTCTCCGGGCACTTCCCACTTACAAAAACAAGACAGGCTGGAAAAAACGCCATAAATTCTGTTTTAACTAAAGAATATGGATCACACGTGAAGAAAATTTCTATGTGGAAAGATGCGCTTTTCCGGAGAGCAAGAAATACCAACAAGTATAATGGGGATTGCCAAGACTTTGTAACAGTAATCCCTGAGGGTCTATGTCAAGTGATTGTACATAACTTGGTAGAAAGCTAAGTGGCAAACATCGCAGATGCGCCAGAAATAAGCAGAAATAACGAGAAAACAATTCGAAATAGCAAAAAGGTGAAACGAGCGAAGTGATGAAATTGAAAGAGCATCGCCAGCCGATCACATCAAGACTGGGGCACAGCCTGGGACGTGCATATTATTCGCAACAACAAAAATGAATCCCGGGACATGGGCATCTGCCACAGAGCAAGATGGTTTTACGACGGCCTCATAGAGTCTACAACACTACGGGGAATTCGGCTCGCGTAAATCGGAAGCCAATCGGCCACGGGGGTGGCCAAGAGTCCACGGTGGTTGACCGGGTCGTCGGTCTCACGATAGTCATAGGGTTGACCGAGCAAATCGGTCATACGACCACCGGCAGCACTAAGCACAGCTTCGGGGGCGCAAGTGTCCCAGCGTTTTGTGCCCCCGCTGGGGAACAAATACAAGTGGGCCAGACCTTCGAGCAACATGACGACTTTGTAGCCACACCCGCCGGTGCGTATAACCTGTGGACACACGGGAAAAAAATCGCTGTAATAGTACTGAGATCAGTTTAGTTCGGAAGTGAGCATAAACATAAGGATGAATGGCCCATTGTGTAACAATTCATGTCAATACGGTGTTAAGGTGTAAGTCCAGGAATGAAATAAATACGGATAAGAAAAACAACAACAAGAGGACGATGAACACGCTTGATTGCCTGCATTAGTTGGCATGGCAAAAGCATATCACAATGGCGTTTAAGTTGTGAGTTACTTCGTCCCTCCATCTCCCGCTAATCTTCCTCTCCGAACACGATCTCACTTCGGAAGCATAATACGATATACTATTTTGTCTATACCATCTAGACTCAGTAAGGTAGTTAGCACATGCCTGGAAAAGCACTGTAGGGCGCTATATCACGTCTAGTGACTTTGTCACGATGGACGTTGCTGTCCCCCGTAGCTCAGTGGTCTCAAGCACAGACTGGCGACAGTCGAGATGCGGGTTCGAGCCCCAATGATGACGGTGCCCGAAAGGTTAAGACGGCAGTACAGTGCTCAACCGGGAGTGGAATGGCCGTCTGAGTGAGACTAGATGTGACGAATTTCAATTTATACCATGCAACACCTTCTACTACTTCCTTAGAATCATAATACTATTTGGTTATTGGTTCTTAGTTTGTATACTATAATGTTTTGTACGTTATCTTTTAATTATCATATCTACTTGTATGGCGACACAATAGCTAAGGTGTTTCTCACCTTTAGCCAAACAAGTGAAGGTTACACTGCACCGATTGAGGCCAATACAAAAGTCACCTGCTAGTCGATCACACATCGACGATCAAATCAGCGGAGGGCAATAGCGCACTGAGGAAGTCACCTCGTTTGGTGATGAAACGTTTGCAAACCAATTACGAAGCTCGGAGAACAGGTGAAGTCCAGAACATGTAATGATTATGATGATAACAAGGCCAATGAGACGAGATTTTGTGTGGCAAGAGCAAACACACATCGGTGTATGAAACACAGTTGACGGATGCAAAGTGTCGGTAGTCAAAATGAAGTCGGTGTGGTGACGAAACATTTGTTACACGTGAAAACAAGAGCCCTGTAAACCGAATATAAGTTTGAGCCATTATCCCATTGTAAACCATTTCACTGGTTTGTCCTTGCTGTCCGTCCCATGTAGTCCGCTCGGGCTCGCTGGTCCGCGCTCGTTTGCCGTAATCCCGACCAATCCACATTCACTTCGACTGGGGCCAAGTTTACCTTCCATCAGAATGGGTTGCACCAATTTTTGGATTGCCCATCCTAGTCGAGGGTGGCGCTTTACGGGCCTTCCAAGCCTCGGTCTCGCATCTTACGTTCCCCAAACTACCAGGTGCTATCAAAGAGTGGTGACTTGGATGAAATGACTTTAGGGTAGCAGCAACAACAGGCGGGGGAACGATAACTGCTCCGCGTGGTTGCCATTGCCAGCTGTTGACCCTCTTACTTCTTCAGTCTCATTTGCACTAGGTAGTGGAGGTGATGGGATCGAACATTGGTATGGGACAAAGAAGACTTCGTTGGGGCTGTCATGTGGATGCATGTTGATCGTCGTATCATGAAGGCTGATGGGAGGACTGTCAGGTGCAAAATGTACACGCACCTGCAGTGTGAGTGTAAGGATACTGATGTCCAATATCTCACTACATAAGACCTCCCATATATCAGAATGGCATCAGCGGTACGCTGGTATGCAGTACCGTAGCTTCGCTGCGTGCGATCACCAACGATCGCGCGTGGGCTAAGGATACTGCGAGGGTTATCCGGTCACCTACGCAGGCTCGAACCCGCGCCTTTGGATTGCAAGGCAAGCATGTGATCCTTAGGACTACGGACCGGCAAGTTGGAGTCAGACACAGTTAGGATTGGATAAATGAAAGAAGAAATAAGATAAGGAAGATGATATATTGCTAGTAGGGTAAATAGCGTTGGTGTTAATTGGAAGAATGCAAGATAGGCTTATTTACAGAACTACACTGAGTTGTGGATAGAACCGTGCGCGCTCCGACAACCAAATTTTGTAAATATATAGTCGCGTTAAGCGACTACACCTCTTAAAAATGACCAGTCTGCTCCAGAAAAGTGGCAGTGTGAGAGCATCGCTGCTAAGTGGAGAATACTGCAAGTCCTAGCAACAGGCGATAACAAGAAAACAATGTTATGTCGAGAGGCTGCGTACAGCACAAGAATCCTGGAACGGAGTGGTTACGGATTGACGCGTTTTCTTGTGTAAAACAGTTGGCACCTGCACCGCATCATCAATAGCAGTTCAACAGCCGTTGGAAATGATGCTTCACTACCGTACAACCACAGTGACCTATAGGCCGAATAATAATAAGAGGGAGATAAGGTCTCGCGTAGAACCTTAATACCCTAAACATTCAGGGTAAACGAACCTACGCCTTGTCAACAACATATCGTCAAAAACAGCTGCCGGAGCCCCAAGATTGCCACATAGTTCGTGAAAATCTAAAGGAAACACTACTATTGCCGAATATACAAAGTATAAGCGCATTAAAGTTAACAATTTAGAAGATACGTTGAGTGCGCCAGAGGAATGAAAAAGAACGTAAGTTCCGAATTCTTGGAAGATGCTTGGAACCGATCGAATAGTCATGAGTTCAGAGAGGTTTGAAAACAATCAGATGGTATAGCAATTTGGTAACGTGTCGCCCTTGATACAAGACCAGGTGCATCCGTGTGTGATTGAAGTGGGAGTTTATGGCGAACAGAGGCGATAACCGCGTTACCTGAGACTTGAACCACGGTGTCATTACAGTAACAGTTCGTGATGTCACCTCAGGTGGTTCAACCACAGTGGGAATAGTCCAGGTGTTCCTTTGTGCATCATGTCATTGACAGATAAGCCCATAGGGTTGACAATGGGAATCGGTTTGCACTATCAAATCTGATCCACGCACCGATGCTCGTTAGGCTGGCCGGCTTAAAATCGCTCGCCACGCATTAGAAGATAATTTATCAGACAGAATGATCAGAGGAACGAATGCAATGGATCCAATGATGCCCTGAAGCGCCACATTCCATAATGCGTCTAAACCCAGATGCTCATCCCGGGGACCCCATTCAGGAAGACAACAAGCACCAAATCGATTCAACCCTTTGGTGAGCGCCTGCATGTTTCTTCGCCATGCCACTGACTGGCCACTTCGGGCTTCTATCAAAGTAGGTGCAGTAGTGCCGAACAACAAAAGCCGAAGTGACCCGCGTGCAGGTATACAGAGCACGATTCGATTTGATATGCCATCCCACTGGGACCTGATGAAGTCTGTTGGCAAATGATGGACTATAACATTGCTCACCATCATAACATTGCTCCCATCAGTTATGGGGTGGTCCAGTCGAGGTCAGTTTCCTAAGGTTTTTAGTGTGACGTGGAAAGGTGCCCATGATCCAAACAAGCAACACTGGCCACACCCAGCGTTGAAAAAGTTTCCCTTAACTAATAAGCGAAAGGCCGACGTTTTGAAAAGCCACATGATCCACGCCAGTCAGATGCATCAGATGATAACAAGTGAGCACGAAATCAGCTGACTTGGCAACGGTCATAGAAAATGGGGACTTTCACGAATGTGACGACGACCAGGCTTCCCAGGGAAATTATCTGGTTACAAACCCCCCCCCATTTGGGAGAGTTTTAATATGAGGCTGTTGTGTTGTAATTTAACTAGGCTCCTGGATCCGATGGCCTTCCTTCATCTTTGCTTACAGATGGAGCTGAGTCTTTGCAGACTGGACCTGCTGCTCTAATCAACACTATTTGGGACATAGAAGAGTTGCCTTCAAAATGGTAAAGATCAACTGTTGTGCCCATCTTCAAAAATGTTCGAGGAACTTTGTGCGAGAGCCATCGAAGCATTACACTTCTTTAGATGGTCTATAAACGTCTCACGGATACCATCCTGCGATGATTTACTACTGATTTTCGCTAGATCCAGGTTTGCTTCCGCCCTGGTAGTGAGTGTATCGATCGCATGATTACTTTTCCTCGAGGCACAAACACAGAAGACCGACTATAATGGTTTTCCTTAAACGCCGCCTTCGGATCTGCTGATCGAGATAGCTTATCGCCCTGTCTATCCGTGAAGGATGTGCCGCATAAAAATCCTTCCCGTTTTGAAATCGCTCTAGGGTGACCGCCGAGGCTGTGAAAGCGCCTACGGGAAACTGTCTCCTGAGATCCCCACAACAAGTGGGGTTCGTCAGCATTGTCCTAAATCACTGTTCTACTTCAACTTTGTGATCGAAATGCTCATAAAGGACCTAATCTTGCAGACTCTGACAAGTGAACGACTGACAAACTGTGAGTATTCGGACAACATAACTCTCCTTGGGTAGGAAACAGTGGCTATTCAAGCACTACTGAATAGATTGACGCTTAGCGCTGCGCCTACCAGCATGGATTCTGCAACTCCAAAATTGCAGGACTGGATAGATACGCCACTACCAATAGCCATTTAGTTTGGTTGTTGCGTCACTTATGGTGGTCACTTCACTGAGGAAGTTATTTCGTGTATCAGCAAGGCCCGTGTGGCTTTACAGAGGCGCAACAATCTATGGAGGGCAGGATAAAAGACTGTCCGCAGAACGTATGGTTTCACACATAGTTAAAACGTATTCTATAGACGTAGCTGTCCTTAACGCGCATATGGACGTCACGCTTCTCCACTTTATGGTGGTTATGTCATGCTAACTTATATTTTTGAACAAATGAACAATTAAATAACACGTGTTCTCTGCTCCATTATCTTGGGGTGAATAGATAGTCGTCCCCATCTTCAAAAACGGCCTGCGCACAATCTGCTCCAACTACAGAGGCATACACTTAGTCCCCGTCGTATGCAAGCTGCTGATGTCCATCATAATTCGAAGGCTATCCCCAATGCGCGAATCGTTGCAGCGAGAAGAACAAGCTGAATTTCGACCTGGTCGCGGCTGCATTGATCAACTCTTCACACTACGCCAGATCCTCGAGCTCCGCCATGTGTATCAGAGGCCAACGATTGCTGTGTTCTTAGATATCCGTACAGCCATCGATTCTGTCAATCGGACGGTACTGTGGCACTGCCTATTGAAGAATGCCGTCCCCGAGAAGTTCGTCTCCATACTACGTGCTCTCTATCGTCTGACCTCGGGTAGAGTTAGGGCTTATGGCAAGCTTTCGCCTTCCACCGTTTTCTCCAGTGGAGTTCGATAAGGATGCCCTATCTCTCCGTTCCTATACAACTTTGGAATTGAGGATGTCCTAAAGAACGCCCTGGACGATTCGTTGAACGCTGGCGTTGAGTTCCTCCCAGTTAATCGAGTTGTTGATTTGGAATATGCTGATGATATGGTCTTGCTGGGTGACGATCCATTTGCCGTGCAACTTGCAGTAAACAGCTTGGGGATTGAAGGATCAAAGTATGAGAAGTACTTTTCACCATCCAAATGCAAGGCTCCCTTTCAAGACTGGCGGATGCCTGCGCCTGTACCCACTCTTGGTGGTGAGACACTAGAGATTGTGGAGAGCATTTTCTACTTAGGAAATTGCATCACTGCTAGCGAGGCAGTTGGAGACGAGATTTCGATGCAAATCTCAAGAGCACATCTCGCTTTTCTAGGCTGAGGCAGTTGTGGCGTCCCCACGACATTTGTCTCTCGATCAAAGGGCAAGTCTATTGTGCAACTGATCGTGCTGTACTACTGTACGGACGCGAGACCTGGCCCATTCGTAAAGGTGACTCGCGCAGACTATCCGTCTTCGAGCACCGCTGTCTGTGGTCCATTGCCCGTGTGGTGGCGGCACAACGTAAGCAATGTGGAAGTAAGACAGCGTGTCTTGGGACGAGGAAGCTACTCGTTCGAGGAGCTCGTCACATTGCATCAAAAGCGGTGGCTGGGACATGTATTGCGCATGCCCGTCCAGCGTTACCCGCGTCGTGCGTTGTTTGCGATTGTTGGACAGGCCTGGAAGAGACGGTCTGGTGGATGGCCTGCAACTTAGAGAAGGCGCATGAAAAAGCTTACGAAACAGTTAGCCTCGGCCGGTTGTTGTCGACTACCTGGTTGAGGTCCGAGAGATGCGGATACTTGCTGGTTGAAGACCTTGGAAACCACGGCTCAAGATCGATGTCAGTGGCGGGCGTGTGCATCGGTGTGTTGCAATGTCCCTCCCTCCTCCCTTTAGAAAAACAAGCTGAAAAATTCAAAAAGTGTGAGTGGTAAACTGGACAAAAAAGCTTTTGTTGTTGTGGTTATTTGCTTATTATTCATCCTGTTTTCCTATTAAGCCATGATTCCGATGACACAATATATGTAGCACTGATTATATATGGTTGGCGGCATCCGGTTTCGGATTTGCCTGTCACTGTGGCAAGCCACAGGACCGCTGCGCCTACAGAGGGACCATGGATGGCTTGCGCTGCACCATCCACAGCTCCAACCACACACCCCATATCCAGTGTAAACCCGAAGGAATAAGACCGGGAGGCATGCGGATGGGAACCACGTTTCATCAACGGAGCCGGCCCACACTCCTTCACAGGCAAACACAAGCACACTGTATTTGGGAATCAAGCGCACACAAGGCGGTGGCTGAACCGTAGTCCGCTCCACACTGACTGCATGGAACCACTCTTTGATCCTAACATGGCCACAAGGACCGTGCACCCTGTCCCCTCCAGCAACGACCAACTGTCTCCTGGAGCCAGTATGGACGATGTAGTGGGTAATAGACAGGTAGGCACCTTGTCAACATGCACATCAAGCGCATCCACACCGGGGATATCAAACAACAGCCAAACACTTGAGAGAGAGAGAGAGAAAGAAAAGAGAAAATCTCGATTAATACATAAGGAAACGGTGATATAAACCTTAATTAAATAGCATATGTAATAAGTTGTTTACAAACAAATCCTAGCTAAGTGCACGAGGTCAGGAAATATAGTTCACGGAATGCCACGAACACAAATATGCTACGAAAATCGAATACAATTTGCTTAGGCGAGGTGTGTAATTAATGAAATAGAGTACTGGTAGACATTTATATGAGAAAGAAAAGCATTAAGGCACAAATTGTAAACCCACCACCTGAAATAAAGAGACTTAGCATGCAAGCACGCGGTTAGTAAATCGAAATCAGCGTGCCTACAAACGCTGCGCCGGCTCGCCGTAATTCTCTGCAGGACCCGTCGTCGCTTCTGTAGTGGCCCCAAAGGACCTAGCTCCTTGCCCACTAGACATTTATATGAGAAAGAAAGGCATTAGGAGAGAATCGCAAACCCACCACCTGAAATAAAGAGACTTAGTATGCAAGCATGCGGTTAGTAAATCGAATTCAGCGTGCCTACAAACGCTGCGCCGGTGCTGCCTACGTTCACTGCTGGACCCGTCGGCGCTTCGGCAGTGGTCCCGAGTGACCTCTCTCATGGCTCACTAGGCCTGCCTGACTAAGGCACTCGCGACCGCATGTTCTACAGCACCATGCGCTCGATGTCGATGGAGTACAATTCATCGGTGCTTGCCGCTTCCGCACTTGCCGCTTCTTCTCTGCATGCATGAGGGCTTTCTCCCGCACTTCAGCAACTGCCTTCGTGATTAGATCGCGCCATGCACCACGATCAACCGCCTTCGATTCCCATGATCTGCAATCAAGATTAGAACGTGTGAGGCTCACTTTAATCATGTCCTGGTAACGTAACTTTGGTTTCCCCACGTGCCGCTTCCCTATACTCAGCTGACCGTATAAAAGTTGTTTCGGTATCCGCGCCGAATCCATACGGCTCACATGACCGAGCCATCTCAGGTGTCTCAATAAACGTATGCCGTCCACTGCATACATCCCACTTCGGCGCAACACTTCCGTGTCTGCAACTCTGGCGCCCCAACCGATCCGCAAAATTCGTCGCAGACACTGCTGATGGAACCGCTCGAGATATCGCACATCCCGACGGTACATCGTCCACGTTTCACTGCCGTATAGAAGAACGGACAGTACCATGGATTTGTACACCATCAGCTTCGTGCCAATGCTAAGCTGATGGTTGTTCCACACTCGGTACTCAAGCTTCCCGAATGCCGCTGCCGCCTTCGACACGCGAATACGCAACTCAACGTGTAGCCGCTGATCAGTCGACATCACACTCCCAAGGTAGCAAAAGCGGGAGGTGGTTTCCAATACTTCAGCACCAATGCTGATTCGCGGCAATATTGAAGATTGCACCTCCGGTGAAGGCTGAAAGAGACAGACAGTTTTGCTTGTGTTGATGGTGAGCCCGAATTTGGACGCTGTCGAAGCCAGAGCACTAGTCATGTGCTGCAACTCATCCGCGCTGTGTGAAAACAACGCACAGTCGTCAGCAAACAGCAACATACGGATAGTTGTCTCACAGACTAGAGTTCTCGCACCGAAACGACGGATGTTCAGCAACCCACCATCAATACGGTGCTCCACACGAACACCGTAAGCACAAGCCGCATCAAAAGCACAAGACAACATTGCATGAAGATAGATATTAAACAGGGCAGGAGCTAAGACACAGCCTTGCTTCACACCAGAGACAACTGCAAAGTCATCCGAGGTCTCTCCACTCAGCTGCACCCGCGCTCGCATACCACTGTGCAGACATTCAATTAAACTTACAAACTTACGCGGGCAACCAAACTTACCCAACACCAGCCACAATGCCTCGCGGTTCACCGTATCAAATGCCTTGGTGAAATCAACAAAAAGCGAGTACAATGGCTGGTGTCGTTCTCTGCACTTCTCCTGCAACTGACGAGCCGCAAACACCATATCTATAGTGCTGCGACCCGAACGGAATCCACATTGCTCTTCCGCGACGTTAGGTTCCACAACCTGACTGACGAGGCGGTTGAGCAGGATTCGGGCAATCACCTTGCCCACACAACTCAGCAAGTTGATGCCACGATAATTCGTGCAACATTGCTTGCTACCTTTGCCCTTGTACAGTGGTAGCACAAGGGCATCCTTCAGCTCAGCAGGCACCTTCTCCTCAATCCACACGCGTTGCACCAAGTGGTGCAGCGCAGTCAACAACGCGGGTCCACCGTGTTTCAATACTTCAGGTGGGATCCCGTCACCTCCGGCACATTTGCCGTTTCGCAGCTGAGCAAGTGCTCTCTGCGTCTCATCCAGTGTCGGCGTATCCGCCAGATCCGCCTTCACATCGTGCTGCTTCAGGCCGTTCAGTTTAGGCCAGTCGATCGCTGAACGGTTGTTCAAGAGACAGTCAAAGTGTTTCCGCCAGATCTGCATTATGTCTGCAGTCTGGGTGCAGGTAGCGCCTGAACTACCATCGATCAGTGTCCTCAGCGGCTCCAATCTCGGTCCATGCAGCGCCTTCAAGGAGTCAAAGAATTCCTTGTGTTGGCGGCGTTCGGCGTAGCATTCCATCTGCTTCGCCTTCTCCGTCCACCATGCATTTTTAATGCGACGGAGCTCTCGGGTCAGTCGCCGTCGAAGTTCGCGAAACTGACTCTTCTTCCCCAAGTCACTGGGGTCTGCCACATGTGCAGCAAATGCTGCATCCTTCTCTGACACCAATGCGTCAATCGTCACATTGTTGTCATCAAACCAATCAGGCCGCTTACAGTTTGCGCGCCCGATGGTCTCCTCGGCAGCAGCTGTCACCTGGTCGCGAATGTGGTGCCACAGGTCGCCCACGGTGGCTATGCATTCCACATCACCACATATATATATATATATATATATATTAGTTAAAACAATAAGATTTGCAGGGTTCTATAGCACGGGTTGAGAAAGGTTTCAGAGTGAGAGACAGAGAGTTTATATTGGAGAATTTAGCAACTGTGCAGCATAATTACGATGGCGTTTGTAAGAGGCGTTCCTCAAATTCGTGGGAAGCCTAAACATGGCTTTTTGTACGTACACGAACAGACTGTACGTAAATCGACTACGCTTGCTTTGAGCATTTAGACGCAGCTTTTGCACTTGGTCTGAAGAGATTGCCACGTCTTTTCTCTTCCATGATAAAACCGGTGCTTAGCTACGGCTCACTCGCTTAATGTCCGATCACAAGAGGTGAGGTGCACAGACTGCAACGGGTAAAGCATGTAGCTACCCGACTCATCCACAGTTTACGGGATATATCGCACGAGGACCGATGTAGGAGACTAGGGTTGTATACCCTGCCATATCGTCGCCTAGGAGTTGGTCTCATAATGACGCACCGTATATTGCATTTAAGCCGCAGCTGCACGTTCGCACACCAAGCAGCACACGTGGACACCAGTACAAACTGGTGGTACCGGATTCGAAGCGTATCGCTCACCCTCTATGTTTCGAGGGCCCAGTGGTAAAATATAAGAACAAGTTGCCAGAGCTAATGGTCGAGGTGAAATCGGTGTCGGAATTTAAGCGATTCCTTGACACCCAGTTTGCGGACTACAGGTATAGGGAGCGTATCGCACACGAATAAGATGTAGTGCAGCTGCAATACGTTGCCATCACGAAGGAATCAGCGATGTGATTCCGTGCATGTGCCCGATCCAACTACGATGGAGCACCACAGATTTTTATCTTCTCGTTCTCTATTTTTAGTATTCAGTATTCTTGCGAAGATGCAAAGCAACAGTATGTTACATGGTCTCGGGACCTTCACATCCGTGATGACAATTCCCTCTTCAATTCCGAGTAAGTGAATGTTCCAGAATCAGGAGAGAGACGATGCGGTTGTGCAACAACTGAATGTGGAAACGCCGCACTCGTTATCCAAGCCTATGCTGGTCTTACGTCCTAAGAAGTGGTGTAGTGACGCAGGTGTTCGGTTTTCAACATCCAGCACTTGAGTTCGAGTTTAGTTACCGCATGTGTAGCGGCTCCTGAAGTATCCCCATTCGTTGAGAACTTACGATTGCGTGATAAGTTAAGAACCGTAGTGGCGCATTGGTGGTATCCGTTTTCTGCTTCCAAATGAACGTGATTGAGAAGAGTGGGGAAAATGGTAGGCACAGTTATTGCGAGATTGACATCATTGCATCGACTTCCTAGTTGCATATAAATCCACCGCTCCGGGCTTAGTTCCATGAGGCCAGAGTCAAGCATGAACAAAATAGCTCCAATGAAGCCTCGCTGCATCATTCCATTGCTTAGCCTCATCACACTCGGCAGCCTGGTGCAAACAGCGTTGAATAGGTAAGTAAGTGAACGCTCAATACAGGGAAGCAGTCAGAGGAATCCCTGTCCCTACCTCATTCGAGTCATAGGTAGACCATCACAATGATTAGCGCACGTCAGTCAACCGCATGCGTTTAGCGAACCAAGCGCTGGCTGTGCAAACATAGGCATTACGTGGAAACAACGGAAAGGAACGTAGCATTGCGGTGAATACAAGGAAACTGGTCCTAGGTATTTTTCCAGGACACGAATTAGTGCTGATATTCGAGTATCGCGAGATTAAAGTTAACTTGAAATGGAAAGGGTACACACAGTCCTAATTCTGGCCATAAGATACAGGACGAACCATGCAAGTGAAACGAGACTCAGAATCACCGTTGTGTACTCGAATTTCATCCGGATGATAGTGGCATTTTTCACTTCCGTCTCTGCTCGAACAATGAGGAGACGATTAGGGCGGACCGATGGTTTTTCCGGTGGAAACCACTTTTCCATTCTAGGTGAGATCACTTAACGAAAGATCGAACTACTAGAAAATGCTTGCAAAATTATAAGTGAGCGACACTCTAAATGAGTGAACTCTGAGTTGACCACAAACTGTTCGCTACCGGATCAAAAAATTGTGAAGAGAATTCGAGCTGGATGGATCGTGCTTTAGCAGTTGGTTCCGGTGAACATGTTTATCTAGTTTTTGAATTGTAATTTTCCAGTTGGATCGAAATTTTGTGAAGAGCCTGATTGCAATAGTTGGAATCGCATGCGGTAGACAGACAGTACTGTCACAGCTAAATAACTACAAGTAAATAGTACGCACGAGGAGTGTGGAGGCAAACAGCCAACTTCACATATGTGAACACTTTCGATCATCTGGTAGAATGACAAAGAGGGACCATAGGAATAGCGAAAATGAATATAGATGTCAGACAGACAATATTACCCAGCATTACAAGATGATGGTTAAGGAAACACACAACTCACCTTTGTTGGTGCACATGCTTCGATAGCAGCCTGCAAATTGGGAGTCGGATGAGATCGAGTGACGACAAGTATATTCGGGACATCTCCTTGTTGCAAATGCGTATTCATGGGAAATGGAGTGGGACCAGGAGGAAGGTTTGGTGTGATCCCGAACACTCCGAGTCCATCCAAAGACCAGAACACTCTAGATTTTGTTTCAGAAGGAATGGGTGGGTGAGCCTCTCCAGTGGAGTAAAAGGGTTGTGCAATCACGCCCGCGACCGGCCTACCACTGACGGCGATTCCAATGAGAACGGTGACGTGTTCAACTAAACCCTGGAGAGGAATAAGCGAGAGCATAAAAGATGACACTAAAACAGGGCTCTGTACGAGCACTTTGGATGGGAGAAGATTCATAACGAGTAAAGCTAGTGGAACCAGAAAGCGAGGATCAGTTGGACGAGGTTGAACTATGCGAGATAGAGGTAAACAACGAAACCGCATACAGTGTTCACATGAGGAAACACGTCGACCATTAGCTAAGTAGAAAAAGTTGCAGACAAAGAGTCCAAAAGTCGCTGTCAAACAGATCAAGAACGTGGGACAATGGTGGTATGTATTGCAACACACATCAAGATATGGTTCCACCACAAAAAAGACGGAAAAAGGTCAGGGGCAAGTGTGACAGTACAGCACTCGCCTTTCGTTAAAAAAGTTTTGGCAAACGACTGGTTAGTGTATTTGATATGCTGTACAACGTTTCACTTTGGACTCAAAAGATTCATCAGGCGAAGTGAATTAGCTAAAAAGTGGGTGGCACTTTAAAAACACTCACATGCAGGCTACATACAGAGGTTGATAAACTTGCAAGTCATTGGCGAGAACGTCACAGCCGCCAAAGGTCACTAGGTGTGCGTGTAATCCGTAGGTCTCAGGTGAAGTCAAATGGGAAGAAAATATGCTAGTCAGATGGTAGTCACAGACATGGTAGCAATCTGAATTGGTCCGTTGGAATGCACTTGGTCACTGATGGAATTTGTCTTCAACGCTTAGTGATTGTTGCTGATTGTCCATTCTGACTTTGGATCCATCCGCCAATGCTCATCAACCTGGCCAGAGTAAGACTGGAAGCCAGGCACTAGACAGCTCTACTCCGTCTATTCTACTCACGCAGTTGTTGGTCTTGGTTATTTCTATAACCTCAGTTACACTGATCACAATCCCTCCCTGATAACCTCGACATTTTCGAAGTCAATTTTTGCTCAGTGTTTAGCGCATGCATTGTTACCACCGAGTTTCTGAGCAGAGCTTCATACTCGAGCTCGTTCCTCGGACGTCGTGATACGTGCTGGTTATGTTCTGAGATCCTTGTGCGTTGTTCCCTCACTGTTTGGCCTATACACTTGCGCATAATCTTTACATAGGATTTTGTAAATGCAGTTACTTGTTCTATCTAAGGGGAGGGAGTCCTTCAAATGCACAAGCATCGACCGCAGCGTTTTACCCTTTTGGAAAACTACCCTCTGTATTCGCTGTATTCAGTACTCTTCGGATCGCTCCCGAAGTTCCTTCTTTATACGGAGTGTCCACTGTAGCTAGACAATCTGTGGTTGGCCTTGTGCGTAGGTTAAAAAATTTGAATAGCTGTCCTTTCACCAATCACCTCACATATCCGCTAGCTATTAAACTTTCATCGCCAGCTTCTGCGCTGCTTTTTTTATCTTCTTCCACCATGCATAGAGCACTCGCTCTGTGAAATAGTGACGAGGCGATTCTCGCATAAACATGCTTCGGGTGGCCTGAACAATATATAGCGATTAAAGAAAGTATAGCAAGGTGAAATGTTAAAGTATTTGAACTCCATTGACGATGCGACAAAGTTCACTATAGAAATTAAGTTGCAAAGCGGCACACTCCCGTTCCTTGTTTGTTTGATCCACACAAACGAAGGAACGCTAATAGTGACAACGCATCGCAAACCAATGGAAACAGACGGGGTACTTAGCTGCAGTTCAGGTCACCCGCAGTATGTTTATGCGGGAATCGCCTCATCACTATCTCAGAGAGCGAGTGCTCTGTGCACAGTGAAGGAAGATTAGAAAAGCACCGCAGAAGGTGGCGACGAAAAACTTAATAGCTAGCGTATATCTGAGGTGATTGGTGAAAGGACAGCAACTCAAATGTCTTAACCTACGCACAAGGGCAACCACAGATTGTCTAGCGACAGTGGATGGGAAAGAGCCACATCGAAACCCTCCAATCGGTGACGATCCCGGTGACCGTGTTGGCAGAGGCTGACTTCAAAGTCAACCGAGACCCCAACTGAGATTGCGTGTCGCAATCCAAAACACACAGCGGGTGCTCCAGAACCCGAAAATCAACTTCTAACCGCTGTGTCAAACGCTGCTCGCAGATCTCCATGGCCTAGTGATCATAGCGATAGCCGCCAAGCGCTATGCGTCGAGTTCCACTCCCAGATCGGCTATCTCTACCTGATGGGTCTAAACAAAGACGAAACCGTCGGTCGTGGAGTGCTGGGATGGGAGAGAGCCACAACGAAACCCTCCAGTTCATACGGATGTTGCGTGTCGCAATACATTAATAGATAATACGTAGTTTAAAACGAAATGAGCAATGAGTTTTCCTAATCATTGTGACAATCATTCAGTTCAGTTGAACAACTATGATCCGAGCACCGAAGCGCGGTGGATCCAGTTGCCACGACTCACATCGCGAAAATAGGAAGAGGTAGTAGCGGCAAAACAGTGGAGTTAAAATGCAAATAGAATGAAGAGAAAAGGAAAGCAGGAAGGAGATGCATTAGACTAGTCAAAATGGAACGAGGATTAACAACTAGATGAAAGAAGTCGAATGCATTAATGCCATTGACTGCGTGACAGCGTCATGTCTCCAATTACTAGTGTCGACCAAGGAGGAAGGCAGTACGCACTAGTCTGACCAAGTCTCTCAGTTAATTTCTTCAATCCTATATGCTCCGTCATGGACTGCCATTTTGAATTTTCGCCCAATTTCCTGCAGCACGTCGAGGGAATCGATCAACGGGCATACGGAGGACATGGCCCAGCCAATGCAAGCGATTAGGTTTTAGCAAACACTCGAGTGAGGCACGAGGAGGCTGCTTGCCAAAACCAACAAGCGGATCTCAGCACCGCTCACCCTGTGTTCCCACCAAACGTGAGCAATACTCCGCAAGTACCGGTGGTCAAACACAGCCAAGCGTCTAATGTATTCACCGCGAACTGGTCAGGTCTCTGGTCCCAACAGTAACACCGGTCTTATCGCAGCGTTATACACTCTAACTTTCACTGACAAGCTAATATCCCGCTGTCCCTATAGATGGTTGAGCCTCTGGAAAGCCACGTGGGCCTTGCTGATACGCGAAGCAACTACCTCAATGATGTGACGACCACCAGAGGTGACACAGCTACCAAGCTAAGTGGACCGATCCACCTCTTCCAGTGGCTGTTTGGTGATAGCTAAAACCGGAGATTTATCAGTCGAGTACTCTGAGTACTTCACACGTTGAAGGTACAAAGTACATGCCGAAGCGTGCAGTGCTATGCGTCAGTCTGTGCGGAAGCGTTTGCATGACCAAATGCGTTAGACCCTAAGAGAGCTATATCACCTGCCTACTACAACTTTGTTAATCGGTTACCTGGTAGAATTTCCACTTCGGTAAAGTCTAGAAGAACCGAGTCAGTCACGATCATTTCGATCACAAGGAAAGGGGACATCGGACAACCCTGGTGAAGCCCACCTCCGTGAGAATCATTGCTCATGGTTAAATGAGCAAAATGTCCCCAGTGGAAACCTCTACGCTCCGAGTTCCCCGGCCTGAAGAGTGCAAAAACAAGCATGAAACAGTCAGCGGAGTTCGTCAAGGTCAGGAGCAGAGAACAAGTGTTGTTTACTTGTCCATTTGTTCAAAAAAGGATGAGCTGGCATGGCAGAACAGCAAACAACAACTAATAAAAAGCAAACCACCATAAAGTGGGGAAGTGATGGCGATATGCGCATTAAGGACATCATCATCATCATCATTACACGTTAGCTGGAGGTGGAAAACACCTCAGCTATTGTGCCGCAATACAAAAGATAAGAAAAGGAAAATAAACGGTGGCACGCCCGCTGAGTCCCCAGTAACGGATGGACATCATTCCGGAGAGCTAACAGCTGGCTGCCGTAAAAGAGTCATATTATACCTATCAGGTGAGATTATGATTGGAGGGGGATGCTAAGCAGGAGGGGGATGGACAAAGGAACTCACAACACAAACGCCACTGGGGCCGGCTCCAAGCCATATCAGCGAGTGTGTCCAACCAAACGTGTTCACCATCCTTAGGTGGCGACAGTTTGCCATAAACCCTCACCCTGCCCGAACTATGCGCGTACAGCACTTTGATAACATTTACATATTTATCAGGCACACTTTTCCTCAACAGACAGTCCCAAAGGGCACATCGATCGACTGAGTCGAAGGTACGTTCATGAAATGCGTTTTAATAATGTGTCGAAAAATAACGAAAAGCCATAAAGAGAGATGAGTTACCGACGCGTTCTCAAACAAAAATAAATCAAGCCCTATGCCCATCACTGTTAGCTTGATGCATCGGTAAACGAAGATTCGGTGGACAGCCACAGTCCCCTTCTAGTCAAGGACTAACAGTACGGTCGTCACACAACTAGTGATTTCCTGATACTCTGACCTTCGCAGAAGATAATCAACGGCGCCCTGTGTGTTGCATCGAGCAGGGTGGGTAGAGGTTTAGATTCTACTGCCCAGATCTATCCGTCTTTTTACTCCTCTTTTGCGTCTTTTCATCCTTATCATTTTCTTCCAACACTTTGATCACCCTGTATCCAAACCCATAATTCTTGACATTCTTTAATCTTGCTTCAATAGATTTTGTTTTCTAGTTTCGACTACAACGCAATCACAGTGCATCACTCTGGTACAGTGGTAAAGTCCATGATCAAGCAATCGGGCCACATCAGCTGAACAGTTCATAGTTGGAGCGCTCAATCTTCCTTCAGATTGGCATGTCTCAATGTGCGCACTTTGTTGCAGATTGGCCAACAACAGCAGTTGTCCTATCATTCGATATCTGCTGTTTACCGGAAACGCGCCTGCAAGATACGAGCTAAGTGCTTACCACGCGATCCCTATAATGCGACACTGGCGTTATTTTCTCACTGGGGTGAAGACACTGTGATCGACTGGGTCACAGCCAACAGTCGGATGTGCGCCGTCCGACCGGCTGATTTGTTCAAAGCTTCGAAGACACGCGGGCCAATAACTGACTGTTTGTCATTGCTCCACAAGCCCCCATAAAATAAAGTGCTGACTCCGTGAAATGCGAATAGGTGGATTTTGATCACGTGTAGAAGCAGAACATTCAGGAACGTTCGAAATCGATGCGATAATCGTTAATAATCGATTAATCGCTAAAATAGGGAATTTCCAAGGCAATTCTTACTTTCTCCCGGACACCTCCCCTCCTGAGATATGTTCCGAGGTGTAAGAGGAAAGCCTGGGATCAACTTGCAGTCTTCGGGACGGTGTTCTCTGCCTGTCGGTCCACCGCCTTGGCAGAAGCGCCCGAGAGCTTTGTTCCGATGTTCTTGTTCTGGATTCGTTGCTCGACCTTGGGCAGTCGTCCACTGTTACTTTCGGCAGGTTGAAAGTTTCCACCAGTAAATCGAACGGGAGATCAGTAGGCCTTTCTTGTTCTGGCTGGCACAATGTGGGACGTAACTGGTTTGCATGCCGCGGCCAGACCTGTGCGCCCACCTTCACGTCATACATGACGTTTCCGCGCTTGCTTATGACCCTCCCTGGCGTCCATTGCAGTTTTCACCAAAGGAACGCGCTACTCCGTTACGGAAATTGTATCGAAACTGTGGTGCTGGCGGGTGTTAAACGCCCATGTCCGAAAATTGTCCACTGATGAGCTGCAGTTGGGCGGCCAACACGAGCTAGGCTCCTGTAACAACAACGGTTGCTACACCTGTGTGAAGAAGTTCGCTTATTTCTTGCGAGCACTAGCTTCCGATACAGTACCCGTCGGAAGGTGACATGGCGCCAACCAGCCACGAACCAGATATGGACGCAAATCGATCATAATGCGATCAGTTAACGTTGCAGAGGCTGCGTCCAAAACTGTCGCTCAGTTTGGAGCACATGTGTGGACACCAAACATGCACTTGTATGTGCATATCTGCGGGTGCGTTTTGGTGGTCGCCCTCCACTACCCCGTGAGCACATATAGACCAGCAAACTGTCGAAGCCAGATGTTCTGAACGCGTATCAAATTACGCTGGTGTTCTGGTTGAGTAAGTGCTCACTAAATACAGTTGAAGGCTACTGGTTGCTTGTTCAGCACAGCTAGTCAAATGCTTGAAGTGTTGGACTGAGCAATTTGAAAGGCAATTTAGTCGGCCATAATTGTTAGATTCCCCACCGGCTAAAGATCGCCCCGCTCATTGACAGCAAGAAACCGACCTAACCGACTGGAACCCCTTCATTATTGTCCCGATCTTCAAGGGAGGCTCACGATCGGAATGCGGCAATCATTGGGGAATCCGGTTGATCTTCATCGCCTCCAAATTGCTTGCTTATGTTATCTTTCCCAGACTAATTGACACTCGTGAAAGCTAGATTCGTGAAGCGCAAGCCGGGTTTCGTCGAGATCGTGGCTGCATTGATCACATGTTTACGTTGCGTTAATTGTTGGAGCATCGACAAATATGTTGACGGCATACCGTCATTGTGTCCCTAGACGTCAAACGTGCCTTCGATTCGGTGGATCGATGTGTCCTTTCGGACCCTCTAATCAGGAAAGGTGCGCCCGAATAAAATGTAAATATTATTCGAGCGCTTTACGCGCATAGCTCGGGCAGAATGAGGGCTTACGGCAAGCTGTCGCTGCCTTACAATACCTCCAGCTGTGTAAGACAAGGATGCCCACCGTCACCTTTCATCTTCAATTTCACTATTAACGAAGTCATGAAGATCGCATTCACTGGACACGACGTAAAGGGCTGAAGTCGCACTCATGTGAACGATTTCTTGAATTGGAGTATACTGACGGCATTGCACTAACCTAGGACAGCAAAAAAAACATGCCAAGCAGCACTAAGAAAACTAGCACTGACAGTCAGCCACCTTCGGAGTTGTTTTGCAACCGCAAAGTATAATGTTTTCCTGCAAGATTGACAGGTACCGCCACTTGCGCTGATCCTAGGTGAGGAGCAGCTAAAAGTCGTTCAAAAAACATAATTACCTAGGCAGTTGTAGCAGCGCCGTTGGGATTGAAGACGAGGTCACAAACCATATAGCAAAAGCTAGGGACACTTTTGCTAACCCCCGCCACCTATGGCGCCGGCGCGGCATCGCTCGCTTCTTGAAGAGTAGTGTACAATGCAGCCGTACGTTCGACCGGCATAGGGTTGTGCAACCTGACCCATTAGAGCAACCGACATAAAGAGGCTAGTTGCGTTCCACCATCGGTCTCCTCGCAGTTTGGCTCATATCTGATGGGAACACGGCGTATGTGCTAAGCGTGTCTATGACACAGGGAGAACCAGTGAATTGGTGGGCACCTTTATATGACTCATCAGGCTCCGATGACTGGGCCATGTATTGTGCATGCCAGCACACCACTCTCATGACGCGCGTTGTTTTCACGCCCGGGGTCTGGATGGAAGAAGAGGAGCGGAGGCCAAGTGATGGCTAGGTCAAGAAGAATGAAGGTCATGACTTTGAAGTTCGCGCCGACTGGAATCTCTCGCCTCCCTCGTTGAGACTAAAAAACGATGAACACATTTGGTTGGATACACTTGCTGGTATGGCTAGTAGCCGACCTCAGCGGCGTTTGTGTTGCGAGTTTCTCTGTCCATCGCCCTCCTACTTAGCCACCAACTCTCATTTCGGACACAACTTTTTTACGGCAAATAACCCACCCTAAGCTCTCAGGTACAATGTTCATCCGTTATCGGTGGCACAGCTAGTGTGCATAATTTGCGTCCTTTTTCCTTTCTCAATTATTGTTGCACAATAGCTGAGGCGTTTTCCATCTCTAGCTAACGTGTGTGCTGCAGGTTGCTCATATTTGAAGAAGACTGGAGGAAGAGAATTCAGCCTCGCGGCCTTATTCAACTTCAACAGCCCGATCTCACGTTCGAGTTCTGAGCGAAAGAATATATCCAAAGGAGTGGCGCGTGGTAAAATAGTAAGTAACTACAGATAAAACGAGTAGGTTTCACTGACAGACAAGTTAATCCCTTCCTTCTAGTGGGTCGCAAAGAACTGAGACGAAAGCGGTAGTGCAAAATAAAGCAGAGAAATTATTCCGGAATTAAATCGTGCGGCACCCTTGTGTTAACTTTTCTGCAAAAAGTTTCCTCGGGAACTAATTGTTTCAAATACCTACCTAGTTCGTGACTCGGGGCTATGAGATATGGTGTGTGAAACTACAAACCTACTCGTTTCCCCCAATCTTTGACGAAATATATAGATGGTTGTCATGGCTGTAGTTGAAGTCTGAACATATCTGCAATGATGTTACGTTGGAGACAGTCGTGGGCGAATGATTGGATGATCATGGTGAATTAGCTGAATTATATCAAAATCCTCACTACTCATCAGTAATATATAGAAAATCTGTCCGTATAGCCTTCAAGTCTTTGTGCCGTGTCAAGGCGCTGTGCGGAACGCCCTAGCTCGTGAGGCTAGCCACTGTCCTTTGTACAGGTCGCAAACGGCATGGCAGTGGAAGATGAGCCACGCAGGTCCACAGCTGTCACCCATGTCGAAGTGGCACAAGCTGCTGGGTTCCAGAAGCCATGGGGTGGAAAGCGGCAGGGGTCCGCTGGAAGGCACACCACTGCGAGACCCAGAATGTCCGTTGCACGAAAGCCCGTATTCGGGATTATGGAGAAATGAAGGAATTCGACATCAATACTGGAGTCCAGCAGGGTTGCCCACTTTCTCCAGTGCTGTTCAACTTCGCAGTCGGCTGGGTTATGCATCATGCTCTTGAGAGCTATCGTGGTGTTCAATCAAGCCCTGAGTTCTGGCTGCCAGATCTAGAATTTGCTGAGGATATCACTATCGTTGCGGAAGATGCCATGTCATTACAGTCACTGTTAAATCGGGTCAAATAATTAGCCTCCATGATCAGCCTCGAAATTAACACCAGCAAGACGAAGTACTTCTCATCGTCTTCGACCCATCATCATCATCATCATCATCATCATCATTAACAGCAGCACCTCAGCCATTTGAACTGATGCTTCGCTGCCATACAACCATGAGAACCTGAAAACCACCCAGTCCGATCTGGTGTCCTCCTTACATGGACAACGCATCGAATATGTTCCTGAGTTCAAGTATCTTAGATCCACTATACTCCCTAATGACCAGGCCACATCCGAAATCCGGAATCGTATTGACAACGCTAGAACAACCTTCATACAACTGAGAAACAAATTGTGGCGAAGGATGAAATTAGTCTGAGAACGAAGATCCAAATATGCTCTGCAACCATTCGTGCCATTTTACCGTACAATTGCGAAACATGGCCGCTATGATCCGAAGACACCCGGAAGCTGTAAGTCTTCGATCATTGGTGTCTAAGACTTATCTCGTAAATGCAGTGGCATGATCGTATCACCAATGACGAAATCCGCAGGAGCTGTTACGGTCTTCCTAAGCTCTCAGTGATCATCCAACGCCGCAGACTTCAGTGATTCGGTCACGTCCTCCGCAGACCAGACAGTGACTGCACTAGGGCCATGGTTTCACCCTCGCCTTGCCAGGGTTGGTTTCGTCGCCGCGGTAAGCAATTAAAAACGTGGCTCACCGCAGTGAAATCGGATGTCGATCTTCTTTGACTTCATGTTGTGCATGGTGCTCGTCACTGGAGGAATCATTGGATCAGTATCTGCATGGAGGTTGCCGTCGATCGCCGCGCTTGAGCAGTTGTAATCCGCGATATTCATGAAGCCGGTTTATCCTGTCCCACGAACTAGTCGCAGAAAAGTAAAGTAAGTAAAAACCCAGAAGGTAGAAACGCCAGCGTCTGGTGCTTTTTCCAAATTAGCCTAAGCCTGCTGATTGAGAGTGACCATGATAAATTGGCTGAATTATACCAAAATCCGCACTACACATTAGGATTGTAAGCAGAGGTTGCGATCCTATGGCCACCAACACAATTCAGAACAGACACGCACAGAAAACTGCACATCCATAATGAAATCATAGCAAATAATCACAAAGGCAACAAAGGAAGGAAAGAAGACAAGACCTCAGACACGAGATCGATACGCAAGCCAACATAGAACACCAGAAAGCCACGAACACTCATGATTGGTTCAGGTCATTCAACGGCCTTGCCAAATTAGCCAATCATAGTACTTGTTTGAAGCGGAAACCGATAGCGCTGAAATCAAAAACGGTGACCAACAATAAGTCCAT
The DNA here is from genome assembly GCA_944474145.2 of Dicrocoelium dendriticum. Lineage (NCBI taxonomy): Eukaryota > Metazoa > Platyhelminthes > Trematoda > Plagiorchiida > Dicrocoeliidae > Dicrocoelium > Dicrocoelium dendriticum. The sequence goes on from OX104061.1 coordinate 66,955,725, forward strand.
GTTTTATGCTGATTTTAGTGTAGTTCTTAGAAAATATGGCCTTTTCCCAACAGTATATGATGGAATACAGATACCGAGGTTGGAAATGATGGTTATCTATCTTGAATCATTCACTATTCAGAGTTCAATTAGTATCTGGCTAGGTTTTTCAACTTGAAATCACTATGTGGAACAGTGATATAAGGCAGACATAATACAAACAATGGTGATGAGTAAAGCGGCAGGATAAGTTGAGAAACTGACAGCAAAATGAAGGCTAAAGAAAGGCTGGTTCGGTAATGAATTCAAGTGGGTGACGTCACGCAAGTGCCGAAAAGCTGAGACACGGAATAAGCGTCCAGCACCCAACTGGCGCGGGAACGTGAGCGCTAAGTGAATATGCAACTGATGTGTCGTAGCAATATTAAACATGTCTCATTGAGAAATCGGAAATTTAAAGGAAATTTTCTAGATACAAGTGACCTACGATACTAAGGCAGGGTTAGGGGTTGCGAGAGAAGTAACGGGTAGCACAGCCAAGCGAGGTGGAATGGTTGCAAAAAGGCTCAAACGGACGGCAGTAAAATGTAGAGTGTAAACGGTTTAACACACGATTGAAAATAACTTCGCTAGCCAACTGGAGGCCTAAAAATCCATGTGATCAAGAAATGTTGTACGCTGATCATTAATAGGCATCTTGCGTTTTTGATCATCGAAGATTGTGGTGTAAAGATAAAGGGGAACGAGTGGAGGAACATCAAATGGAACCGGGTGGAAATATAGTCCCACCTCTGTAAACTCTTTAGTACCGTCCAAGGGATCTACCCAAACGACAATTTCAGATGAAGGCGTGGAAAAGAGAGTAGGAGGGCATTTTTTATGCAAAACCTCCTCATCCAAATCCAGCGAAATTGATTGGCCATCATCCTCCAAATCTCCTTCCTCGCCTACGAATTGGTTCTGTGAGGAGAATGAAAAGTTAACTAACCAATTATCTTCAAATCTGGAAAGGCTCTGGTTAGAGATCCCACGATGAATCGCTGTGCATCACGATCAGCCTTTGATTGTAAGTCATTGACGCCTTTTTCAACGATTTCCAAATCGTTGGACGCCAGTATGTTTCGAACTATCGTACATGCTCGGCCGGCCAAGTGTACAGAGGAAGCAAGAACCCGCATCAATAAGGGATGTTGCATGGTACTATAACAAAAACGAATCAGTGAACCGGTACAGCTGGTACACATCCAAACAACATTGAGTGCATAGAAATCACCGTCATTAACGTCACACGTTAGTTGAAGGTGAGAAACACACGTCAGCTGTTGTGCCGCAATATTAAGATAGTACATAAAAAAAGAAAGGGACGAAAAATAACAGAATACATAAAGCCAACACAAACAATATATCCATAAATATCGCATTATGCATTGAATGTGGGATCATGACTGGACAGGAGGTGGATGAACAAAGAAACGCACAACGGGAACGCCATTGTGGTCAGGGTCTGAAAACCGATGAGGTCACCAATGTTCAATAAAGATGGTGGCATCAGCAGTACGGTGGTACGCAATAGCGACGCTTCGCTGCCATGCGACCACAAACAGTCGCGCGAAGAATGGGTATACCTCGAAGTCAGGATCTCAGCCGCCATGCACGATGTAGGAGCCTCTGATTGCAGCAACATCGATCGTCACTGCAACCGTCACTGGACATCCGAGAGGTCAGTGAACGTATTGAAATTCAGAAGAAAAGCGGATGGCTCTGAGTACAATGTAACTAGGCGGACTCGGGCGCGAAATAAAGCGGAGCCTGCGTGTTGACAAGAAGACTGGTGGACTAGTACGGCTCAAAAAATGAAGAAAGCAGTAGTAGGTAATTATCACAAGCTCTTCCAACTGGTCCGCACTAATGGTCAAATGAAAGCAGGAGTAATTGTGACAATCAGAGACATAATAAGCAGTGTAGTATGGCTCATTGAGCGGAGACCTGCGAGAGAAGTTCCCCCTGCTTCTAGACCCCTTCCTACTCATGTGATGTAGGCTGAGCCATGGTGGTTTAGCTTAGAGGCTCCGTCGGAGACTGTGATCCCAAATGCGAGCGAATTCCTTAAGAGATTTCGTGCTGTTGGCACGGATTCCCTCGCACCCGCACTATTCAAGGATGGTGATGAGGTTTTCTTCAAAGCACTAGCCTCCGTGTTTGAATAGGTCTGGAAGGAAGAAAGCGTTCCGGCTAACTGGAGCGAACCGGTTAGATTGGTGATATACAAGAAGGGCAGTAGTAAAGAAGGTGATGACCACGAAGTCACGCTGTTAGATAAGGCCACACAAGAATGAGGATTCGAGTGGACAGGTTACCAGCTTACGTCGTTGATATAGCCCACTTACCACGTGATCGGATCAATACACAAGCGCTGTGCACACTACCTTATCTGAATAACAGCTGAATGCACAGGGTGCTATTTTAGTGGTGGATTGATGTGGAATCGTGGAGGATGATCAAGTACCTTTGTCAAGCTAAATTATATTGGTTCGCGCACCAAAATTCTAAGCTGGTACGTGTCACTTACAGATGCCATTGAGCGATGTAGTGAAACGTTTGACATTAAATTAATCAGATCAGTGAACCAAGCAAAAGTTTAACTACCAACCCGAGCGATAGGTATTCCGAATCATTGCAAACAATCATAGGTGCTCAACGCTCCGATCTGCTAGTCGTTGGGAAGACTTTGAAGGCCGTAAAGGCTCCACACGGGAACAGTCATCCTCCATGAATGCCCACGAAATGACACTTCCCAGAAGTGTCAATTACAAGTCTCCGATAAACCATCCGCAAGCGTGGGCAGTTGCAAGGCAATTAGGAAAGCGCATGATGAGGATAATGGTCACTGATGCATACAATCGCATCGAGAAATATGCAAGATGTTTTAAGGAACACTGGATTACATGATTAGGAACAGTCGGGAAACAAATGACAGGACAGCTAGAGCTAGCGATTGATCGCAAAGCAGCAATTGCAAAAGCGAAAAAGTAGGCCGCCCTTCGAGAAAAGTTGTCCAAATTGTCCAGCTTGAAGTGTGTTGATATCATCATCATCATCATCATTACACGTTAGCTGGAGGTGGAAAACACCTCAGCTATTGTGCCGCAATACAAAAGGCAAGAAAAGAAAAAACAAACAAACAGTGGCACGCCCGCTGAGTCCCCAGTAACGGATGGACATCGTTCCGGAGAGCTAACAGCTGGCTGCCGTAAAAGAAAGTCATATTATGCCTAACGATTGAGATCGTGATTGGAGGGGGATGCTAAACAGGAGGGGGATGGACAAAGGAACTCACAACACAAACGCCACTGGGGCCGGCTCTAAGCCATATCAGCAAGTGTGTCCAGCCAAACGTGTTCACCGTCCTTAGGACCCCAGCCAGGCAGTCGGGATGCACCAACCGACGACAACTTCGAAGTGAGGGTTTTCATTTCTCGCGACCAAGTCATCACTTGGCCTCCCCTCCTCCTCTTCCAACCACACCCACAACGCGCAAACAATGCACGTCGTGGGAGTCGGTGTGCTGGCACGCGCAAGACGTGGCCCAGCCATCGGAGCCTGGTGCGTGATATAATCGTGCTGAGCGGTTCACTCGCTCTTCCTGCACCAAATACGCGACGTCGAACACGCTCATTGCTCACGTGGTGTTCCCACCAGACATGAGCTAAGCTGCGAAGGCAGCGATGATCGAACGTGACGAGTCTCTTCATGTCTGTCGACCTGATGGGCCAGGTTTCACAGCCATATAGGAGAGTTGAACGGACGGCTGCGTTGTAAACTCTGCCCTTGAGGGCGAGAGTAATGTCGCGTCTGCGCCACAGGTGGCGGAGATTGGCAAAAGCACCTCGAGCTTTTGCTATACGGTTCGTAACCTCATCTTCAATCCCACGGGTGCTAATATAGCTGCCCAGGTACTTGAATTCCTGAACGACTTCGAGCAGATCACCACCAAGCGTTAGCGCAGGATTGGGTCCCTGCCAATCTTGGAGAAGTACTTTGCATTTTGATGGAGCAAAGCATAGCCCAAAACGACTGACAGCCAGTGCTAATCGGTTCAGTGCTGTTTGGCATGTTTGGGAGCCGTCACAGATTAGGGCAATATCGTCTGCATACTCCAAGTCAAGAAGTCGCTCACCAGGGAGTAGCTCCACACCTTCTAGGTCGTGTCCAGCGAACGCTGTTTCCATGACTTCATCAATAGCGAAGTTGAAGAGGAAAGGTGACAGCGGACATCCTTGTCTCACACCGCTGGTGATACTGAAGGGTGGCGAGAGTTTGCCATAAACCCTCACCCTGCCCGAACTATGTGCGTACAGCGCTTTGATAATGTTTACATATTTATCAGGCACACCTTTCCTCAACAGACAGTCCCAAAGGGCACATCGATCGACTGAGTCGAAGGCACCTTTTATGTCAAGAAACACGACAACGGTGGGTCGCCAATAAACATGGCGGTGCTCCAACACTTGACGCAATGTGAAGATGTGGTCGATGCAGCCCCGACCTCGACGAAATCCGGCTTGCTCTTCACGAATCTGGCTTTCACGAGTGCCAGTCAGTCTGTGGAGAATGAGAGAGGCAAGCAATTTAGAGGCAATCGAAATCAGACTGATCCCTCTATGATTACCACATACCAAACGGGAGCCTCCCTTGAAAATTGGGACAATGACGGAGCGGTTCCAGTCTGTCGGGACTGTCTCTTGCTCCCAAAGTTTTACTAGCAACTCGTGTAGATCACCTATTAGAGCAGGTCCACCGAACTTGAAGAGGGCTGGAGGAATAGTATCTTCCCCTGCGGCCTTATGCAATTTCAACAGCCTGATCTCACGTTCGACTTCAGCGCGTGAGGGCGGATCCGAGGAGACGGCCCAAGGAGAAGGGCGTTCAATGCCCGAAGAAAGTGATAACTCAGGTTGGTTAAATTGCATAGCAAAGTGTTCAGCCCAACGCTCCAAGCGTTTTGACAGGCTGTGGATCATCTGCCCACTCTCGTCGCGTATGGTCTCGCTAACACCAGGTCTCCTGCTGCCTGTTGCCCGTATCAGACGGTATAACTTACGATGATTACCAATGGCAGCGGCTGTTTCCATCTCAGATGCACGATGAGACCACTAGGTTTCGCGGTCCTTCTTTAGGCTAGCACGTAGTTTCGCCCTGAGATTTTTGCGAGATTCATTGTATTCTCTTCCAGCCGGAATACGTCGGCGAGCATCCATAAGTTCCAGAGACTGTGTAGAGACCCAATGTCCGGTTTGGCAATTTGTTTTGCCACATGAAGACATGCCTGCTAATAGCAACGCTTGACGAATATGCGACCAGTGATCTTCCACGGTGTTTAGTGGGCGCTTACTCAGCCCAGATGTCAGCGCATCTTGGTACACATTCAGAACATCTGGCTTCGTCAGCTGGCTAGTGTCAATCCGTTCACATCGACGTTGCGGACGTCCACCGAAGCGCATCAGGATGTCGGCACAGACAAGTGCGTGGTCAGAGTCCACGCTCGTGCTCCAAATCGAGCGACAGTTTTGGACACAGCCTCTCCAGCGGTAACTGATCGCGATATGATCGATTTGCGTCCATGACTGGCCCGAGGCTGGTGGCCGCCAAGTCACACTTCTGCGGGTGCTGTGTCGAAAATTAGTGCTCGCGAGAAACAGGCGAGCATCTTCACACAGCTGGAGCAATCGCACACCATTATCATTACGGGAGCCTACACCATGTTGGCCGCCCAGATGAAGCTCATCAGAGGACAATTTCCCGACTTGGGCGTTTAGATCGCCAGCCAGCACCACAGTATCCGTGCTTCTTCTGTAACGAAGGAGCTCGTGAAGTTGCTGGTAGAAATCATCTTTTACCGAATCAGTGCTACAGTTTGTAGGGGCGTAGGCCGCAATGACAAACAGGCACCGTTTGTCCCCGCGCGACTTCGAAGCACGGAACGAACCAGCTAATCTAACGGCGCACATCCTACTGTTTACTGGGATCCAATCAAGCAGGGCAGCTTCAGCCCGGGGACTCAAAACAATGCCGACGCCGGCTTGACCGGCATTTGAAGCTGCATCATCGCCAGATAGGCGCAATGAGAATGTGCCGCCAGTGTCGCATGTGGGGGATCTCAGGGTAAGCACGGAGCTCGAATCTTGCAGGCGGGTTTCTGATAAACAGCAAATATCGATCGATAGGGTCTCTAGTGTGCGGGCAAGTGCTGCCTGTTGGCCAATCTGTAGCAAAGTGCGCACGTTGAGGCATGCCAATCTTAGCGAGACACGAGGACTCCAAAGGGAAACGGATGAACTGACGTTGTCCGCTTGGTTGAACATGGACTTATCGACTGGATTGGAGCGAGGCCTTGCGATTGTGTGTGATTTGAAATTAGAAGACAAGCGACTATTGAAGTAAGCTGGGGGGGGGCCAAGAATTGGGGGATTGAAAATGGGGGGGATATAAGTAAAGTTAGAGCGGGACAATAAGGATGCAGAAGCGCAAGAAGGGGTATAAGAAGACGGGAAGGCCTGAGCAGTAGCATCCAAACCCCTATCCACCCTGCTCGATGCAGCAGATAGGGCGCCGTTTATTATCCTCTGCGACGGCCAGAGCATCAAGAAATTGTTGTAGGAAAGGTTCATTGTATTGCGTGGGCAGAATACTGTCAGGTTGCCCAGGCCTAGACAGGAGAACGATTAGGGTTCTCAACCAAAGCCTTTGGTTCAAAAACCTTACCGCAAGGCAGCGGGTTTTGGCACTGGACTACAGAGCCCGTTTTGTGAAATGAGGAGCCACCCCCATTCCAACCCCCAACCTGGAGGACCAGGAGGCTGAGTTTGTCTGGCCTCTAACCATTGACCAATCTGGTATGAGTGGCTCTAAAGGTGCAAAACAAAGCACCACCCAGCATAGCTCAATGGATCTCTGAGGCACGCAAACCATCGCACCACGGTAAGGTCCAGCCTCATTGCGATGGGTGTTGATATCAACGATGCTTGGATCAGGAAGCTGTCCATTCCGGCTGCTCAGTGGCGATGAACGACAGGTCCTCATCAAGGATGCTGGAACCACTGAGTTCTTTGCAGAATTCGAAAATACCTAACAATTCAATAGACGAACAAGGCATGTCGTCGTTCCGATTCTAGCACGCAAGCAACAAATCATCATCAGCATAATCATTACACAAGTCAGCTAGAGGTGGGAAACACCTCAGCTACTGTGCCGCAATACATAACAGAAAAAAGAAAAGAAATACAACAGTTGCATGCCAGCTGAGCCACCAGCAACGGATAGTCATCATTCTGGTAAGTTACCAGCCGGCTGATAGGCAAAAAGTAAACTATTATGTAAAATTATATTACGCTAAGAAATGAGATGATGGTTGGAGGGGAGGCTAAAAGGGATGGGGAGGGACAAAGAAACTCACAACACGAACGCCACTTAGATCGGCTCCTTGTCATATTAACCAGTGTATTCAGCCAAACGTGTTCATCGTCTTTTGGACCCCAACCAGGGAGCCGTGACGCTCCAACCGAGGCCAGCTCAGAAGTGAAAGCCTTCATTCCTCTCGAAAAAGTCATGGTTTGGCCACCTCTCCTCTTCTTCCATCCACACCCCCGGTGAGCAAATAACGCACGTCGCGGAAGTCGGTGGGCTGGCATGCATTGCACAAGGCCCAGCCATCGGAGCCTGGTGCGTGAAATGACGGTGCTCAGTTCCTTTTTGTGTGCCGTAAACAAGGCGTCGAACACGCTCGTTACTCACACGGTGTTCCTACCAGATGTGAGCCAAACTGTGAAGGTACCGATATTCCAACGTAACTAGCCACTTTAGGTCCGCCGATCTAAGGGACTAGGTTTCACAACCGTACAATAAGGTCGACGTACCGCTGCATTGTACACTCTACCCTTCAGGGCGGGAGTGATGTCGCGCCGCCGCCACAGATGGCGAAGACTAGCAAAAGCACTTCGAGCTTTTGATATACGGTTCGTGATCTCATGTTCAATCCCACGGGCGCTGGTACAACTTCTCAGATAGTTAAAAGTTTGAACGACTTCTAGCTGATCCCCACCAAGGGTCAGCGAAGAAGGCAATCCAGGCCAATCTTGGAGGAAAGCTTTGCACTTCGATGGTGCAAATCACAGCCCGAAGCGGCTGACAGCCAGTGCTAATCTGTCCAGCGCGGCTTGGCACATCTGGGAGCTGTCACAGATGAGGTCAATGTCGTCAGCATACTCCAAGTCAAGAAGTCGGTCTCCTGGGAGTAGCTCCACACCTTCTAAGTCACGTCCTGTAAATGCAATCTCCATGACTTCGTCAATAGCGAAGTTGAAGAGGAAGGGTGACAACGGGCATCCTTGTCTCACACCGCTGGAGATATTGAAGGGTGGCGACAGCTTGCTGTAAGCCCTCACTCTGCTCATGCGACGCGGATAATATTTACATGTTTCTCGGGCACACCTTTCCTGAGTAGACAATTCCAAAGGGCACATAATTTAGCACGTAATTTAGCTCACATTTGGTGGGAACACCGCGTGAGCAACGAGCGTGTTTGACGCCTTGTTTATGGCACAAAAAAAGGAAATGAACCGCTCAGCACCGTTATTTCACGCATCAGGCTCCGATGGCTCGGCCACGTGTTACGCATGCCAGCCCACCGACTTCCGCGACGTGTGTTGTTTGCGCGTCGGGGGTGTGGATGGAAGAAGAGGAGGGGTGGCCAAGCGATGACTTGGTCCAGAGGAATGGAGACCCTCACTTCTGAGCTGGCCTCGGTTGGAGCGTCACGGCTCCCTGGTTGGGGTCGGAAAAGACGATGAACACGTTTGGTTGGACACACTTGCTGATATGGCTAGAAGCCGACCTCAGTGGCGTTCGTGCTTTGAGTTTCTTTGTCCCACCCCATCCCTCTTAGCCTCCCCCACCAACCAGGATCTCATTATTTAGCCTTATATAATTTTGCATAATAATTTTTTTTGGGTGCACAGCAGCCGGCTGGTAGCTTACCGGAACGATGCCCATCCGTTACCAGTAGCTCAGCCAGCTTGCACCAGTTGCTTTTTTCTTCTTTTTTCTATGTATTGCGGCACAGTAGCTGAGGTGTTCCCCACCTCTAGCTAACGTGTATGATGATGAAGATGAAAGGGCACATCGATCAGCCGAATCGAAGGCACCTTTGATGTCGAGGAACACGACTACGGTGGGCGGCCAATATGTGTGACGGTGCTCCAACAACTGACATAAGATGAAGATGTGGTCGATGCATAAACGACCCCGACGAAACTCGGCTTGTTCCTCACGAATTCGGCTTTCACGAGCGCCAGTCAGGCTGTGATTATGGAGGCGAATAATTTAGAGGCAAGGGAGCTCAGACTGATTCCGCTATGCTTTCCGCATTCCGAACGCGAGCCTCTTTAGAAGATAAGAACAATAACGGAGCGGCTCCAGTCGGTTGGGACAGCCTCCTGCTCCCACAATTTCACTAGTAATTCATGTAACTCAGCAACAAGAGCAGTTGCGCCAAATTTGAAGAGGGCTGAATGAAGATCACCTGGTCCCGATCCCACGTTTGAATTCTGAGCGATAGGACGGATCCAAAGCGACAGCCCACGGAGCAGGGCAATCACTGGCCGGCGAAGAATCGAACAATTATGGACGATTAAATTGTTTTTCAAAATGCCCACCTCAACGCTCCAAACGTTTTGACAAATTGTGGATAGGCTGTTCACTCTCGTCACGTATAGCTTCACCAACATCAGGTCTCCTGCTGCCCGTTTCCCGTATCAGACGGGATAACTTTCCCTGGATACCAAGGGCAGCGGCCACTTCCATCTCTGACGCACGATGAGACTATCAAGATGCGCGGTCACTCTGCAAGCTAGCACGGAGTCTTGTCCGGAGCCCTTTGCGAGTTTCATTGTGTTCGCTTCCAGCCGGGATATGCCGGCGAGTATTGATAAGTTCCAGAGACTGCGAAGGGACCCAATATACATGTTGGCTATTAGACATACCACATGAGGATTTGCCTGCTGCCGGTAAGGTCTGGTGAACATGTGACCAGTGACCATCAATTGTATCCAGTGAGCGCTTACTCAATTCGCATAGCAGCGTACTTTGATAGGTATTCAGAACAGCTGGCTTTGTCAGTTCGCTGGTGTTAATGCGCTTACAGCGTCGTCGTGGGCGTCCGCCAAAACGCATCCGCATGTAAGCACATAAAAGTGCATGATCGGTGTCCACACATGTGTTCCAAATCCAGCGACAGTTCTGAATGTAGCCTCTCCAGCGGTAACTGATTGTAATGTGATTGATTTGCGTCCAAGGCTGGTCGGCGGCAAGTCACCCACCAGCGAGCGTTGTGTCGGAAGTTAGTGCTAGCAAAAAGTAGCGAGCATCTTCACACAAATGAAGTCATCGCTCACCATTATCATTACGGGAGCCTACACCGTGCTGACCGCGCAGATGAATTTTATAAGTGGACAACTTTCCAACTTGTGCGTTCAGATCTCCCGCCAGCACAAGTGTCTGTGCTTCTTCTGTGGCGAAGGAGCTTGGTCAGTTGACGGTAGAAGTTGTCCTTTACCGAATCATCGCTACAGTTTGTGGGCGCGTAGGCGGCGATGATGAACAGACACCAGTTAGTTTCGCGCGACATCGAAGGTTTGAACGAGCCAGCCAATCGGACCGCACACATCCGGCTACTGATTGAAATCCAATCAACCAGAGCAGCTTCAGCCCAGGGACTCAGGGCAATACCAACACTAGCTTGGCCGGTGCTCGAAGCTGCATCGTCACCGGATAGGCGCAATAAGAAAATACTCCTTGCGTCACCTGAAGGGGATCGCAAAGTGAGCACAGAGCTCGAGTCTTGCAGACGGGTCTCCGATAAGCAGCAGATATCCATCGAGAGGGTCTCCAATGTTCGGGCAAGTGCTGCCTATTGACCGATCTGTAGCAATGTGCGTATATTGAGGCATACCAATCTGAAGGAGGATCGAGGGCTCCAAATGGAAGCCGATGAACTGGAATGGACCGCTTTGTTGGACATGGGCTTGTCGACAGGAGAGGAGTGACGCTCCGCGTTAGCATGTGAGCTGAAGTTATAAGATAAACGCCTAACAAAGCATGTTGGGGGGGGCAAGAATTGACGGGTTAAAAGGAGGGGGATAAAAGTGAAGTTGGAACAGGAACGATGAGGGTGAAAAAGCATAAGAGAGGGAATAAGAAGACGAGAAGGCTTGAGCAGGAGCATCCAAACTCCTATCCACCTTGCTCAATACAGCAGATAGGGCACTGTTGATTATCCTCTGCGGAGGCCAGAGCATCAAGAACCTGTGAAGAAATTCATTGTACTGCGTGGGCAGGATACTATCAGGTTGCCAAAGAGAAAAGCGCCCTAAAATTTTTGAAGGCCGACGAAACCATGGTAACCCTGCCTGGGGATGTAAGACTATCATAATAGATAAAACTGATTATATTGAAAAGGCAAGTCATCTCCTGGCCGACACAACAACCTATTGACGCATGGAGAATGATTTAACAGTACGGTGGACAAATAAAGTGAATAAGACACTAAAGAGACTTCAAGATTTAAATCAACGCATAAAGGGAGAGCATGACAGAATGAAGGCTCATGATCCTAACATCGCAGTTTTATGGGCTTCCTAAAGTACACAAAGACGGTGAGCTGCTACGACCAAAAGTATCACTTCCAGATACATAAACTTATAACTTGGCTAAAGAATTATGGAAATGCCTCAAACACCTGACCAGAGAATCGCAATACTCGATCAATAATGCTCATTAATTTTTGCAAAAACTGATACATGCTGCTAGACCATGAAGAAGTGATGATGTCCTTTGACGTCATCGCACTTTCCACCTCTATCAACTTCTAGATAGCGAAGGAAAACATCAGAGAACATCTGAACAGTGGAGGACGTGCTGGTTACCAGAACAGTGGAAGGCGAATTGCAAACATCAGCTTGCAGAAAAGTGACAAACACCGACCAAATCCTGAACTTCAAGAGCAATCACCCTAAGCGTCACAAAATAAGTTGTATATGGACCCTGTTTCAACATTGCGGAGACGAAACGAAAGGGAGGAATGTCTGTTTATGCGTTTCATTCGCAACGGCCACCCACGCAGTTTCATCCGAAGACACCTAAACCGAAGGAGCACAACTAGCGTTCCTGCACCAACAACGGGGAAAAATATCGCCTTGCTTTACATCCAAACGTAGCGGAAAAGACAGCCAGACTCCTCAAGCCGTACAACCTGATGATATCTCACATACCAACTGCGACTTTGAAGGGAATCTTGTCTAAACCTAAAGGAAAACCGGAGGCACAGGAACGCTGAAATGTCGCCTACAGGATACAGCGTGAGAACTGTGAGAAAGATTAGGTGGGTCAAATACAAAAGCACAAGCGTGCATGTCGATGCCATTACACATCGTCACAGATCTCAGTGCACTTCGATGAGGAAGGACACAACGTTAACTGGGACAACACGGAAACTGGCGCACGGAGGGACAAGAAAAGGAAGATAATTCCTCGAGGCATAGTTCGTTACGGAGAATTCAGTGAACCTCGATGCTGTTTACCTACAGCTGAGAAAGCATGAAACTGGGCGGCCGAAAATCGAACGAACACGGGTCACGGATTAATGAGACCAATCTCAAACGCCACGTCCCGACGACACTGTGAGCTTTTCCTCTACTTAGCAGTGCACTGAGGATAACACTGAGCGAGGTGATGAAAGGTTTGCCATTAAATTACTCAGCTCGGAGAAGCAAACAAAAGCTTAACAGACCTAATGTGAATTGGAACAGTTTGTGTGGCCTGGTAAAAGTTAGTCTCGATTAACTTGAATAACTTTTTAGTCACTCTTTCTTTGTAGTTTACATGTGCTCTGCCTCGTACTTCTTACCACTATTAGTTATTGTTGTCATAGTGACGCGAATCTTGGCAAGTGGATCCAATGCACATAAGGGTGCGAACTATAAGTGTTTAACTGAAACGAACTAGGACAACATGAGATAATTCAAATAAAGTAGAGCATAACAGGTGGAATTGTCAGACTGAAAAATTATGGTACAAGAAAAAAATGAATGTGTCAAAACCTTATTTGTTGCACCATATCCCGCAGACCGAAAAATGGATCATGCCAATTACAAGTTACATATACGAAATAACATGGGAAGCCGTTCCCACGTAACTTCACAAGGCCGCATGTAACTAGATGGCAACCGCATACTTGTGGTCAATCAATCAGTAATATGGTTGATCGCGACGTTACCATCAAGGAAGATGAAATGCGCCAACCTGAGCAAATCACTTCCTCGGCCTGGGCAACCGGAAAGCTGCATGCCCACACAACACATGAAATGATGGAGTTAAGATTCTGCTCACGCTTCTCGCTCTCTGAACTCTCTCTCTCTTTGACCGATGTTCTGGCGGCCGGGTATGCTAAACCTCACCCTACCGCAACGCAAATCACCTTCTTGGTTCCACGTTTATTCAACCCTCCTGTTCTTGGTAACCCCCTCCCATTTCGAGTCTCCCAAAGTGCGTTGCAAATAAAAACGGTACCTTTGGCCTCATCAATGAACCGCTCAAAACCGATCGTAGACACGGTAAGGCTTTTATTGCACCCGGCTCGCTCTTCAAACTAGCTACGTTCAATGTTCGAAAGCTCATGCAGATTGGAGCTTCGTTTGAAGGACTCCAATCGGAGCCTTTAGCTGAATAGTCTGACCCACAAAGCAGTGGGGAGCAAGTCCAGCTAGAGAGTGATTGCAGGGACCCACTGGGATCTGCACGATGCCTTTGAAGATGTGAAACAATTCACGTGTTTTACGACCACATTACGTTACGCACCTGTGACCACGGCCAGCTGCAGGTGGGAGTTAGCGGGCTTGCACCAACTAAGGGGTGATTGGCTTGAGGCGGGCGGTAGCAAATCACTGAGCACCGGAAGGTGCCTTACAACCTTCAGACAATGCGTGGCGCTCCACCAGTCTTTAATCCTCGTTCTAGACCTCAAAATCGTGAAGTTATATTGTTAGAAGCATGCACCGTTCCAATAGTGGCAATCATTAGTACGGACCAAACGTTTTGGCTAAGAAGCCCCTAAACTAAACATGCTTTTATCTTAGAAGCACAACACTTGCGAAGAGAACTTTTCGGCAATTCACTTCAGGCAAATGCCATTACAAGTTTGTAGATGGCGTGCGTGATGTCAACGTCACGAACCAAACTATGTGCTCTGTCGACGTCACTACACCGTTCACGGATGTGCCTTTATTTGAAACGATTGAGTTCATCTGCAACTTCGTTGACGAGAACCATTTTAATATTCGCATACCAACTCTGGTGCCGAAAGAATTATTGCTCAGGTGTGCATTTAATGTTCAGCTCCTATTCAATGGGGATATATACCGGAAGCGCGATGGAGTTGCAATGAGTTCCCCGCTTGGACCATTCCTCGCTGATGTTTTCATGGGCATGTTGGAACAGAGTAAATTGAAAGCGGTCATCAGCAGCCTTACGTTCTACCACCGTTCCGTAGATGACATCTTCGTCCTGCTTGATGCCTCTGGTAACATCGAGCTCACCAGCGTAGTTAACCAGGCTCACAATGCTATGCAGTTAACCTACGAGGTAGAAGAGGACGCTTTGCATTTTCACGATGTAGCTCTGAAAAGACTTGACGGTGATGCAGAATAACGTCGCGTTTACCGAAGGTGCACATGGAGTGGACAGTACACAAACTTTCATAGCTTTGTGTCGCTTCGGATTAAGAGAAACATGGTCCTCAGTTTCGTGAACCAGGTCGAAAGAATCTGATCGAAGGATACACTTTTCGAAGAATTACAGCGCACACGATAGACACTTAACGAGAATGACTACCCAGAGAATTTTATTAATGCCAATAGGGGTCGAAGCAGGGAGGTACCTACGGTCCTGAAGGAGAAACGGAAACCTATTTTCCTGCAACTGCCTTACAAAGGGGCAATAGTATCAGAGAACCTATCCCACCGTCTTTCGTAAACACTCAGGAATACCTTCCAAGCGGCAAGACTGCAAACCCGGTTCACCAGCAGCCCAATGGTGAGGCTAAACCTCAAGCATAAGCTGCCTGTCACATCGAATCAATGCGTGTTTACTCCCTCAACTGTTCCCGTAGGGCAGGTTACGTTAGTCGTACGACAAGACGCTTATCCGGCTTGGCACAGAAATGGAGGCTAAAAGGCCATCAAATCTGCCATCGCCGCGCATCTTGCGGATCCGGGTCACGCCACCAAGTCGGCTGATTTGTTCAAAGTAACATAGCAGGCTCCAGAAAATCGATCAAGGCATTTTCGTAGACCGACATTAGAAGCCGCAGAAGCCATCGCCATTCAAATGTACTAACCAGCACTGTGTATACGTTGAGTCTACCTTAGCAAGGACGGATTGCAGTTGACCTGTGCGAGCGTGCGACCACAACTGGAACCTGACCGACGGTTTGTCATAACGCACTAGAATCAATTTGGCTGACTGGCGAGCCGTTGGGTCTGTAGAAAAAACTTTGATTTTCATGTCATTTTAAAAGCCTGATGAGGAATTACCGAAAACATATGTTCGCTTACACAGACTTCTGATCAAGCAATTGGTTTTTCAACTCAATTACAAGACGAATAAACGGGACAGGTAGGCGAACAATGTGGATGCGATTGGTGGACTCAACAAAGTCGATCAATGACCCACTCGATACAGTCAGACCTCATGAGTCGCGCGAGCATACGCAAAGACGCACACACGCACAAAACACAGACGAGTTGGCCGGTACGTCTACAATGGGCACACACAATCGTAACCACAGTGAGACATTACGGCCACGGCAACATGATGGATTGTGTCAGTGTTCTCTGCTTGCACAAATTCATCTACGTAAACGATCTCCATGGAGAGCTGGGGGTATCATCCTTATTGTTTGCTGACGACCATAAATTATGGAATGTTGTAAATGTCTCTGAGGGTTCTGAGGCCATACAGTATGCCCTGGACAGACCCTGGGACTAGTCTACTTTGTGGCTACTGCCCATTAATCAGGCTAAGTGTTCCGTCCTTCGTATAGGAGAAAATTTCCCGCCTTCGAGATACGTGCTCAGTGGGGTCGAACTCCCCCTTGTCTCCAACCAGGTAGACGTAGGCGTCGTCCATTCCTCGTCTTTGCATTCTGGTGACAACTGGAAGAAGGCCGCAAGTAGGGGTTTCAGAATGTTGTGGTTAATAAGCCGCTCTTTCAGGGTTTTAACTGTCGACACATTTGTGATGCTGGCTGTTCTCAGCTTCCGTTCGGCCCCATCTAGGATACTGCGTCCAGGCTTGTCCGCGCTTCCTTGTTCGGGACAATATGGAGCTCGAGAGGGTTTTGAGATTAGGTACCAAATTGGTTGAGGGGTTACGGGGGAATCCTACCCTGAGCGTCTACTTAGCTTGGCTATGTATTCAATGCGGCTAGCTTTCTGAACAACCTTCTCGTGGTGCCAGCTGGGTGGTTCCGGATTTTCCCGTTCCAGCAAATGGTTCGGCGGCAGTGTTCCAGGACATGGTGGATTTTCGCCTGGCAAGCTGCATAATACAGGGATCTGTTGCGCAGGACTCATCTGCTGTACAGGTGTAGATAAAGGAAACACGTAATTTCATTTGATGTACATCCAACGTCAACTAACTCATGCGACTGTGATGTTGGGATAATTGCACTTACAACGATAGTGTTACTAGGTGAAAAATGAACACAGTACGTCTGGCACAGTACCTGAGTCTGTTACACTGTTGGATGTGGAAGCTGTGCACTCTATGAAGTAAGGTACGGCTGACTGAGAATCATCGCCGCCTGACTGTGTAATGGACAGTATTCGATGCCAATGTCTTACAGTGCGACTGCTCGGCGCATTGAAAGAGCAAAGCCGGTAATTTCTGCGCATGCCGGTTATACGTGAAACATAAATATGATATTTAACAACCAAACAACGCATTTACTGTAAAAGAATGTCATGTAGTTGGACGGTTAACGATAACAAGCGTGCAGCGAAGGCGGGGAGTGGCTAATTTTTGTAAGGAAAATTAGCCTTACGGGGGCGTTGCGTTTGGGTACATAGTTCATAGTCCGTACAGTTCATAGAGTTGTAGAAAGCAGAAGGAAAACCCGTGTCAGCTCCATCACCTCCCTTTCATTGGCTGGATGACATGTCGTTGCTAAACTGTGTTCCCGGAATGATCGTTGCAGCTGCAGCAAAACAGCGGAATCCAGGCATGCTCAGCATTTACATGTCCAACATCCTCTAAAACATTCCTCTGTCTGGGCATTTACCACACATTCAGGAAGATTGTTCCACTCATTCACAACCCGTGTGGATAACGCGAGATCGGACCGGATATGGTTCCTCCGAGGTTTAAAAGTTTCAACCTGTGGCCCCGTGTTGAACAATCCGTGGTGAGATGGAAGAACTGCAGCACCTCCTTCCCCAAATCGCCCCTTAAAATGCGTCTAGTATAAATCAGACCACCACGCCAACCGCGATAGTCCAGAGTAAATAACTTTATACATTGGAGACGAAGGGGAAAAGGTAAAACACGTAGCATAGATCCAGACTTTGATCCGTGCCTCCAAACCTTCCCAATCAACTCACATTCAAAAATAAATCGGAATACCTGCAGTATGAGTGATCTGCTCAGATTTTGTTCAGTGTCGATGGAAACGATTCGTCACCAATCGCTCGTCGGCAAGGCTCGACAAAACAAGTTTCCACATTGCGCACCAAAAAGTCCCCAAGATTGGTGATGAAAAATGTGCAATGAAACTGTTCACCTAGGAGAACAGAACAAACTCTGAACATAAGTTCAAATTTGGTGAGTGGTTGTATGGCAAGCAGGCCGTATTACAGTATTGGAGGAACGTGAAAGGAAAACAGGAGCCGAAAGTTCTGCGGAGTCAATTTGGAGAACGACCCTCGTATGGCACAGAGCATCCTGTTGACAAATGCTACCTTCCGCAATGTGTTCTGGGTTGTTCTTAGGTCTGGACCAACTCATACACCCAAATCCTTCTCACCAGCCACATTCTTCATCAGAAAACCACCAATGTGGTAAGCAACGTAAGGTTCCTGATCACCGATCGGGAGAACACAATATTTCTCACGATTGAAATGCATTTACCACTTGACAGATCAATCGTGCAGCAGATCGAGCGTCAGTTGCAACCTGTCAGCATCTTCAAGCCTAGATACTTCCGATCACAGTTTAAGATCATCCGCAGAGAACAAGCAGTCGATTTGGAGCATCTCCGTGAGATCGATGATAAAGCTTTTGAATAGTTCGGAACGAAGTACGGAGCCTTGTGGAACCCCATGGGTCATAAGAACAGGACCAGAGTCAACTTCCTTAACCTTCACATTCACACTACGGTCATCTAGGCGAGCAGATTACCAGCGATGTCAATCTGCCGAAGTTTGATAAAGGTCGTTTGTGTGGAACCCTTTGCTAAAATCCACAAAAACTACATCAAGGCGATGACCAGCATCCACTGACTACGCCCACTTTTCTCGGGCTAATGCAAGTGCGTGCCCTCCGAAATCCGTGCTGAACAGGAGAGATGACTTGCAATTTCTCAATGCCTGTTTCAAAATCCTTTCCATGGTTTTACAGAGGATTGACGACAGGCAAATCGGTCGGTAGTTCACTGGATCTTGGCGATTCCCACCTTTGTACATCGGTTTCACAACATTTGTTTTCCATTTAGTTGGGAGACGACCTGCATCAAGTGAGCTTCGAAATACTTGACAAATTGGTGCAGCAGTGAACTCCGCCACCACTTTGACAAACAAGGGATGTAACCCATCGGGACCCGGTGAAGAATTCGAGTTCAAATCGAGAAGCAGTTCCAGTACGCTGTCAGTAATAATTTCGACATGCTCTAATGGAGAGGGCTGACAGGGAGTATCCTCAGCAGCTCATGGCGCCTCCGTCGTATACACAGAGGAATATTGTGAAACTAGTAGACAACCTTTCGCCATGTCATCATGAAGCACGGTGTCCTCTTTGCTTGAATACAGTGCGGGTATACCGTTGCCAGCTTTGTTGCTTCTTTCTAGGTATGCGAAAAGCATTTTCGGATTAACCGCAGATTTCTCGGCCAGGTACCGCTTATATAATTCTCGCTTTTCCCGCTTTCTCAGGATGCATAAATTCCTAACTTCTTTGTAATGAGCGTAATCTTGCGCCCTCTGAGTGAACTTGAACCGACTCCAAAGTTTTCGCCTTCTCAGCATGAGCGATTTGATTCCACGATCTAACCATGGGGCCCTTTGATTTTTGGCCCTTGGAACAACCCGATCAATGAAAAACATCATCTTTGAGCACAAAAGGTCCCAAGCAGCATCGAGACCCAACTGATGAGGCATGTTCGAGTCCATGAGTCTAGCAGACAATTTTAAGCGGAGGGGGTCAACTCGCCAGAAATTTCGGCGTTGCACTTCTTGGACATTGATAGCTAACTGTCGTGTCCACAAAAAAGGAGACTACACAGTGATCACTTTTGCCAAGAGGCTGAAGAATGGCTAGAGCGGAGACATCTGATGAGCCAGGTGTGAGCACAAGGTCAAGGATGTGTGGCACATGGCCTGGAAAAAAACGGGTAGGTGATAAAACGTGTTGCGTTAGATTACATTCGAGGACTATTTCTAATAAACGCGTATCAAAAGAATCTGGAGATAAATTGCAGTGAAGCGCATCCCAGTCTACGGCCGGAACATTGAAGTCACCCACAAGCAAGCAATATTCGCCTCCCCGTGTATCCTCATAGAGTAAAGCAGATGGGATCCTGACCCCAAGGAGGATCTGTAAATAACGCCTACTATGAGCGGTCTGAATCCCTCGTGAACCCTAGACGAAAGAATTGCCGATCCTTCACCGAGATCACACATGGTTTCCACTGTGTGAACTTTAAGGTCTGACTTCCAGTAAAAAGTAACACCGCCCCCGGATCTCCCTCCTAGACGATCCGCACGAGATAGTTGATACCCTGGGATAAATACCTCCGATTCTGAAATATCCGAGGATAGCCAAGTCTCCGTAAAAGCCATCAGATCGGGTTCTTGCTCCGAGGTCATGAGCAGTATCTCATCCAGTTTGTTTCTCAAACTACGCACGTTCGCCGATATCACACGCAATCCACTCTTGATTCTCAGTGCACCAGAAGAACGAAGAGTGATCTCCACCGAGTCCTCGGGGATTCTTTTTACTACTCGAAAATCCACAATGCGAAGGTCGCTTTCACCAGCTGCTCGTCGGATTCGTAGTTCATCAACGGCCAGCTTCATTTTAACTCGATCTTCTGGGAGAGAGGTCTCTCAAAACGTAGAACGTTCCTCTTTGCAAACGTGAGGTACGCTGGAGGATACGGCGACATTCCTCTTTATCTTGATAGCATCTTTAGGGCGCGAATATTCGAGGAGTCATCCTGTTTCCTGCCCACGCGAAAAGTAGAAACGAAGCTTATGCCCTTTTACCCAGCATCCAACAGTAACGAAATCATCCACCTCAGAAACGCTTGGTCCTCCCATATCCTTTCAGCCGAGGATTACTTATTAGACTCAGGGGCGTTTACGATGATCAGACATCGTCCCCTCTCGGGAAATAGGCTTTTTTCACTTCGATGCGCCTTTTGCAAGTAAGTATTTGCCTCGCCCATATTCTCCAACTGGCAGCCTCACAACAATCCAAGCATTTTGAGGACATTGTATCCTTTACACAGTAAATTCAGCTCCGTTGCGTTTCGTTCCCGTCTTGAGGATTCCTTCTGAATGTAGTGAATAAGGGATACAATGTCCTCAAAATGTTTGAATTGTTGTGAGGCTGCCACTTCTCGCTCGAAGGCTGTTCAATGTTCCTTCTGCGAAGGGTGGCTTCACATTGCATGTTGTAAAATAGGTCCAGATCTATAAGATCCACTGCAAAGGACCAGTTCCTCAGTCGTCATCTTTATTTGTGACCCTTGTCGGGCTGGGCTGAGTGTCAGGCGTGCTTCGAATGGTCTACTTCCAATCAATCCATTTCCCACATGCGTGCACACGGTGCAAAAGAAAAAGGATGATCCGCTGCTCCCTATTTTACCTTCATCTGCTTCTGGCCCGGATACTTCCCCTGGACAGCAATATCTTGTTTTTTTTCAATTTCACCCGCAGAACCATCGTCCATTGGCCGGCAGTTCAACGAACGCAAGGAATGTACGTATGCAGTGGTAGCGGGCAGCAGCGTAATTCAGGTACCTATGATTCCAGTGAGTCAGCTAAATAATCGGAAGAGGAGGAAAGCTTCAAAATCTGGGTCTAATCCAAACTCCTCTCAGCCACAGTTAAAACATGTTATAGATAAAGTGAACCAGTTGGAGAATATGAGCGAGGCAAATCCTTACTTGCAAAAGGCGCATCAAAGTGAAAAAAGCCTATTTCCCGAGAGGGGACGATGTCTGATCATCGTAAACGCCCCTGAGTCTAATAAGTAATCCTCGGCTGAAAGGATATGGGAGGACCAAGCGTTTCTGAGGTGGATGATTTCGTTACTGTTCGATGCTGGGAAAAAGGGCATAAGCTTCGTTTCCGCTTTTCGCGTGGGCAGGAAACAGGATGACTCCTCGAATGTTCGCGCCCTAAAGATGCTGTCAAGATGAAGAGGAATGTCGCCGTATCCTCCAGCGTACCTCACGTTTGCAAAGAGGAACGTTCTACGTTTTGAGAGACCTCTCTCCAGAAGATCGAGTTAAAATGAAGCTGGCCGTTGATGAACTACGAATCCGACGAGCAGCTGGTGAAAGCGACCTTCGCATTGTGGATTTTCGAGTAGTAAAAAGAATCCCCGAGAACTCGGTGGAGATCACTCTTCGTTCTTCTGGTGCACTGAGAATCAAGAGTGGATTGCGTGTGATATCGGCGAACGTGCGTAGTTTGAGAAACAAACTGGATGAGATACTGCTCATGACCTCGGAGCAAGAACCCGATCTGATGGCTTTTACGGAGACTTGGCTATCCTCGGATATTTCAGAATCGGAGGTATTTATCCCAGGGTATCAACTATCTCGTGCGGATCGTCTAGGAGAGAGATCCGGGGGCGGTGTTGCTTTTTACTGGAAGTCAGACCTTAAAGTTCACACAGTGGAAACCATGTGTGATCTCGGTGAAGGATCGGCAATTCTTTCGTGTAGGGTTCACGAGGGATTCAGACCGCTCATAGTAGGCGTTATTTACAGATCCTCCTTGGGGTCAGGATCCCATCTGCTTTACTCTATGAGGATACACGGGGGAGGCGAATATTGCTTGCTTGTGGGTGATTTCAATGTTCCGGCCGTAGACTGGGATGCGCTTCACTGCAATTTATCTCCAGATTCTTTTGATACGCGTTTATTAGAAATAGTCCTCGAATATAATCTAACGCAACACGTTTTATCACCTACCAGTTTTTATCCAGGCCATGTGCCACACATCCTTGACCTTGTGCTCACACCTGGCTCATCAGATGTCTCCGCTCTAGCCATTCTTCAGTCGCTTGGCAAAAGTGATCACTGTGTAGTCTCCTTTTTGTGGACACGACAGTTAGCTATCAATGTCCAAGGAGTGCAACGCCGAAATTTCTGGCGAGTTGACCCCCTCCGCTTAAAATTGCCTGCTAGCCTCATGGACTGGAACATCCCTCATCAGTTGGATTTCGATGCTGCTTGGGACCTTTGTGCTCTAAGATGATGTTTATCATTGATCGGGTTGTTCCAAGGGCCAAAAAACAAAGGGCCCCATGGTTAGATCGTGGAATCAAATCGCTCATGCTGAGAAGGCGAAAACTTTGGAGTCGGTTCAAGTTCACTCACACGGCGCAAGATTACGCGCATTACAAAGAGGTTACAAATTTATGCACCCTGAAAAAGCGCGAAAAGCGAGAATCATATGAGCAGCACCTGGTCGAGCAATCTGCGATAAATCCGAAAAAGCTTTTCGCATACCTAGAAAGAAGCACCAAAGCTGGCAACGGTATACCCGCACTGTATTCAAGCAAAGAGGACACCGTGCTTCATGATGACATGGCGAAAGGTTGTCTACTAGTTTCACAATATTCCTCTGTGTATACGACGGAGGCGCCATGAGCTGCTGAGGATACTCCCTGTCAGCCCTCTCCATTAGAGCATGTCGAAATTATAACTGACAGCGTACTGGAACTACTTCTCGATTTGAACTCGAATTCTTCACCGGGTCCCGATGGGTTACATCCCTTGTTCGTCAAAGAGGTGGCGGAGTTCACTGCTGCACCAATTTGTCAAGTATTTCGAAGCTCACTTGATGCAGGTCGTCTCCCAACTAAATGGAAAACAAATGTTGTGAAACCGATGTACAAAGGTGGGAATCGCCAAGATCCAGTGAACTACCGACCGATTTGCCTGTCGTCAATCCTCTGTAAAACCATGGAAAGGATTTTGAAACAGGCATTGCATCTTCACTTTGAGAAATTGAAAGTCATCTCTCCTGCTCAGCACGGATTTCGGAGGGCACGCACTTGAATTAGCCCGAGAAAAGTGGGCGTAGTCAGTGGATGCTGGTCATCGCCTTGATGTAGTTTTTGTGGATTTTAGCAAAGGGTTCCACACAAGCGACTTTTATCAAACTTCGGCAGATTGACATCGCTGGTAATTTGCTCGCCTAGATGACCGTAGTGTGAAGGTGAAGGTTAAGGAAGTTGACTCTGGTCCTGTTCTTATGACCCATGGGGTTCCACAAGGCTCCGTACTTCGTTCCGAACTATTCAAAAGCTTTATCATCGATCTCACGGAGGTGCTCCAAATCGACTGCTTGTTCTCTGCGGATGATCTTAAACTGTGATCGGAAGTATCTAGGCTTGAAGATGCTGACAGGTTGCAACTGACGCTCGATCTGCTGCACGATTGATCTGTCAAGTGGTAAATGTATATCAATCGTGAGAAATGTTGTGTTCTCCCGATCGGTGATCAGGAACCTTTCGTTGCTTACCACATTGGTGGTTTTCTGATGAAGAATGTGGTTGGTGAGAAGGATTTGGGTGTATGAGTTTGTCCAGACCTAAGAACAACCCAGAACACGTTGCGGAAGGTAGCAGCTGTCAACAGGATGCTCTGTGCCATACGAGGGTCGTTCTCCAAATTGACTCCGCAGAGCTTCAGGCTCCTGTTACCAGTTCAGTTCAGATGGGACTGGAACGATAGGAGAATCCCGTGAGTGTTCCATCTTGAGTGGATCGTTGAGCGAGGAGTTGATGAAGTGCTCAGTTATTGGTGGATCTAAAACGGATCACGCGTATCGCACTCTACCCAACCAGTTAATGTCCACGTTTCCTGCCTTAGCAGTCCTTGCTGTGGCAGTCACGTGAAGTAAGCAAAGGATAGGAAGAGAAAACGAGGGCACAGAATATGAAGTGCACTTAAATAAGAAAATAATACCAATGCGTGAAGAAAAGTAGAGAAAAGAAAATCGAAGTAGGAAGCTGTGAGTTACCCAGGAAAATGGAAAGGTTTCGTTTTGCCACCCAAGAGCGTCAAATTGCCGCTCAAACCCCGTAACCGTAGATTCCCTGATAACACTTTCCGGAAGCATGTTCCAGCACCCGGTGTCTCTGTATGACAGCCGGATTTCTTCCCTAATCCGATCGGACCGCGGTTTGTCCAGCTTCAAGGAATGACCGCGTAGGACAGACGATCTAGCGGGACTGAATAGCCCAGATAAATCTTGACCAACCTTCCCAGTTATGATACGGTAGGTTAGGATTAGGTTTCCTCTAAGCCTTCGGTAGTGCATTGAATGCATTTCTAAACTACGTAAACGCTCGGGGTACGTCTGTCCCCGTAATCCCTCGACTAACCTAGTACCCACTCGCAAAACCCTCTCTAGCTCCATTTCGTCCCGGGCGAGGCAGGGCGAACAAGCCTTGACGCATATTCCAGATGAGGCCGAACGAAAGCCGAGAACAGCCTCGTAAAGATGCCGCCTGTCAAGACTCCGAAAGAACGTCGTGTTAACCAAAACATGCGGAAACCCCTGCTTGCAGCCTTCTTCCAGTTGTCCCCGGAGTGTAAAGCCGAAGAGTGTGCGACGCCTAGGTCAATCTGGCTAGACCCATGGGGGTGCTCGACCCCACGGACCACGTACTTCGTAGGAGGACAACCTTTACCAAATCGAAGAACGGAGCACTTTGCCTGATTAGTGGGCAGCAACCATAAAGTAGACCAGTCCCAAAGCTTATCCAATGCTCTCTGAATAGCTTCGAAACCCCCAGAAACATCGACAATGTTCCACAGCTTCAGGTCATCAGCAAATAGCAGCGATGGTACCACAAGCTCCGCGGGTAGGTCATTCACATGGATAGAGAACAGCAGCGGTTCAAGGAATGGCCCTGCGGCACGCCCCTGAGAACAGACTGCCTAAAAGATAGGCCCCCGCCTACCCGTACACATTTTTCTCTACCCTACAAAATGGCAGTCACCCAATGAAGGGCGCGGCCAGATACCCGGTAGGAGGACAGCTTTTGTGCGAGCCTCAAATGAGATACCTTGTCAAATGCCTTGGAAAAGTTGAAGGAAAGCACGTCCAGTGAGTGGCAGTTATCCATTGCATCCGCCCAACTTTCGCGAGCCACCAGTAAATTCGTCAAACACGAAAAGCCCTTCCGGAATCCGTGTTATACATCGTTAAGTAGATTAAATCTACTCAGCTGACTCTCCAATGAATCTCTCACCAGTTTCTCTAGCAATTTGACTAATGCACTCGTCAGACTAACTGGCCTGTAAATTGCAGGAAGACCCCTGTCCCCATTTTTGAAGAGGGGACAGATGACATCTTCCTTCCATTCAGAAGACAATGTACATTGTCAAGCGATGTCTGAAACACCACAGCGAGTGGTCCACTTAGTTCCGCAACCAACTCATGCAACAGTTCCGGGTGAATTATATCAGGCCTAGAGGCCTTAGAAGGGTTCAGCCCTTCTAACAGCCTACGAACTTCCGTCTCCGCTACAATAAATTCAGATAGTCCTGTACCCACTGGGGTCCCGCAAGCCAACTCAACGCCTGTCAAAAAGGTTCCCCTTACAAAAGCTGTCGCATTTGCCCACTAAGTACGCAGGCCTTGTCATAGTCCGTATGCGCATGAATACCGCCATCACACATCAATACTGGAATGGACAGGTTAGAACCGCAGCGCCTTTTGACATAAGCAAAGAATCTTTTTGGATTATCTGAAGCTTCGTCCGCTAATCCTTTCTCGAAATTGAGCAGAGCATCCCTTAGGTGTTGCTTACATCTATTTCTAGCCTTACGGAACATGTCATACATATATGTGGACGGAGCATCTCGGTAAGTCCGCCAACATCTAGACCTCTTTGTGAGCAGATGCCTGCCAGTGGGATATATCCAGGGCGGCTGTGCTCATGCCTCCTTTCGCCTCCTGACTGGGATGAAGGGAGCAGAGACCTCTGTGAAGTAGGACTTAAATTTATCCCAGGCAACCTGGACAGTATCGTCGTCTGAGAGCTCACAATGGAAACCCGAAGCCTTGGCTCTCATTGGTTGATAGTCTGCGTGCCGTATCTTCGAGTGAGACTCAACCGTACGTTGGTGGCGTCTAGACAGAGTACAACTGAAGGGCAAACAAACACGATCACTGGAACCCAGTGGAGGTCCGTAAGTAATGGCACCAACAAAATCGAGTGACAGCAAATACAAGATTTAAGATAGCCGGTACTTGGGCGTTCGTGTACCTAGTGGGGAGGTCAATGAACTGGTGCAAAGATACTTGGAGCGTAAGCTCAAGCAGATCAGCGCCGAATGTGCCTGACGATGAGTCGCAAGAAAGATATGCCCGGCAAACCTCTGGGAGGTTGGAGTCGCCCATCATCAAACACTAGTTTGCGGACTGGGAGCGAATGAATTCAAGTACCTCTTTGGATACGCTCCCATGGCTTCTATACACAATTACAACTGTAACCTGAACCAAGGATGTGTTAATAACAGCCGACAGCGCTTCAACAGTTTTGTCTGCCTACTGAAATGAGCAAGTCTTCAAAACGTCAAGTTTACTGCTCACATAAAGAGCGACGCCCCCTCCCTGCCGGCCAGCAGAGCGATCGCATCTAAATAGTGCGTAGCCAGGTAGATGTACTTCACCATCCGCGATGACCTGAGATAGCCACGTTTCAGTGACTGCGAGTATATCGCGATGAGACCCATCTACAAGCAGACCTAACTCGGCCGGTGGCCGAGCGGTCTGCACGTTTGTTCTGCAACCATAAGGTCACCGGTTCGAATTCGCGTAGGGGTGGACGTCCTCGCGGTATACTGAGCCCGCGCGCGACTGGTGGTGGTTGCGCGGCAGCGAAGCGCCGTTACGGCGTACAGCTGACACACTTTTCCTTAGACTGCGCACACCACGTAGCACTATCTGAAAGTATTCGTTAGATCCAGACCTGAATCGTGCGCTACCAGAATGGGCCGTGGTAGGGCGGAAAACGATCGCCGGCTGACCACCCGAAAACCCACTAACCGGAGACCTTGTTCACCGGCCGC
This sequence comes from Dicrocoelium dendriticum, assembly GCA_944474145.2. NCBI lineage: Eukaryota > Metazoa > Platyhelminthes > Trematoda > Plagiorchiida > Dicrocoeliidae > Dicrocoelium > Dicrocoelium dendriticum. The sequence continues at coordinate 66,983,350 of OX104061.1, forward strand.
TCGCCTGCTTTTGAGGTTCCTTGATGGCCTCCCTTAGCTTCAGCCTATCCGCCAGCGGAAAGTTCGGCTGAACGCTAATATTTGTACCTTTCAGCTTAAACGCAAACCGCATGAGAGCGCTGCGTTCCTCCGGGGTAGAGAGTACCACACGAAGTAGCCGCGGTCGAGGGTTTGGTACGTTAACTGGGACGTTCCCCAGTCTAATCAGCTTCCTGACAGTAACGCCTGGAAAACCAGGCGGAAGAAGCTTCGTTACGCACATTTTAAACCATTGAAGGTCGTCCAACATGCGAGCAGCAGGAAAGACAGCAGTAGGTTCAGCCGCGTTGCGGAATATAACGCTAATATCCGTGAAAGTATCGCCACGACGGGGTGTATTAACCCCACGGGTCTTTGATTCGACACTTGGAGCAGGTGGCTTCACCACTGGTGATGGGACTGTCTTTAGCCCCTCCGATGACGTAGCAACGGCAGCGTTTTTCGCTTCATTGTGGATGTCTTATTTTTTAGGGTCATCGATTCCACCGAAAGGCTTCTTGACAGATTTGGTCTGCTTTTTCTTCCTGATAACGGGAGTAGGGTCCCGTGAGGCATTTTCACTTTGAGCAGAGTCAAAGAAAATTCAGAACATGCCTTCTCGGTAAGAACTCAAATTTCCGGCAACTTCGGCTGACAAGTGGTGCGTGTTGGAATCTTCGCCTTCGCACAACGTCAGACGGTTTGCCAAGTAACGACACTTGGCTGGTTTCCGGTGCCGAGACAAGTATAAATGCTCGTTTACCAGAGAGCTTACGGGGTGTCCTGGGTCTCTTTCGCTTTACTCGAAGGGACCCTTGAACCAGCAATTCAGCGTCGATCAGGGTAGCTTTAGATACGACGTCCGAAGCTGCTTCATTTTTGTGGTCGGTAGCCATCTGGACCGGTGACATAATGATTGATGCCACAAGTTGATCTGCAGTGTAAGCGATCAAATCTGTGTTGTTGAAGACCGGAAGCGTCGACATTAGCAAATCAATATTAAAGCGAAGATTTGTGAGCATTGAGAACGAACGCTCTACATTTTGCAGCCGGGTATCAAGAGATTCGCCTCTCGTACGAAAGGCCGCGCTGCATTGTCAGCAGCTGAAGCAATTGGCACAACTGAAAAACAACTTTTCGCTGGAAGCCAGCGCTGCGTACTGCTCGGTATTTAGGTCCGTACAAAGCTGATGGCACCAACGGTTGTAGACATCGCACTGCATACCGCCGGAATCGTCAGTTACTAGTATATTGCAGCTTGGACTGCCAAAAGTGCGATAACCTCAGAATCCAAGCCACCAGCAACAAGAGCTTCGGTGCATTGTGAGACGGACATAGTGGAGAACAGAGTGGAGTTGCAACACGTAAACAATAGTTAAACGACCTCAATGAAAAGGCAAAAACCGGATGCAAAACGGGACTAAAACTGGGAAAAACCAGAAAAATTACCAGTAAGCGCTAAAAACGCTTTGACCAGAACCGCCTTAATCGATCCAAGATATCTTGGATCAGAGGAAATTCGACAATAGCCAAATTCCGTTGCAAGTGTTTATTCAAACACTGGTTTCCACAATATTGTAGCTAAAATGCTCGACCAGTATGGCACATAATCATCATCATCATCAACAGCAGTACCTCAACCATTGGAACTGATGCTTCGCTGCCATACAACCATGATGACATATGAAATAAAGAATAAGAAGAGGGAGAGAAGTGGGACTTACCTGAAAACCTTAATGCCTTAAGCAAACATTCCGGGTTAAGGCGCCTACATCTTGTGTAGACAACATACCGTCATAAACAGCTGGTTATCGTGCAAAGATAAGGCGGCATCGGCGAGACAGCTTCCTTGCGACTTTCACTGCCACGCGTCATAATCGGCCATTATCCCGCAGTTAACTCAGCACCAAACACACTTCAAACAGGCAATCCAATTAGAAGACGGCAGCAGACGCGCCACTGGTGTCGGTTGCGAGCCATGTCCTGTAAAGTCTCGAGCCAAGCACAAGGCGAGTCACGTGGACTCCAGCCCGGAAGGCGAGACGGACCAACGGCACCCAGTTTGGTCGTCAGTGACTTCATTTCCCAATGCCAAGTAAACTTCCGTCCACTTCGAGCCTTGCGCCACCCTACACCTAGCAGACTAAACAAGGCCCTCCTAGGTAAGCGGTGATCAGGCATCCGTATCACGTGCCCGAGGCAACGCAACTTATTCAGTGCTATCTGTTGTTCTAGGGAGCTAGCATGATTATCACTTTCTAGTACTCGTCTACGCACATCATCGTTGCGGACACACTGGTGCCATCCAACACCAGCAATGCTTCGCAGACGACGATGATCAAAGACTTGAAGGCGCCTCAGATCTTCAAACCGAAGGGGCCAAGTCTCACTCCCAGAGAGCAGAACGGCCCTCACTGTGGCCTTGTATACCCGGCCTTTAAGACGGAGGGAAAACTCCCTTCTGTCGCCAAAGATGCCGCAGATTCAAGAAAGTAGATCTGGCTTTTGCAATGCGTGAGCTGACGTCACTTTCTATGCGCCCATCATTGCTGATGCATCTGCCAAGATAAGTGAAATTATCAGCCACCTCGAGTTCCTCGTTAGCAAGTGTCAAGGGGTCATCAAGTGGCTGGTAGTCCTGCAGCAACACTTTGCACTTTGAAGGTGCGAAGTGCATACCAAGTAATGGGACCACTCTGGACAGGCTATTCAGGGTTGATTGGGACGCCACAACGTCGTCGAAAAGCAAGACGATATCGTCCGCATAATCTAGATCAAGTAATCTTTCACCAGGCAGCACTTCAACACCTACATCGTGAGATTCCGCAAGGGAACACGCCATGATAGAATCCACGACGAAATTGAACAAAAATGGGGAAATCGGACAACCCTGACGAACGCTACTTCTTGTCGGAAAGCTATCCGAGAGGACACCGTAGACCCTGACGCGGCCTGTAGTGTTGGAGTATAGAGCACGAAGGATGTTCACATATTTCGTGGGAACACCTTTCCGCGCAAGTATTTCGAATAGAAGCGATCGATCGACTGAATCGAACGCACTCTCGAAATCGAGGAACACAGCCATTGTCGATCTGCGGTATGCGTGGCGCTGTTCTAGTACCTGCTGTAAAGTGAATATATGGTCTATACAGCCACGTCCTGGGCGGAAACCTGCCTGCTTTTCCCTAATCCGAGATTCCCGTTCCGCAGTGAGGCGACGAACGAGAATCGACGCCAGTAGTTTTGTCACAACTGGAGTCAGGCTAATACCCCTGTAGTTAGAACAGCTTGTGTGACTGCCCTTCTTGTATATTGCCACTATAATCAATTTGCTCCAAGTAGCCGGGACACTTCCTTCCAGATACGTACGAATAAGGTCAGTGCTTTGAAGAGGACCTCACCTCCATCCTTAAATAGTGCAGGTGGGAGGGAATCCGAGCCGGCGGCACGGAAACGATTAAGGGCTGTGATCGCGTTTCGGTCCCCGGCCTCCAACGGAGGCGCTAAAGTAACCATCCATGGCTCGTCCTGCATTATCTGAGTAGGAAGAGGTCCGGGAGCAGGAGGCCAGCTGAACTGATCTTGAAAGTGTTCCGCCCAACGAGCTATACGGCGCACCTTATTGTGTATCAGTGCACCCGCGCTGTCTCTGTTTGTCTCACTGACGCCTGGTTTTCTGTGACCAGTGGTGCGGATCAGCTGAAAGAGCTTGCAGTAATTGTTTACTTCTCTTGCCTCCTCCATTACTTGAGCCCCGCTGGTCCACCAGGCTTCCATGTCAGCGCGCAGGCTTCACTTTAGTGCGCGCCTAATAGTCCGTCTGATCACACTTTGCTCAGAGCCAGCTGGGAGGTTTCTTCTGCATTTCAATAGGTTCACCGACCTCTCGGACATCCATTGAGCGGTCCGGTGACGATTGATAGTGCCGCAAGCAGATGCTGTGGCGTATTACATGGACGACGAGATCATATTCCATGGAAGCCCAGTGTCATTCAGTCGAGATAGAGAGTTTGGTAAGCAGGGCACCCTGATAGCCTTGCCTGATCAGGGGCTGAGATAAGTTCTCAATCGTCAATCGAGGGAGACGCTTGGTATGCCTCTCGGTATAGTTCATGGAGAAACGACAGCGTACCAGGGCATGATCAGAGTCGACACAGGTACTCCAGTATGAGCGGCAATCCAGGATGGAACCACGCCATCTGTAACCTATGGCTAGGTGGTAAATTTGGGTCCATTGTTGGCCAGCTACAGAAGGACGCCAAGTGGCACTTCGGCGCCCACTGTCTGAAGGCAGTGCTACTAAGAAACAACTGGTACTCCGCACATAGTTGCAGCAAACGCTCACCGTTGTCAGTCCGTTCGGAGTTAAGCCCACAAGTACCACCCAGCTGAGCTTCTGAAGAGCTCAGACGCCCTACTTGTGCGTTCATATCCCCGGCAAGTACTATAATATCTGAACTAGTAGCACTGCGTAGTAGCGCGTTCGGTTCATGATAGAATGTGTCCTTGACAGCATTAGAACTGCAGTCGGTGGGAGCATAAGCGGAAATCACAAACAAACAGCGTTTTTTACTACTTCGTGAATCAACCTTACCTCATGTCGTCAAACGGGCTGCATATAAACGGCTGTTCACCGGAATCCAATCAACCAACGATGGCTCAGCCTTAGAGTTTAGAATGATACCTTCGCCAGCTTGACCCGTGAGTGCTGCATCAGCGTCTCCGGATGCGTGTAAACAGCATGGCACGCCAAAAAATCGAGTTACAGCGTAGTACTCAAGTTTGTCCATGTTCGTCCAATACTGGAATACGGCCTACCTACAATACACCCACTCACGAAATTAGAATGTGAGTCTATTGAGAAGGTGCAGAGGCGCGTATCCAAGTCTGTGTCTATGCTACGTGTTTTACCTTATCCCCTTCGTATAAAGTTATTTACTCTGAACTATCGCCGTTGGCGTAGTGATCTGATTTATACTAGACGCATTTTAAGGGGCGATTTGGGGAAGGAGGTGCTGCATTTCTTCCAGCTCACCAGAGATTGTTCAAAACGAGGCCACAGCTTGAAACTTTTAAACTTCGGAGGAACCATGTCCGGTCCGATCTCGCGTTATCCACACGGGTTGTGAAGGAGTGGAACAATCTCCCTGAATGTGTGGTAAATGCCCAGACATGAATGTTTTAAAGAACGATTGGACAAGTAGATTCAGATTCAGATTCAGATGGACTGGAACGATAGGAAAATCCCTTGAGTGTTCCTTCTTGAGTAAATCGTTGAGCCAGGAAATGATAAGGTGTTAGTTCTTGATAGATCTAAAACAAAACACCCGAAACACACCCTGATCAACCAACTACTGCCCACGTTCCCTGCACTAGCAGTCCGCGCTGTGTAGGTTACGTGAAGTAAGAAAGAAATAGAAAGTAAATGGAAGATAAAGGGTAATGAAAGTCATTAAAATGAAGGATAACACCAAAGAGTGAAGATAATGACAGAATAAGAACTGAAAGTTTGAAGATGGATATGGTCAGGAGAAGGGAAAGGTTTCGTGTTGCCACCCAAGAGCGTCTAACTGACGCTCGAAACCCTTAACCGTAGGTTCACTGACTACATTTTCTGGAAGCGAGTTCCAGCGCTCGATAACTCTACGCGATAACCGAGTTTCCGCCCTGATCCCGTCAGAACGCGGCTTGTGTAGCTTCATGGGCAAAACTCCCACATTCTTGCAAATTTTAAGGACAGATGGCTTCAACCGGCATTCACGAAGTATTATTATTATTATTATTATCATCATCAGCATTATCATCATCCTCATTCAACACTTGACCAATGTACAGTTGGCATTGCTACAACACATAGTTAACAACATAAAGGGGGGAAAGCAGGTAGTCAGTGAAAGAAATTGGAAAGTTTAGAAGGTTAATGTGTTATGCGGAGAGAGATCTTCCCGGTTGCCCAGGCCGAGGAAGAGGGTTGACTTAAGGGACCCGGTCTCAAGACCTAACCCGCAAGGCAGCGGGGCGATTAACGAAGACCGTTAGCATCCGGTGGCTCCTTCGCCTTCTTTGTGTTCAGCAGCAGTCACAGAGAAGCCGGTGGCCATCAAAGTTGTTCATCCGCTCTCTGTTATATACCCACCTCAGGAAAGCACGTAGTTTGGAACGCCTATGAGTCCCGAGGACGGACCTACTTGCCTTAATGATCAGATGAGATGATTGTGAGATGGCTTTGTACACTCGGCAATCAAATCCGAGCAACGTGCTCTTTTGACGTATCCACAAGTGGCGATTTGAGAACAACGTTCGTCTCGAAGTAAGCAAGAACTTGACACTATCTATCGTAGTGCTCTGTGAAAATGGTTGAAAAAGCTGGCTTTTATTGGACTCGGATGACGCCACGAAACGGAGCTATCAGTCTGCACTAGCGTTCGCGGTGGAATACACTGATGGTCTGTTCAAAACCCAACCATCTAGTGCGGTTTTTGGCGACGGAGAAGACAACAATCCGTGGCCAGCAATTCGTGTACGGCTGTCCAGTAACTTGTGAGGCGCGTTGGTGACATCGTGAGTCAACTACGAGGGGAATCGCGGCTGTTTCGTCTAAGCAGGCCTCCAAACCTCTAGTAACTATCAGAAGAATGGTATGTTCACAAGAATGATCCGAAAAGACCTATGGTTTGGTCTGGTTAATGGCACTGAGAACGTTGAGGAACTAAATTTAAGGCATCATAAGCATCAGCAGTACACCGGTATGCAGTATCAACACTTCGCTGTCACGTGACTATCAACAGTTGCACGTGGGTTAAGGATACTGCGAGAATCGTCCGACCCCTATGTAGGCTCGGGCCCGCGCTCTCGAATTACAGGGCAGGCTTGTGATCCTTAAGGCTACGGGTCGGCGAGGAATTAAACGTACCACAAGCGACTAGGTAGTAAGAGATCATCGTAGTGAGAAAAAAAGAAACGCACCGTAGATATCATTTGCTGTCATGTGCCTGATTGTCACCGCGTTGGAACGCAATACGTACTGCCTCTTGGAGCTTGCGAGAGAATGACCTAAGTGGGAAGCAATATGTGAAGGCGCATTGCCAAATGCCAGAACAGCAAACGGTAAAGTACACTGAAAACCATGGGGAACAAAACCCAGAATTAAAGCAAAGAACTCACGAGACCGGCCGCTGCTTTGTGCGCAGGTGAGATGCTCAGGTCTGCAGCCTTCACCTCCCACACTTGAACAGGTTCGAACCAATGGTCTGGTACCAGGGTAGAGTCGTATCGATAGTATGGCTTGGCGTTGGGGACCACGTGATTTTTGAAAAAGTCCGAAAAATTGGCGAGGTCTTCGTCTTTCATGCCAGTACCAATCTGAAAGTAGGAAGAGATGTCCCATCCGACAGAGTGAACAACATGTAGGTTCGAATTATATATATATATATATATATATATATATATATATATATATATATATATATATATATATATATAACTGCCAATAACATTACAATTGGCTGAGTGCCACAACACACGAGAGAAAAACAGCAGATTGTAAAGGAAATCGACAGTTAGAGAAGTAGAGTCTCACAACAAGTGCGCCATTGCGTACGGTCCTTCGCTATATCCAGTAACGTTTGCAACCTGATGTGCTCGCGATCGTTTGGTCCCCAACTCGGGATTCAGGAATGCTTAGCAACAGCCAGTTTCATAATTAGGGTTTAACGCATTGGATCCAGGTTTTACATTGGTATACTTGGGTTCCTTCCAACCCACGCCTGCGCTCGCAAATAGGGTACATTGTGGTAGCCGCTGGATAGGCATGCAAAACACGTGCGCAAGCCACCGAAGCCTCTGCAGGGAAATGATGCTGTTAATTGGTCGGCAGAGTTTATCAGATTTTAAGAGTCGCCGACGAATCTCATTATTGCTGACGTGACGCTGTCAATGAACACTAGCAATGCTCCACAGACAGTAGTAATCGAAGACAGATAGCCGCTGAATATCATTTTTGCGAAAAGGACAAGTCTCGCAGTCAGTCAGCAGAACCTCTCGCACCGCAGAATTACGGAGTCGGCCCATCAGAGTGCGACTGACGTTACGACTTCGCCACATGTGATGTAGACTAGCAAAAGCGACACTAGCTTTGGAGATACGCAAGGAAAGCTCATCTGTCAAACCGCCATTATTGAGGCAACTCTCAAGGTAAATGAATTGGTATACCAATTCCAGCAGATGCTTCGAAAGGGTGAGAGAAGGAGATGCAACTGGACAGTCCTGTAGCCTAAGTAGTATGTTACTTAGGCTAGAGATGTCCATCTCCAGAGTTAGGTTCACTTCTGTCCGTTCCAAGTGCATCGCTTCTCTCACCCATTCGGTGCATCCGTTTTAAGTGGAAGGATTCACAAATCACAGTGATGTCATCTGCGTACTCCAAGTCTCGAAGACGGTCACCTAACAGTAGTTCGACGAAGTAGGACCGGCGCCCACGGCAGTCTCCAGGATCTCGTCCTTGGCGAAGCTGAACAAGGGAGAGGCCGGGCAACCCTATGTAACACCACTAGCGATACTGAAGGGGCGAAAAGTCTCCGTATGCTCGCACGCGGAAGGAGGTTTGACGGCAACTGGCACATATAATGCTAATGTACTACCAAGATGCTCCCCTCTTAAGTAAGAAATCCCAGAGCCACTCGGTCTACAGAGTCAAACGCGGCTCGAATGCACAATACTATAACTATAGTTGGTCGACTGAACGTATGGCGTCTTTCAAATATCGCGGATCGTCAAGATGTGATCGACGCAGCTGCGACCAGGGCGAAATCCAGCTAGTGCTTCACGCATCTGCTGTTCCCGTACGCAACTGAGCCTCCGCAAGAGTAGGGCAGCGAGCAGTTCGGACGCAACCCAAACGAGACTGATCCTACAATGATGGGAGCAAATGGTTCGGTTTAGTTTTTATACACAAGTACGACACCCGGTGATAGCCAGTCGGATGGGATGGTTTCGGTAGTCAAATCTGACGGAAGAGAAATATCAGTTCCAGGATGATGACAAAAACCCGAAGTTGAAAGAGCGCCGGTGGAAGTTTACCTAGGGCAGGTGACTTGTGGCGCTTTAGTAGGCGAAGCTCATAGAAAGCCTCAGCCGCAGTCAGTGGAGAATCACCTACGCATCCGCGAGCATTGTGAATCCAGGAAGGTGGGCTCATTGGTGCTGATGGTCAGTTGAACTGATCTACGAAAAACTCTGCCCATCGTGCCAGACGACGGCGACGACAGTGAATTAGTTCGAAGCCGTTTTCACGCCAAACCTCACTCATTGTCAGTCTTCTGTCTCCCGTGGACCGAATCAGTTGGAAACGTTTGCGGGAGTTTTCTGAAGCTGCCCGCTCCATCTCAACGATGAGTTGCGTCCACCAAATGTCGCGATTCTTCCTGAGAGCTGTTTAAGCGCAGCATCTGTGGTTCTGTACAGTAAGTTGTACACAACACCAGCGAGAATTGCTCGACGGGTTTCCATTAAATGGAGAGACTGTGCGGAGATTCTAAGGTTAGCAACTAGTCTAGTGAAACTACAGGCTAAGGTAGCGGACTTTTGTAAGGCGCTTTGAATCTGCGCTCAGTGTGTCTCAACGTCAGAGAATAGAAGATGCAAGTTAGTCGCAAGAGTTCTGAAATGTACCGAGAACATTTGAGGCGGTGAACTTGTCTGTGGTGACGCTGTTGGGTGCCAAAAAAGTGCAGGACGACCTTAACATACACGAGCACATGATCCGAAATCTAGTAAGTGTTCCAAATTGGCTTACAGTCTGTTATGCAGCCTCGCCAACAGTAACTGATAGCGATGAGCTTAATTTGCATCCACGCTTGAGTAGGAGCAGTAGGTCACCAGGTGACACGCTAGCATCAAGAATGCCAGGAATTGGTCCCCGTAAGGAACGGACAGTGGTCAGCACACAATTGAAGGAGACGATCGCCAGTGTCTGTAATGTAAGTACCATGGCCGCGTTGACCATCAGGTTTGCCTACATGAACCTCTAGTCTACCAACCTGTGCATTTAGGTCTCCAGAGAGCACCTCGATGTCCGTGCGGCGTTTCTTGCTGCAGAGATAGGTGAAATGGCAGTAGAACTCATCTTTAGCTGTATCCAGGCTGCAGTCTGGGGGAGCGTACGCCGTAATAATGAATAAGTGGTGACTACCGGTGCCGAGGCCAGAAGATCGCACTGAACCTTCCAATCAGAGTGCATAGAGATAGCTCTTCTCTGGGAATCAGTCAGTGAGCGTTGACTCAATATCTGCGGTTAGTGCAACTCATACGCCGAAGCAGCCAGTAGTGACAGCTGTCGTGTCGCCAGATAAGTGCAAAGTGAATGTGCAACCGGAACCTGGGGATTGAAGGAGCAGTCGCAGTATCGTGCTGCCAGAGTCCTGTAAACAGGTTTCGGTTAGGCAGTAAGCATGGATGATGCGCGCAAGAGCAGCTTGTGGTCAAACCAGCATAAAGGTTCGAACGTTGAACGTTGCCAGCTTGATTTCGAGAAAGGAAAGAGAAACCAGCCTTCGAAAGCAGGTACTGATTACCAATAACCAACATTTCCATCATCAGCATTACACCTTGGTTGAAGATTGGAAACATCGCAGCTGTTGTAAGCACAGCACCAAAAGAGAGATTTATGAAAAAGAAATAAGTAAAATTTTGCGGAATAACAGATTAAAAGCAAAAAGCAACATAATCCTAAGCAGCATTTTACTCATGGAGTGTAAGATCGTGATTGGAGAGGGAAGATAAGAGGAATGGGGAAGGATGAAGAAAACGGTAACAGAAACGCCAAGTCAACTAGCGTATCCAACGACAAGCGTTCATCATCCTTCGGACCTCAGTCCGGAAGACATCAACCGACGCTAACTTGGAAAGGAGGGCCTTCATTTCCTTTGACCAGCCCTCGGAGCCTGGTGCGTGAATCAGTTCCCTCGCTCTACCTGCATTAAATATTCGACGCCGAACAAGCTCATTGTTCACAAAGTGTTCCCATCAGACGTGAGGTAAGCTGCGAAGGCATCATCATTATCAACAACAGCAGTACATCAGCCATCTGTAGTGAATCTTTGCAACCTTACAACTACAACGACTTGAGGAACGAGAAACAATAAGAGAGAAGTGGGATTTGCCGAAAATCCTCCAGAAACCTTGTCAAGAACATACCATCACAAAAAGCTGGCTATCGTGTAAAGAGAAGACGGCATTAGCGAAACAGCTTCCTTGCGGCTTTCACTGTCCCGTGCCATAATCAGTCATTATCCCGAAGATAACTCAGCGCCAAACACACTTTAAACAGTCTAGAACGATGTTCTTCCGTAAGACAATAGGTGTGCTGAACCACTACTAAAGGATACAGTGGGTCGACCCCTATTGTGTTAACCGGCCAATGCAACGGCCCGCTACAAACAACGTTACACTCACTTTACAAATGGTCTGATAGTCCTCGCTGCTAGAATCGTAGCAAGCGAGGAGAAATCCACCATATCGGCCTGCGCGTTTGCCTGTCCCATGGAAACCACCGATCACAACCAGATCAAGCGTGTCTCCGACGCTGTCCAAGTAATCTTTCTTCAACTTCAGCCAATTGTGCGATCGCTTCGCAATTTCGTAGGTCGAATTGCGATCCAGGGTTTTCACCATCAAGCCCTCGCAGTTACCTGCAGCAAGAATAGAACAAGTAGACTCCGGTTTATTAAAATCTATTTGGCCAACTACCCATGTGCGACTGAGTCATTCGCGTGGAGCAATACGTTTCCACAAATAGGGATCGGTACAGAACAAGGCACATAATATAGACCAAGTGAACAGCTGACTGCTGGGGGAAAAACACCAGGCGGCACTAGATTGCAAGCCTCCCTACACAACTAGATCGACGAGATAATGGCGTCGTCAGTTTGAGTACATAACACCTATCGATCTGTGTGTGTGCGTGCAAGACAGCGACTAACTATCTGCTGTCTAACCATTGACCTACATCTGAAGCAATCACCGTGCAGTTTCCTTCGTATTTTAACCTTATATGATTTGTACCGGCCCGTAGGTGAATCACTGAAAACAATTGTTTGCCTCAGACTAGTGTTCTAGATAATGGTAATTTGAAACAGGGTAAACAGCAAGAGTAAAAGTGGAACTGTGTAGAAGGAGCTTTAATCAAAAGGATATTTTATTGATTGCTTGATTGTCGATAGCTCCCAGGTTACAATTCAGCTGGAAAAGCAATGGAATGCCGGTTCGTTTAGATTCAACAAGAGTGCACACTCCCAAATTTCATCAGGAGCTGAACCCATGATCCTTCAATTCCAGTGGATGCGTGGGAGCCTATCTAGCCGGGAGCTGATTGCGACGACCAAGCTATTAAATACATCAAAAATTCTGCTGCTCATTAGTGAGCACATGGGTGTCTTCGAATACCGGAAATTCGACGGAGCAGGTAGCATCAAATGACATCGCAGGAAGAACAAGAGAAATCAGCAGCATTTTTTGAAAAAAAGACAGATTGAAAGGCGCAATAGAATGCAAAGAGAACACTATAAATAGGAATGAAAATCGAAAGGCAACCAGATGGGGATAATGGGCTCGACATCCCAATGGCTTCGCAATTGTGTTATGTTAGAATGAGGTTAAAATAACTGGGTTGAGTGGTTCCGTGAGACCCATTCCATGAAACGGCATCTGCCCGTATTACAAAGGCTGTACGCCAGTTACGATAAGTATCGCTATATAATCATCCAAGAAACTTTAAGAGTCGCACAATCCCACTTCGTCTCGGCAAAGTATATACGTAGAGTTCGCCAAAAACACTTATGGAGAATGGACATGGCGGAATATCCCTGCTTGTGTCCGAGAACGCAGCAGTACCGTGTGGAAGCAAATTCGCAACCTATGGACGGATCCGACGAAGTCAATCCTTACGGAGCTCTAACAAAAATCACTGGAGAGAATGGAATAGACCTTGATATATTATGCTTACCCTTGACGGATTCATCGAGGAAGGCGGCTATTTCGTCTGTATCAGAGGAATCGATTGAGGTGGCCCACATGAACTCGCCGTGAATTTGCGGAAACACTTCGCTAATACGTAAAAATAAAACAGGAAAAGTTGGCAAATTTAGGGTATGACAAAGAATGAGCGGATCAGTCCGTTATGAGATACAATGTGCTTCAAGTGAATACAATCCGATTGCAAAGTCTCAAAAGCCCGAAACGTGTTTCCAAGCAGCATTGCACAGTACCGATGCTCACGAACGTCGCTGCTGACAGTGCGAAGCCCGGTTCAACTGCTTCCCAAGCAAGAAAACAAACGTGGCGAAAACTTCAGTGGATCACTCGTTGCAATCGCGTTCTTAATATATTTGACGGCATCCGGTTCCGGATTTGCTTGTCACTGTGGTTTCGATAAGAGTCACAGGGGGCCTGCACCTACAGAGAAACCATGGGTGACTTGCGCTTCAGCAAGCATAGCTCCATCCACACACCCCATATCCAGTATAAACCCGAAGGAAGAAGAACGGGAGGCATGCAGATGGGAGCCAGTTTTCATCAACGGAGTCGACCCAACCTCTTTCAACATGCACAGCAGTAGCATTCCCGTTTAGATTATGATGACAGTCATGAGTGCCAGACGTAGGTGTGGCTAGGTCGTAGTCCGCTCCACACTGGATCGAACCACCCTTTGAGTCTAGAACGGCCACAAGGACCATGCACCCCCCTCACTGCCGCCCCAGCAACGATTTACAATCTATAAGAACCACGAGATCGTTTGGTGAACAATTGCTTTCAATGATTCATCTTCAGAACATTGCAATCATATATAGGGCTAAAAAGAGTAAAATCGACCCAGCTAGTACAAGTAACATGGACAAAAAATCGAAACAAGTTAATTACATGTTACGGAGATTGACCTCAGCATCATCGGTTTTCGCGATCCAGGAAAGCTGTAGAACCTGTACTGGTTTCTTCTGCGAGCATAAGGACGGTTAAACTAATCAAATTCAGGTGAAACAGTGCCGCATTTGTAAAGATGACAGAATGAATGGTCCCATGACATAGAAACTAGCGGCAAAATTCATGCCACATCTCAGGATCGCATGGGTTCAACACCTGCGCTTGACGTGCACTAAATCTTTGAAATTTTCGTTCCTTTAATATCCGGTGTATCGCGTAGCAGGTCGTGTCACAGAGCTGGGTGATCCGACGAATGTTAAGATCGGGAATTTCCGATAGTTTAGTGATTACCACGCAAGCTGAACAGTCGTCCGTGTTGATGCGAGGCGGTCCGGTTTTCTTCAGGCCGCACCCACTCCCAGTTTACTCGAACTTCTTCACTAGTTTAAACACGTACAGGGCGGTGACGGGACGCCTTCCTGCGTTCAGAGCATTGCATCTCCGTGCAGTTGATCCGGCGTTTAAACCGCATCCCCCGTAAAGCCGAATAATCAGCCCACACTGATTAACAGGCAAGTTACGTGATCCCGATTGCAGTTACGTACTTGAATGGATGATGAACAATGAAAAATGATTTTTCCGGTTAAATAGCAGTCGTTTGGCAAGTCCCGCAGCAGGGTGATGGTAAAGCTACAATTATCAAAAGATAGGTGAGTTATCTGTTTAGACGTTTATCTAGCAGATACAGTGCTGAATGATAGTAGTGTAAGTGGGAATTGAATGCGAACGACGAGGCAACATGTGGTGGTTCGGTTTCTGATCGCTCGCCATAACTTGATATCCTACGCGAAGAACAGGAAATCGGAAATTATTTAAATCGTCAGACTGTTTATAAAAATCAAGGATAGAGGGGTCCGAGCACCGAGCCTTTTGGTACGCCGCACTCCATCTCAATTGCGTCGGACAGGAATCCTCCTATTCTTACTTCCAACCGACGTTCGTGCAGGACATTGCTTATCCAACACAGCAGTGAGTCACCAACGCCATAGAGGTGAAGTTTATGGAGGAGAATTCGGTGGTCTAAGCGATCAAACGCTTTTAAGAAGTCCAGATCAATGACATCGACTCCTGCTCTACCATCAACTACTTCTGTCCAGCTACTGCGTGCAATTAACAGGTTCGTAGTGCATGAACCCTTTTGTCGGAAGGCGTGTTGCTCCGGTGCTATCAACTTGTGATTTTTCAGATACTGCATGCGGGCATCAACGATGGTAGACTCCATAACCCTGGAAAGCACAGGGAGTATCGTTATAGGACGGTAATTGGTTGGATCAGTACGACTACCTTCCTAATGAATAGGAGTGATGACCCCTCGCTGCCACTTTGTTAGAATAGGGTTCTCCTCCATACAGCTCTGATAAAATATAGCCAGAAATTCTGCCAGATCGCTGGCTGCTGCCTGTAAAGCCCTCGGTCGAATGTTTTCAACACCAGGAAAGCTAAGGAGACGCAGGGACAACAGTTTCTTTGACACACTTTGTGTAGCAAAAGTAATATTGGATAAGGCTGATGATGAGATAATAGAAACAGGGATAGCCGTTTGGCCCGTTACTCTTTGGAACGTTTGTGAGTAATGAAACCGTAAATGATCGGCTGCATCCGTTGCTGATCGCGTGCACCTGTCAGTCGTGATCAGTGCTGGAATTCCACGTTGCACGTTACGAATGCCATTAACATGCCTGTATAAGAGTTCGCGGTTCGTGCAGAATCTCTTTATTAACTCCTGCTGATGTGTCACTTTGTCCTCGCGGATCAAACACACACAGAAATGTGAGGTGGTGATTCAATGACTGTGACTTGACTTGCGCTGGCTAATATCGCCTTCACCTAATCCAAAATACCCGGTTCGTCGAGATACCATCACGCACGCACATTCACGCCGCAGTTGCGGTAGCACGTTTCAGTTGTCTAAACCGACTTGGCATGACTGTTTCGCTTTGCCCAGTGAGACACACTGATAGCCCTCGGTCGCTCCAGTGCCTACGGTTGCCAATGGCTTGCAGCACAGTGCGAAGTTAGCTGACAGCTAACGATCGCCGGTAGCGTAATGTGACTGCCAGTGCTCATCTCGCTCGACGACATAAAGACTTAATGTGGTCTACCGGTCTGTCCCTCACTATATTTACGCTTGCACTCAGCTGATCCCTGAACTAAAGCAAACGTCTGCCGAGGCTGCCATATGTCCTCCCAACTCAGGTTAGAGAGAAATTTATTTGTGTGCACGCACCGTACGCAGTAGGTCAGTTTGCGCACGTCTGCTAAACATTGGATAGTTACTGGATGGTGGGGACTGCAATCGCAAATGACCGGTATTCACCAGGAGCGAGCTACGATAGGCGCATGAACCGCGCTTCCCATTCTGCAATGCGGTCATCGGTCATCTTCCGCCGGATTGACTCTGTAATTACCACGCGCTGCTTTGCTGACTTTCTGGGTAGATTGTACGATTGGCTCGGTTGGTCACTCGTAAATCCTTCGGTCCAATATTACAACGAATTCTGGTTTTTGCGCACCAATACATTCTTCGTAGCGCGCGCTTCTTCGCTGGTGCTTTTGGAACGTGCTGGCTCCTGATTGAGCACCTACGCACTCAGTGGATGTTCGCCGGCTGTACTTGCAGAACTCGACGCGGGCATGTGCTGACAATTCGCTGCTCGGCTGACCAATCTGCTCCTGATAACGTTTAATTTCCAGTACGCTCGATTGCACCTGCCTGGTACTCCGCGAAATGCCAGGAGAAGTTTGATTGGCCATCTGTCTTCCGGAATCGTAGTATTTCCACCTATCAGCAGTCTCATCCCCCATCACACCTCATGTCCAGTGTAAGCCCGAAGGAATAAGACCGGGAAACATGTGCATGGGAGTCAAGTTTCATCAACGGAGCCGACCCACACTCCTCCAGCAGGCACAGCAGCAGCATTGCTGTGTATCTATGTAGGGAATCATGCGCACCAGATGTATACAAGGCGGTGGCTGTGCCGTAGTACGCTCCAAACTGGATGGGACCACTCCTTGGGCCCAGCACGGCCACGACGATCGTGCACCCAGCCCCCAGCAATGATTCACAGTCTCCTGGAGCCAGTAAGAGAGGTGGAAAGGTTTAGACAGCTAGGCACCTTGAGGGAGAGCAAACACGCAAAATTGACATAGAATATGCAGCAGAATAACAGAATTGAAGGTACCAAATAAAGTGGAATGAGTTTTATGCAGATTAAAATGACCTAGTTTAAGTGCAAGTTAGTTTAGCTCACCTACAGTGAAGAAGCATCATGAATGCAACATCAACCTCAGCATCACGCATTCTCTCTCTCTCTCTCTCTCTCTCTCTCTATATATATGTATATATATATATATATATATATATATATATATATATATATATATATATATATATATATATATATATATATATATATATATATATATATGGTTGGCGGCATCCGGTTTCGGGTTTGCTTGTCACTGTGGCAAGCCACAGGACGCCTGCGCCTACAGAGGGGCCATGGATGGCTTGCGCTGCACCACCCACAGCTCCAACCACATACCCCATATCCAGTGTAAACCCGAAGGAATAAGACCGGGAGGCATGCGGATGGGAACCACGTTTCATCAACGGAGCCGGCCCACACTCCTTCACAGGCAAACACAAGCACGCTGTATTTGGGGAATCAACCGCACACAAGGCGGTGGCTGGACCGTAGTCCGCTCCACACTGAGTGCATGGAACCGCTCTTTGAGCCTAGCACGGCCACAAGAACCGTGCACCCCGTCCCCCTCAGCAACGACCAACTGTCTCCTGGAGGCAGTATGAACGATGTAGTGGGTAATAGACAGGTAGGCACCTTGTCAACATACACATCAAGCGCAACCATACCAGGGATATCAAACAACAGCCATTCAATTTAAACGACAAGCTGAAATAAAATAAATCCAATAATGCATACAGATACGGTGGCATAACTCTTCGCTAAATTACCACATGAAGTAAGTTGGTCAGCAACAAATCCGTGATAAGTAAGAAATGTCCACAAGTTACTTAAAATGCTACAAACGCAACAAAATTACCGAAGATAAGCGCAATTAGTGTAAGCAACGTGGCCAGTTAATAAAACATTATTCAGGGAGGCAGAACAAACCAAATAAAGCGGAATGAAATTTATCCAGCTTAAAAAGACCTAGTTTAAGTGTAAGTTGGTTTAGCCCAACTGCGGTGAAGAAGCATCAAGAATGCAACATCAGCCTCAGCATGGGGCACTATATATATACATAAACATATACTACATATATATATATATATACATGCAAATGGTTAATGAACACAAAGAGAACCGCTAGAAACCTTGTAGAGCACGGAGCACGTCGAGTACAGTTGCCACAGGTAAAACGGAACATTATTATGTGTATTTACAGTGCGCCGTTTTTTTTGCCATTTTCAATTGTCAAAGATGAAACATTTGACTCAAAAGGATTGCGTGCAGAACCCTTCCACCTATATCGGTTGCACGCCATATTGTAAAGCGTTTCGAGTCATTGACCTTCCTCATTTTAGGTACCAAACCTGACAGACGTGTGAGTCCACCAGGGGACAGAAGTGAAGTTTGTGATTTCATGTGCTGTCATCAGGTGGACGGCCTTATTGCGCATGAACGAACAGGGCATGAAGGGGTCAATACTGAGGTGGCATACGTGGTGCGTGACTGAACCATCTTAATTAGTGCAAGAAAAACAGCTTGTTGAGGAGGATACTCAAATTCCCCGAGAACCGACATCTAGCTTCATAGCTACAGACATGTTGTTGTTGTGTTTGTTAAACACGCCAACAGTGCTCCTGAAACCTGACGCATTACATCAAAGTGAATGGGCTACGACTCTCTTTCATATTGGTAACATCGTATGAATGGAGACATTGTAAACCTGGCTTTTAACCGATAGGGACATATCCCAAGGATGCTACAAGCGACTCAGACTGGCCAACGCAGACTGAGCTCGGGCGATACGGTAAAACCTACTACTGGAAGTGGCACTAGTAACGATGCTGCTCTCCAGGCAGACGAAGTTATTTATGCAAACTGTGTACCTTCAAGTGTGAGGTAAGGCAAGGTATCAGCAGCACACTAGTACGCAATACCAACGCTTCGCTGTCGCGCAACCACCACTAGTCGCGCGTGGTTAAGGATAGTTCGACAGTCACTATGATCACCTACATAGGCTCGAACCCGCGCCCTTGGATTACAAGGCATGCTTGTGATCCTATAGGCCAGAGGTCCGGAACGGGTGAATGCTAATCCTGAAATAGTACTTTGCGCTTTCTTGAAGACGACGAACGTTCCGCGAATCATTACTTATCATCATGCAGGTTAGCCAGATATGGAAAATACCGCAGCTATTGCATCGAGATACAGGAAAAGTAGGGAAAAAATCTGCAACTGAGCCACCATTAATGAATGGGCGTTGTTCCGGAGGACTATAAGGGATATTGCGCCACAAAAGTTATATCATGCATAGGGAATGAGATCGTGATTGGACGGGGAGGCTAAGCGGGAGGGGGAGAGACGAAAAAACTCACAACACAGATGCCACTGAGGTCGGCTCCTAGCCATATCAACCAATGTACCCAGCCAAACGTGTTCATCGTCATTCGGACCCAAACCATAGGGGGGGGGGGGCTGGAAAATCTAACCGAGGCCAACTTCGAACTAAATGCTCTCAATCCTCTTGAGCAAGTCGTCGCTGGGCCACCCCTATTCTATTCGAGGCAGATTATTGTGCAAAGTTTAATCGTGGCTTCTACTTTCTACAACAATAATTGATGGGACGAAAATGTTAAATGGTAAACGCAATGTGTCAGGTGATCAAGTGACTGAAGCATGTGACATCACTGAGTGAGGTCTGATCTATCTTTGTTATTGGTTGGCCAGGGTATTTGTATTGATTAGACATGCTTCTACTGAATGTATAGATTAGGTTTTATCAACCTGATGCATACCGCTTCAGCGATAACAAGTAGCCGAGCCCCTGAGCGATGGTGTAGCTGCGATGGCACTCGATAGAGGATCTCAAATGAATTACGCTTATCAACCACATGACTGGTGCAGATCAGATAGTATATATATGTGTAGGGAATGAGATCGTGGTTGGAGGGGAGGCTAAGCGGGAGGGACGAAGAAACGCACAACACAAGTGCCACTGAGGTGGGCTCCTAGCCATGTCAACCAATGTATCCAGCCAAACGTGTTCATCGTCATCCGGACCCAAACCATGGGGGCCTGGAAACTCCAACCGAGGCCAAGGTCGGACTAAGTGCTCTCATTCTTCTTGGTCAAGTCGTCGCTGGGTCACTCATTTGCGTCCTCCACCCACACTCCCGACGCTCAAACAACGCACGTTGCGGGAATGCATGCCTAGGTGTCGCAATCGACCAAGGCTTAGGAATGGTTTGCATACCCTGTGAGTCGTCGCTGAGTAAGGCGATTTCATCGGCATAATCTAAGTCGGTTGCTCGCTTGCCTAGTGCTAGTTTCAGGTCAAAATTTTGCCAAGCTTTCCGACAACTGAACAGGAAGTCTCACATCACAAAGTTGAGGTGGGACGAGAACATGGGGCGACGCTGTTGTACACGGCTGTTGACAACGAAAGACGATTAGAGCTTGTCACAAACCATAACTCGCGCTGATGGAGACATGGAAGTACAGTGCATGTAGGATAGCAGTATAGTTTTGTGAGTCATCGTTCCTTAGCAGGCAAAATCAAAGAGCAGGCTGAGTGCAGTACGGGTGTCTAAAAAAGCAACAATGGTAGAGGTTGCGGTGTTCGAGGATTCGCCGGAGCGCGAATATTTGATTCACAAACCCATGACAAGGACGGAATCCAGCTTATTTTTCCCGGTACAGTGATCCACGAATCACATGTAGTCTACGAAGTAGATGGGTAAAATAGTTTAGAGGCAACGGAAATGAGACTAATGTCTTGTTGGTTGATGCATAAAGCGCAAGCACTATACTTAAAAATCGGGACGAAAACTGATTCGCCCGAGGAAGAAGACACCATTTCTGTATGGCAGATGTTAGAGAACAATGTGCTTAACTGGCTGATGGTAACTGCATTTCCATACTTGAAGATCTCCTGAGGAAGTCCGTCTGGACTAGCAACGTTGAATAGTTGCAAGTGTCGGAGCGCAAGACGAAGTTTCGGTTCGCTGGGTGGATTAAGCGTGACGACTCAGGGCGGGCAGATGGGTCCGCAGGGTATACAATTACATGGTGATGGCCGAGTGAACTGTAAATGAAAATGTTCGGCCCATCGATCCAAGCTCCTCTGCAAGTTGGCAATCGGTGAACTATCCGATGCGAAAGGTCTCACTGACACTAGGCTTCCTGCGGCCAATGGATAGGATGAGCTGGAAGAGCTTGCAAGTATTGCCATAAAGGGGAGCGCAAAAAGTTTCCGAAGCACACTGAGACCTCCAGGCTTGACGAACCTTCAGCAGGCTTTAAATGAGCCGCAGACTGGCAGGACGACGCACTTCATGATGGTCGGACTCCACTGGAATAGTTCTGCGAGGGTCAAACAGATCCATAGGGCGAGTGGAGATTAAGGTCTTCGTAGGGGACCGAGTGAGACCACTGATTGACTAGCCGGAAAAGACCATAGCCTTCTGCATGAACGTCTAGTGATCGTCAATGGCTTGCGGTGGATCGCAGCTAACTGAAAATGCCAAAGAATTCTGGTGGCTCAGCAGAACCTGTTTGTATTAGCTTTGCGGTTCTTGATCTTCTGGGAACATCCAAAAATTATGCAGAAGTTGGCACAGACCAGCGCATGGACTGAGTCAAGAGATTAGACCAACATACTGTCCCGCCATTCTAAACTGATTGCGATATGATTAATTCGAGACGGGCGGTACCATGTTGCGGAATACCTCCACCTTTACCTGAAGTCGGTGCTCGAAAGAAACAGATGACTGTGTTCACACAATGTGAGAGGATTGTCACCGTTATCAGAGAGGTTTCCTTGAGCGTAGGTTGACCACTGAGGTCACGGCTGTCTCCGTGTCATCAGATAGGCGCAAAGGAAATATGGCTTCGTGGTCAGTGGAACATGCCAAGTTAATCACGTTACTGGGATTTTGCAATCGCGCTTCGGAAATATGGCAAATATCAATGGTGAGGGACTTCAAATTAAAGCAAGACCAGGTTGTTGCCAGACGTGCATGAGAATACGTAAAAAAAGCATTCCAAACGAACGGGGATCAAGACCGAGTGTGGGCCACTAGGTGAATCTGATGGGCGTCGGCGAAACTATATGGTGCAAAAATTAGGAAAACAAGAAGCGACGAGTGATTTAGTAACAAATGAACAAGTAACATATGAGTAAGATGTACGAATGGTAGCAGCAAGAGTAGTTAAGCACGGTTAGACTGCTGAACGAGCCATGACTTCTTTAGTGGGCGTGACACTACCCGATTTCAAAATTATGGAACTGACTTAGGGAACACCGCCTCGAGCCTTCGGCTGAATAGCCTGCCCGCAAGATGGGAGGGGGGGCACAATCAGAGGATCGCACCCATTGAGGGCCGGTACCACATTATTAAGTTCATACGACTTTGTTTAAACTGTTGCAAAACAGGGACTCAATCTTCTACATGAGATCAGCACACACTTACTGGAATACAATGTTCCATTCACCACGACACAATGCTGTTAAACAGACATTTGTGGCTTTGTATATAGGAAGTAAGCTTATCGGGTATAAACCCACAATCCACTAGAATACTGCAGGCAGACAACTCGCCAGAGCAAAATAACCCCCATCCATCACTCTGGCAGCACGAAGTCGCTCGGCAAACCAGCTCAACTAAAAAGTGCTAGAGAATGGCAAACTCTCTCCTACACTGGCCAGAAGCGTTGTTATTGGCTGACTCCAACGGAAAAGTCTGCACTGACCAGCTAATGGCCAATGGGCTTCAACTAGGCTGGGACCCAAATTTCTGCTGATGTTACTGGCATGAAAATGGCGTGAAAAATTCTCATGAAACAGCTGCCTTAACTACTACCGTGCGGAAATGCTTAACACCCATACTCCCTACCGTTATTGAGGCAGGATCTCATCTCCAATAGAGATGAGTCGAGTTATGAGAGACTGGACCATCTGCTTTTACCGGACTGCATAGAATTACCAATCGCCAGTGCGGGTGATGAAAACGGCGTCATTAAAATCATGGCAGGAAGAGTAAAAACGTGATCAAGGGGAGAAAGACAACAGTCGCAGCACAAGCGATAGAGGTGCTTCGGTGTTTCCTATCCCAACGCTAACACCCTATGGTTGGATTCTTCTTTGTTTGGACTCACCAGGTAGCGATAGGCTGAGCTAGGAGTGAAACAAGGTGCATACTGGTTAACAGCTAATTTACTAATCCCTAAACCAATGAGATCCGTGAACAACATTTGGCACAACGGTTAGGGACTCATAGTTGGGTTTGGAGTACCCACGGTTTGATTGGATTGCGAGTTTACTGAAAGGGAAAAAACAGTAGCACAGCATTTGTGCAACTGAAGGTTGTTGCGAGCAAGAGCATCTAAAACTTTTACTCGTTGCGAGCCCGCATCGCGCTGCTCCCAATGTGAAAGACAGGAAGGACCAATTCAATGAAAAAGCAGTTACCCCAGTTTAGTAACACAGGTTGTCCACTACGATAAGTATCCCAATCGCATACCGGTGCAAATAACGCGTGGGCTGACACACTGTATGTAACTGCATCGATACGGTGGTGATGGTGGGGAGAATGTTTTGGAGACAACGACTGTTCCCTCCAAACACTTTGTTTTGAAGTTAACCGCTGTTAACACGATGATGCAATCACACACCAGGAATCCTGTGTAAATAACGTGTATCAAAAATGACAATCGCTTTCGGTCGGACAGTCCAAGCCTCAACACGGTACAACTGGACCGTAAGAGCGGAGACGTTGCATACTCTACTCCTGAGATCGATAATGACATGACGACAGTGCTACGAGTACCACAGTTTAAACAATGTAATATGGACTTTGGCAATTCGCTGTGGAATCTTATCTCTAGAAACGTCACCAGTTGTTGTGCACTTCACTAGATCAGTAAAGCTATCAACTTGCGAGGGACTAGTACCTGCGATGGTATGATCAAAGATATTAAGGGATTCGAAAGCAAAGCTTTATACTTGTATGAAGTAAGATGCATTATTCCTTAAGCCGTTTAAAGTGTTTTGAATAATGACACCAGCGTTAATAGTATAATCTCCGTTAGATATTCCCCAGGCTCATTGCCCCAATCAAACGGTAAACATGTGAAAGCATGCGGAGTGGACACTCACCGGAGAATTTCACGACGCACACGAAGTGGCTGCTCTATCAACGAAACGCCATTCAAATAGAGTAGGTCGAATACGTACACGCAAATCTGGACTTTGACACTGGCTTCAATGACATCCTGAGGGATGAAATCACAACAGTCAAGGTTACAAATTAAGCAGGATGGAATGGTTTAATTGAATGTGGGATAACGTGAACTAGTCTTCAGAAGTAAAAGACGAAAACTATCAATCAGTCACTGGAGTCGCATTAAAATCCGCTCATGCCTGGAGTCACAAAGTGCGATGCTGAAACGGAACACGAAAAAATATTCTACTGTGGCGGACAGAACGGCATCTTTGATGGGCATCTTAAACAATGGGGTTATGTGCGTGAGGTTACAATGCTGAAACGGATTGGAGCGGTGAATGCATGGGGTGTTGGACCAGTCAAACAGAATGAGTGGTTGAAGGCGCCGTAGCTCACAAAAGGAGGACTAGAGCCATTAAGAACATCATCATCATCATCATCATCAGCATCGTCGTCGTGATCATCATCATCATCACCATCACAACAGCAGGAACAGCAATATATCAGCCGCTTAAACTGACGCGTCGCTGGCTCACAACCAAGGTGACCTACGGAATGAAGAATAAGAAGAAATGAAGAAGGACTTAGCACAAAACATTAGTGGCCTAAGAAAACATTCAGGGTCAAGGCGCTTACACCTTGTCGGCACACACCGTGTGCTGTGCATCGGATAATGAAGGAAAATATTCCGACGGTACAGTATACTGCAGGTGTAAGTGTTGAACACATGCGATTCACAGAAGCGCCTGGAATTCGCCCGTTGGTTTTAAACAGCCTGAACGTACATTTCATTGTGTTCACCGATGAGGCAATTTTCCGTCTGCATGTCGAATATACGCAACCTAGTTGGGCAACAACTAACCCACAGCAATGTGGCGCATTACGTGTACAACATAGGGCGAAGCTCATGCCCTGAGCTCGGTTGACCGGTCGAAAAATCATTGGGCCCCTCCTATTATAGGAGTGTGTCCGGTAGGTTGTTGTTAACAGTACTAATGTCTGACATTCCTTAGCACCCTCGTACATGGAAATTTTGCAGACCAGCGTCATTTCGCAGCTACAGTCCGTAAAGTCGCTGAATAAGGTTTGATGGCAGCAAGGTGGTGCACCTGCACATTCGGCGCAATCAGTTCGTGCCTACCTGAACGACTTTCGGTGGACGTTAGATCGGTCGCGGAGAACCGATAGAGTGGCATACGCGGTAACACGATCTAAATCCAATGGATTTTTTCTACGGGGATTCTTGAAGCGTAGAGTTTATAAAACAAAACGCAACAGCCTGGATGAACCAAAAGAGTACATTGTGAACAAATGTAGCCGGATTTCGTAGGAATTGCAGAAAGTGCTCGCCAACACCTTCCGGCGAATGCTGCTCTGTAGCCAAAACGACGGAGGGCACTTCGGACACGTAATCCGTTGATATTTTCAGACATTTCACACATTTGATGTAAATATAAGTAAATAAATAAATGTATATTCTCGATTGCACACGAGAAACACCACCGAAGGCATGATAAATTTGTACAAGCAATTGTTTGACTGCGAGGGTAATAGTTGCATTAATGATTAAATTGGTGCTGTCTAATGGTACCACTAGTGCGTCGGCGCAGACTGAAATCTAAGAACATTGTCAAGTTAAGTCAAGTATTCGCTTTTATGAACCCATGAGAGATGAATGTTCAGCCGTAACATACACGCGATCGAAACGGTAAAACGAACAAGACTGTAATCTTAGAAAGTGTTCTTGGCAGTATGAGTTCCCTTAGCAGGGAAAGCAGCCTAATGAAAGCTTCCGCGTTTGCTAGAAACCAATGATGAGGCTGTAACAACATTTGTCGCGATTGTCTTTCGCCATGTATTCCGATAGCAACCGGCGCCCATCGGTCATTGCATATGGTTAGGTTGTTCTACACAATCGCAAGAACAGCGAGCCACTAGCCATTACACAGGGATCCCTTGTGCTGGCTTTTTCACCTGGGTGAAAGCTGACTACCAATCGATCGAAGCATGACACGTCCAGTGCGGCTTCGGTGTTTGGCTAACACTCATTTCCCACAGCCGAACGGCCTCGGTTCCCTTGGTCTGCTCTGCGATCGTAGACACACAGGTCCCGCCTCTGTGTCACATTTCACCCCTGCCGACACGTTCGGCAAAGCAATTTGCGCCATTGGACAGTTGTCAATTCATTGTGCCGGGGTACGACAGCACGTGAGCACAGCCGCTATTAGTTTCGAACGAAGTTGCTCAAGACCATGTACATTTGAGGCCGCACTGCCTGACAGACCTTCGGGATGGTCGTTGAGAGCCAGACGTTGCGTGCGGTGAAGCAGTTGCAACTGGGCGGTGATGTAGGTGAGCGACAGCGCAGACCTGATATTATGCCTGATGTCATTGGTTAAATGCTCTCCTTTAGACAACATAAACAAGTAAACATCCTTTATCTCCACAATCTGAACCGTTGGTTTCGCCTTGGGCGGTCGGCTATGAACTTGGATGAACCTGTCCGGGTAGCGGTTCGACAACAGTCTTAAGTAAAAACCCCTCTTTGGTCCTAAGCGTGCCTGTAGTGAAAATTCGTCTGGCTCCGTAGATGGTTTTGGCTAGACCGCGTTTGTACGCAACTGGAGCGAAGATAGTGTTAGGTTTCGAACGGACTGCTCCGAGGAAAATTGCGCTGTCTGAGGTTCAAGTCGAGTTGGCGCCACTAATTCAGATCAAAACTTGTAACTTGCATGGAAAAACAGAATTTCACACAGACCAAAGTTAAATGCGCACAGAAACGAAACAAATTGACTTGTTCGGGAAGGTGAGTGTGCAGTGTCCCACAAGTAACCGTGTGTCTTGTATCAGAACAGTCTCAGTTACAAGCAGAATTGTGTGTTTCTGTGTTGCAGGACATTTGTTACTATCGCTTGCTTCACACTACTCACACGTCCCGTGATTCTTTGAGATCTATAAATTCAGGCTAGCACAGCCGTGAGTTGGTTTCTCCTTGCGCTAATATCTCCGTTTTCTCCCAATCAAATAGCTCGCTCGTAGAAATCAGTAACATCATCATCATCATTATACACGTCAGCTGGAGGTGAGAAGCACCTCAGCTACTGTGTCACAATACATAACAGAAAAAAAGAAATACAACAGTTGCATGCCAGCTGAGCTACCAGCAACGGATAGACATCGTTCCGGTAAGCTACCAGCCGGCTACTAGGCAAAAAGAAAAATTATTATGTTTTACGCTACGAAATGTGATCGTAGATGGCGGAGACTAAAAGGGATGGGGAGGGACAAAGAAACTCACAGCAGGAACGCCACTGAGGTCGGCTCCTTGCCATGTCAACGAGTGTATTTAGCCAGCGTCTTTTAGACCCCAATCAGGGAGCCGAGACGCTCCAACCGATGCCAGCTCAGAAGTGAGTGTCTTCATTCCTCTCGACTAAGGCACCGCTTGGCCACCCCTCCTCTTCTTCCATCCACACCTTCGGCGCGCAAACAACGCACGTCGTGGAAGTCGGTGGGCTGGCATGCGCAACACGTGGCCCAGCCATCGGAGCCTGATGCGTGAAATGACGGTGCTGAGTGGTTCAGTTCCTTTTCCTGTGCCGTAAACAAGGCGTCGAACATGCTCGTTACTCACGCGGTGTTCCCATCAGATGTGAGCCAAACTGCGAAGGCACCGATGGTTGAACGTAACATTATCTTAGCAAATTTGAAAGTTGCAATGGCACTCCCAGGTAACAGACCGCACAATGTGAGACACCAACGGAGTCTGCGGCCAAAATAGAAGTGAGCAGCGGCACTTCTCATCCAGAACTCCCACTAAACACACATCGCACACACACCAGTACACAGAGACGAGTGGTCAAGCCATGCCACTAAAGTATCATGTGTTTCATCGAGATTTCTCTGTATTCATATCCGACAGGCTGGGCTAGCTGTTGCCGTCGAGCACAGAAAAACCACAATGGGCGTACTAACTGTTGCAGTAACTTGGTGGGTGATTTGACTAGAGGAAGTGATGCGGTTGCGTAAATGTCAGACTAGTTATGCAGAAGAATTTTACAATCGTAAAAGTTACGAAACACAGTGGAGTCGTACAGCGCCTACTATCAACTCCTTCCGAGGAGCTTATAGGAGGCGTGCCACATTATCCCGATAACGAAGGTGGCTTCAGGCTCTGAGCTCATTGGTAGTTCATGTGGCTGAAAGCATGCTTCGGGTAGAGAAGTCACGATATTACAGTGAGGCAGGACTCTGATCTGGAGCGATAACCTATATGCATCCCTGATACACTGCGCCGTTCTAGTTTCCCACAAATCCACAAACAGCCACACAAATCAGGTGGATCAGTGACTAAATACGAACTCGGTCTCAGCACCCATCGAAAATGCAGTTGTGGATAGGTCGGTGGTAGTCACCCTCGAAACTCATCCTCTAAGGATGTTTAAAACAAAACAGTCAGATTTAGGGGATTCAATGCGTTTTCATTTGAAAATAATCGCGAATCTGGTAGACTCAATCAAAGAAGGTCCGGGAGTGTCTAAGGAAACACCTTGGAAAACACAACCATAGCAGTACGATGGCATGTTGCGTACATATGGTAGCTATTTTCCAGTTTTAATGACTCCAGTGTATATCGGTTGGAGGAAATGATTCCAAGCCCTTCGGATTACGAAGCGTCCATGGGATGTAGATAGGAAAAAAGTTGAGACACGACTGACTTATAAGACACTCATCAATTAATGTGTCTGAAGCTGTTCCTTCCAACCCGACCATAAGAGGAAGCATCAACCATCACCAACAATGTCTCTGGGCCAGCATGAACAGTTCGCAAGCGGGATATGATGTATGGCATGCCATGAATACTTGTAGTTGGGCTAATGCATCCGCGTGAAACATAGGATAAGTTAACGCATTTGCGCAGCTACGATTGGGATAAGCACCATATGTGGATGACATTACTTGGCTGTGAATACTAAGGTCACCGGCTCTTCGACGATATTTGATGGGTTAAGGGTCAAACAATGCGAAATGTCTGTAAAGACTGTCAGTGCAAGCACGACACGAGCAACAGAATGGGAAGGATCAGTTCCTCACCATGCGTAGGAACGGACTGCGCATCATCTCCAAAACGAGCTCAATAGTGAAATATTACTACTCGTGTGCCTGTCAGTACAGGCAGATCCCATAGGAATAACAAACAAATGAAAGTCACGCTTAGAGACGAAATAATTTCGTCCGGCGTGCGAGCGGTCTACGCATATTTAAGTAAATTCCCAAAGCAGTTGGAAAAGGAAATCGGTATTGACACTAGGCCACGCGAGATATCACAAGAACAACCGATTGTATAGAGGAACAATGTCGAAAACGGCATACGGAATGGAAAGTACCTTGCGCTTGCGAGTCGACAATATCTGGAACGGTAAAATATGTCCTGCTTGGCGATCCCATGCGACCACCTCCGAATCCAATATGCAACTGTCAACACATGTGGTGGTGCTCATGGTGGATATGCCCGCCAAGCGCTTCTTTGTCGCGTCGGTAAGGACTGCGCATTCAATCACGCGGGGCATCAAAGTGTTCACAATATCCGGATACTTGGTGGTATTATTCTCTTGGTTACGCGAATACACACGACTCGTGGTTGGGTTCAGCACGTGAATCTGTGAAGGGGAGCGGAAGAGAAGTCGAGCACATGAATGGGACAAGAAGGTTTGTGGACGTGACTACCACGCTTTAGTCGATTGGATACGCTGGTGGAAACCGGTGGTACACTGACCACTGAGTCGACAAACAGTAAAAATTTGCTTCCAAAGAAAAGCAAACAACGAAAACGAGGGAAAAGTACAAGTGTGCGATGGCGTTGTCACGAAAATAGTTTGGTCAGCGTAATCGATTCGAAGCCAACATCGGCCAGTGCGGCCACGGGAAGGACAGACGCCAGGTTTACACATCTCATGTTCCTATCGGATATCGGTAGCATTTTACGAACTTTTCGCGCGTTTGCAACTAACCCGACTGGTCAACAATAGCACACTTCCTTTAAGTTTTCTGGGTTGAGCCCAGCAGACTTGGATTCAAAACACTACCAATGTTTTACATTGCATTCACCATCACAACCAACCATGCATGCAACATTGTCGTCACCAAAAACAGTAGAAAGCAGCGATCCCTGCTGGTTAAACGCTATCATAAAACCATAGAAGAGGCATCAGCAGTGCGCCTGTACACCGACGCACCACTGCCGCGTAACCACCACCGGTCGCGCGTGGACTAAGAATATTACGGGGGTCATCCTGTCCCTAGGCAGACTCGAACCCACGACAAGCTCGTTACCCTTGGGCTATGGGCCGGCCACACTACTGCTACGTGATGTAGGCAGAGTCGAGAAAAAGACAATGTAAGACTTAAATGCTATAGCCAAGTATTCAGGATCAGGACACTGACAACTGGCTAGGACCACATGGTCACACAAACGGCTGAATGTCGTGTGAAGATGCGGTGTCGACAGCGGGACAGCTTCCTTGCGGGCTTCACCGTCCTTCAACATAAGCAATCGTTCCCCAAGAATAACTAGGCACTACACAACTTTAAATATGCAGTGAATTAGGAAACAAATGTAGGATCCCAACTCGTGGCGTGCACATGTTTTACAGTCTTGAGCCAGTCTTGAGCGGTTCAAAAGTGAAAAGCATATGCTAAAAATCGGGGAGACTATTTAGGTGGTGTCAATGTTTGACTGTTTCGTCTCGTCATTCTCTAACCGTGTGACTGTCGTTCGTGTAAATTAGAGCACAGCCAGTTTTCCATAAGAAAACGCAATATTCATACCAGGAGACTTCAAAGAAGGGAGAAAACATGAAGAATCCCACGATAGTGGAAAGGAAACGGAGAAATGGGCGTCATCATCACAACAAATAAGACAAGCGCAGAGACCGGTAAAAACGACAACAAACCTGGGCTCGTTCTCCATCGTATTTATATTCGCAAGTGAAATCACACTCATCGAAGCGCTTGAGAACGTCTGTTACCCCTCGCGTAGGGTGAGCTAGCATAGGTTTCACTGGCACACCAGGAGTAATGAAGCAATGCAGGTATAAACCATCGGGACCGTCAGCTAACAGACCGGCAACCAGCGTTTCGTAGTTCGGACACAGACTGAAAGGTAAGGAAATATCAACAGATGGTAGAAAATGTGGACGAAGAGAGCGAGCAGTTGCGGTTCAGCTCGGTCAGACTATCGTGATCAGTGCACTGAAGTACGATGGACACACTTGTCAGGACTCGCGTCGCCAGAATAAAAATGAGTGGCAACCGTGGGGAAATGTACACGAAAGGCAAACATAACACAAAAGAGAGGGGACCAGGACAGAGAGAGTAAAATCAATCTGGATAGAGTGCTAACATATAGATGCAAGAAACCGGATGCATGAGTGCTACTCATCAAGTGATTGAGAAATCTCCAAAGAAGTCGAGCGCAAAAAAGTTCAGAAGTATGCATCCCAATGCAGGGAGTTCTTAAAATAATCTGATAAGGATGAACTGCATCGCCTACACGTGTGGAAGAACAGAGGAGTCAAAGTCGAATGGCGCCAAAGTGCGCAAACGAAGACCTCTGCGTAGCCGGAGTGTCGATACCGTAGCGAGTTACCCGTTGAGAAGACATGCCAATTAGCAAACCAGTACTACCTAGTATTCACACGACAGTCAACTATTTTCGACCATGCATTATTGATCAAGTGCAGGTGTTTACTCATGGCATTTTGGCTAATGCATTACTTACTGCGCTGGGGAGCGATAACGACAAGGACAAATCGAGAGTGATGACACATACTGAAGTAGTTCAAAAACGTAACACGGATCAGTGTTTGCGGTATCTCAGTACTTTTGTTGGCTCAAGGCGGACGCAAAACCGACGGTGACACTTTATGTGCGTTCTATGTGCAAATTCAACGGATCGAGGAATATCGTGTACCATTCAATTTCACTTTGTGTGCTTTTTCCCTTATATGAAAAGCTTCGAAGTATATCTAACGGTTTTTCAGAAAACTGTTCCGAAGCCTTTTCAATCACTCGGTATTCCGCCTTGTAGTGGATTTTCCCTAATCAATTTGTACACCCCAACCAAGATTCACTTATTCAACTCGGAATCACTAACACTACCCAGTGGATCGCGAAGCGATTGCTCACATTCCGTTCGGTAGTCGCAGCCTCTGTTTGTAACCGCTATCTGAGCTACTGTGTCTACATCATCGATTCTCGCGCCAGCCAGCCGACCGCATCGGCTGACCAATTTTCTCGATTGGTGACGACCGATATACCCTGCCTGTCAACTGCGTCGCCCTTCTGCGATCAGTTCCCTGGCCAGTCAACGAGACCCCAAATCACATCGGCAGTCACCTGACCGTGTGGCATTTCGATGATCGTGTGAACTGAAACCAGCGCGTAGTGCGTTGGCACACCTGGTTTGCTATGACCCCACCAAAGTTCAGATGCACGCGATTACCTAAGGACATTGTACCCTGCGCCACGGCCCTACCGATTAAAATGCGATGCCCTAAAATTGTCACTACACCAGTGCTCAATTGTCCAAAGCAATTTCAGTCAAGAATTCGCCTTCATGCACCCATGAATGGTGAATTTTCAGCAGTATCCTTGCATCCTTAACGCATTCGCTCGAATCTGTAGTGCAGCAGCTCGAAGCCTTAGCTCAAAAACTATAATCAGCTAGTCACTAAATGTGTATCCACCATGCGCTGAGTGATCCACTATCAGTCAATAGCATTCGCTGTTTAAAATAGACGCAGCTGGGATCTATAGTCATCGCGCTTTGGGGGGGGGGGGTGGTGCAAAAATCAGGGTCACACACCCCGCCTCGATCGAGCTGGTTGTGAATGTAGTCAAGATGGTCTCACACTGAGGGCTTGAGCAAGCAAGCGAGATGTCCTTTTGAGTCCAGGGGACTCACGAACACGGATGGCCAGAGCGAACAATGCTTGGCAGAGGGCGTGACGTCAGATTCCGGACGGTGACCGGAAGAACGTGTACACGAAAATTGCGTTCACGGAAAATTGCATCCTCGGAGAATGGCGCACACAGTATACGGCGAACACGGAAATACACCAGTTCGGAACGGTTTCATGATGAAAGCGTACACGAAAATTAGATATAGCAAAAGCATCATCATCAATGTACACGTTAGCTGCAGGTGGAAAACATCTCAGATATTGTGCCGCAATACAAAAGACGAGAGAAAACAACAGGAGCACGCCGGCTGAGTCCCCGGTAGGATGGACATCGTTCCAGAGAGCTAACAGCCGGCTATCGTGCCGCAAAGAGTCAGATGATCTCTAACGAATGAGATAGTGAATGAAAGGGGAGACCAAGCCAGAGGCGGACGGACAAAGTAACTCACAACACAAACGCCACTGGGGCCGGCTCCTAGCCATATCAGCAAGTGTGTCCAACCAAATGTGTTCATCGTCCTTATGACTCCACCCAGACAGTCGGTATGCACCAACCGACGCCAACTTCAAAGTAAGGGTTATCATTTCTCTCGACCAAGTCATCACTTGGTCTCCCTGTCCTCCTCTTCCGACCATACCCTCGGCGCGCAAACAATGCACGTCGCGGGAGTCGGAGTGCTGGCATGCGCAACACGTGGCCCTGCCATCGGAGCCTGGTGCGTGATATAATGGTGCACCAAATGCGCGACGCCGAACACGCTCACTGCTCACGCGGTGCTCTCACCAGACATGAGCTAACCTGCGAAGGCAGCGATGATCGAACGTGGTTAGCCTCTATATGTCTGTCGACCTGATGGGACAAGTTTCATAACCGTATAAGAGGGTTGAACGGATGGCAAAAAGCGTACACGAAAAATTGCGCATCGGAAAATAGCGCACACGGAAATACACCAGTTCGATTGCTTTGCACATAAACGACTGCCCTACGTAGCAAAGCCATATGACCAATTACTCAAGATAGAACACCGCTTGCCGAATGCAGTTTGCCGAAGCCTCAGTGATTCGGTGGCTCTAACGCACTTAGTGTGACCAGACCGAGTTTGTGGCTAGCCTAGACTTAGCTTGATGAGATTGGTAACTGGGTCAAATGACCGATAGCCATTTGCTCACAGTGATAGTCAGCCCGTAGCTTAAAGGTAACACACTTGTCATGTAATCTGACGGCGCGGGTTCGAGCCTGCGTAGGGGCAGGGCGGCCCTCGCAGTATCCTAGCCCAAGTGCGACCGGTAGTAGTTGCGCGGCAGCGAAGCGTCGGTACTGCGTACTGGCGTACTGCTGATGCCTTTTGCTTACAGTGATACTACACATGGAAGGATGTCCACATAGTAAATTTCCTTCCCAGAAAAACGTTTGGACGGAAAAATTGTAGCGGTCTGTAGATGTACCCGGTTTGTTTGAGTACAGTGTGTACAATAGTAACCGAACATACTTCCTCCGTTGCACACTCAGACGACCGATGAGAAATGTGGACTGTCAGTTCAAGACATTAGTAAACTGAAAAACATGCCCATGGTCGGATCTTTCGCACATCTGCGACACGCGCTGCCAGTTCCGCTTCCCAAACCAGTACGGTTCACCGGTGTCACTATATAGGGGACACTTGTGTGCGCACAATCAAAGCGTGTCCGTTCATGATTCCCTTCCTCTGGACTGATATTTGGGCCTGACGCCATAAAATGCGCACGAACACGGTGTGGTTACACCAAGTGCGTTAGAGCTACCGAATCACTGAGGCTTCGGCGAACTGCATTAGGCGAGCAGTGTTCCGTCTGTAGAGTATTCTGAATGAGTCATCGGGCTTTGGCATGTAGGGTAATCGTTTATGTGCAAAGCGATCGAACTGGTGTATTTCCATGTTCGCTACATACCGTGCGCGCCATTCTCCGAGGTCGAATTCGTGTACGCTATTTGCTGTAGGCAATTTTCGTGTACGCTTCCATTATGGAACCGTATTGGACATCTTCACCGCTACGTCGGCGTTGTCCGGAGCTGTGCTGACTTCGTTTTGCCTTCACATCCCAGGCTTTGGGGTTTGGAACCAGTTCGTGAGCAAGCACCTGCTTCCGCCCCCTAAAAAGGGGTTCTGTGTAGCAAGATATCAAGCGCTGATGATTTCAGTTTGACCACACGTGTGTCCACAAGGTTGCGTGGAACTAGCCCACGTTTTGCCCCAGGTGAGTCTATGTTAAACAGCAATGCCGGCATATCGTCCGAATGGTATTGGCTGAGATAGCGGTTGACCGCTCAGGGCGTCGTTGATGCAAATTTCGTGAGTCACAGAGTATAGTTTCCGAGCTAAGGATGCAAGCGAATGCGTTAAGGATGCAAGCGAATGCGTTAAGGATGCAATCAATTGGGAAATGGTATAGACTGTTCTCCGGGTTCTCAGTTTACGTCCGAAGTTAGTGCTAAAGTCTGTTCCTTACAATCAGAGCTCGACCAATTAAAAAAAATTTTGGCCTTCCTTGAATCCCTTAAGGATCACTTAGTTTCGATAAGAATAACTAATCCTCTCCATCGCCTCAGAGGTAGATGAAAGAAACTGTTAAGAATGTGATTGTTTTTAACATACCAAACAGATCCAGTTTGGACGAAGTAAAAACAACAGTACTTAGCGTTTGTAAGATGTCCGAGGTCGTCTGTAAAGCGGTCTGCGTTTAAAAAAGAAAACACAGACACACTATTGTCTAATCATTATTAAATTTGCAGGCGAAGTATTGGCAGATTACTTCTTGCACATCCAAGATATCACTACTGCATGCAAGTAGTACAAGGATATTTTGATTAAGCCGGATCGTAGGCCTCGGCAACCATCCCTCCTCAGAATGACACCGAGAACGCCGGAAAACTGTAACAGATATGCTGATAGACCTTACACAAGTCCACAGAAAAATGGCACGCCAAGTGTGGTAACCGCAACTACAAAGCTGGATATCGAGTACTCGTACGTAGGAGCGGTAAGATCAAGTAACTTTGCCCCATGTTCTATCTCAAGGTCTACTATACGATAGCCGAACTTAACAGACATCAATAATCCTGACCCTGGTCTCATCACTCTGAACTCATCCGGTTTAGTCACCACAGAAAATATTAGAGGCTGGAACCAAAGAAAAATACTAGGAAACTGATACAAATATCGAGATACGCCCCCAGATTTGCGCCCTGATATCGTAAACACAAAGATATTGTCCAATGCCCGTTTTAACAACTAGTATTTGCATGAACTACGCGGCTATAACAAATTCGGTAGCGCTGAAAACTCTGTTTCAACAACAGCTTAGCCATTGCAGCGCATTCCCAAAGACACGACTTCTGACTTCACTGCTGAAAATGTGTTGTTGTCAGCACAGATGGGAAATCCTCCTCAAGCACCCGTTATCGAAAGCAGAGAGCCGGCACATATCGTCTACGCGAAATTGTCATGAATCGCTTCCATATAGCAACACCGCCCGAACGATGGTATTGTAAACACGACCATTTACCAAGAGGGAAATAGCCAGGCGACGCCACAAGTGCTGCAGGTTGACAAACGCCGACCGAGCTTTGGCGATGCGAAAAGAATCGAGTCATCTGGAACCACGGACCCACTACTGGGTTGATTGACATCATAACCAAATGGACGTTACCAGTTAGCCACTCAGGATAATCACAACTCCTCCACAAGTTCAATCACTAGTGGTGTTGTCCAAAGAAGTGTGATTGGTCTTTCCCTATTCCTACTCTATAGTAACGATATCACGATGTTCATAAAACGTGGCAGGCCATTTTGTTCGCCGATGATCCAAAGACTTAATAAATTGCGAGGAGATTAATTCCATAGCACAACGTTGCTCGTTCAAGAAAACCTCGATTCACTTGGTGTGACACATGGATGTTAAATTTCGCAGCTATTAAATCATGCATTATGTCACACGGAAGTTAGACCCCTGAGGAGTCAGTTGAACTGAACAATGAACGTATCTGTGGGAAACTATCTAACTGTGATCTAGGCATACGATTATCTTCAAACTTGAATTTCCCAGAGCAAGCTGAGTATCAAATAGTACGTTCCAAACGACCTATGGCTAACATATGCTATAAAATCCATATAATCCCTGCCAGAATCGAGCTTTTCAAAATACTCACACTTCCTGTCCTTGAACACTGCAGCAGAATTTATGAGAACAAGCATATGGGTGACAGGAAAGCTTTGGAAGACTTGCAAAGATGATACACAAAGCATTTGTTCAGCAAATCGTACACTTTGTTATCAGGAGCGATGCCAGCAGCTCGAGCCCCTTTGGTTACGACGACTGGAACAACCTTATACAGACACACAATCTTAAAAACCAAAAAACACTCCAATCTATGCACATTAAAATTGCAACGTAACTTCACTCCGAATCTACGCAACAAGATCTGTAAACTAAATGTGCCAAGAATCAAGACAACTATCCGACCCAACTACTTCCTCGTCAGATACGCTGTCGTGTAGAATAGTCTACCAGACATAATCAGGTCTTGCAGAAATACAAGAACATTCCGCATCCAGCTGAGAAAATTCCTGGACCAGAATTCGACAATGACCATATTTCCACCAGGAAAACCACTACACGTGTTCATTAAGGATGGACAAAGAAATAGAAACCAGTGAGAAAAGGTGGCAAACAAAACTCAGCCACAAAAATCTATGTGATTCCAAAATATTTTGATGTCACGAACCCCATAATACACATCTCACTCATGCATGAGCATGATCGTTACTGTACCCATGATCTGATCCCAATACAGGGATAGTTTCCCGCACAATCGAGAAACATACGCATTATCATTAAATCTAAGACTACGTTCATTTAAAACGAACGCGTCAAATAGCGCTTAGATGTTAAAAGCGCGCAGTGTAAGGACAGATTGATGAGACGTGCAGGCATCGAGAAAAAGTGGCGCCACTCGACACACCGTTTCGTCACAATGATCGGGGCCATCTGTTCCCGAATCACTACCCAAATGATAATCTAACCACGCGTTACTGATAATACGATAATACACACGGGATCTGAATCAGTTAGCATGACAAATACTTGATGGAGAAAAAGGAAAGGCATCAGAAGTAGGCCGGTACGCAGTACTGACGCTCCGCTGTCGCGTAACCACCACTGGTCGCAGGTGAGCTAAGGATACTGCGAGGATCGCCTGGTTCCTATGTATGCTGGAATCCGGGCCCTGATTACAAAGCAGGCTTGTGATCACAAGGTTACCAGCCTGGGGTGTCGCAACTAAATTCAGCAGTGATGCACATGCTTTCAAAAATGGAGGAGGGGAGAGGTGCTTTGAAGGACACCGCTTGGGGATGAACTGAATGGCTCACGAGTGCAGCTTCTCGGAAAAATGATACCTGTATATAACCAGTATCTGCGTGGCACAAACAGCTGAGACAACATTCGGTGCTAGGTGAATGTAAGAGAAGATCAACGTTGGCAGCGGAACGTTCGTGAGTAGGAAAGATGTCGTCGACGCATTCGACAAAATCTGAGATCTTAAGGGTGTTGCCAATAACAAAGTGGAAGCATAACGACGATGACGCAGGAGATGACATAATAATACGCTCCCGTTTGAAGTGACTAGTGACAAAAGCTACAGGCTTACGCAACGGAACACCACGAAAAACATAATCGTGTGCCTCCAGTACAGTAGCAGAACAGGAATGAGAACCTGAGGGCATAACTACAGTAGGAATAAAATGGGATACGCATGCAATCCTTGTAAACTGGGTGCAAACTGTGAGAACTGACGAATCGACAACAAACTGATCAGACCCGGTAAATCAACCATGGCAAGTGCACCACCAACGTAGGGATCACTGTAACCGGTCCGAAAGGACGTGGGTTCGAACTCCACCAGTGGCACCAAGTCGTACGACACTCAGAGAGTCAAATCGAAGTCTGATCACGGACAAAATTATGTTATTCATCAACAGTTTCGTCAGTTACACAGTAAATATAAAATAATCGTTACGCTTGTACACATGCTTTGTTGGTTAGTTCGCGCTGTTCGATTGATACCATCTGCTTAAATTCATTAGCTCGCACATGCCATGTGTCTAATGTGCTCGCTAGAACACACGACTGCCCCCACCTGGGGCAACACTGAGCTCTGTTTGTGCCTGGTTGTACCAAATCAGCGTCATATAAATCCGGCCCATGCAATCAAAGTCAACTAGCGTAAACAGCAGTTGTTGCGCTTTCTTGTCCCTGCTCCCGCAGCATAACCGTTGCACAGTTAATTAGCCGACGCACATCCCGTACCATCAGACTATGCTCATTGTCTCGTGAGTATTGCTCGTTCGTAGTTGTTCGGATCAATCCAATCCTCCTGTATCGACAACCACACTGAATGCTAAGTGAGAAAAATCGTCCTTGTCCATTCGGTCCGCAAAATTTCGGTCACATTGCGCACGTCATCTGACTGTCTTTTTGCCCACCTACCGCTTGTCGATTCGGTTGATCCAACTTATCACGTACCAGTTCAGTATGCATAACAATACAACAAGGACAGTAAGAACATGAACAATGAAAGTATAAAAATGAAGTCGAACGGGATCAACGAAAAACGCTGCTACTTATGGGTGGAGGGGAATAAGAAAACAAGAATCAAATATAGAGTTGCCTCTGGTTCGATAGTCGTGCAATGTTTAAAAGTCTCCGGACACTCAGTTGACAGATTACAAAACACATCCTCTCAATAGACGCCGCGTCCAAAGCATTCGAACTAGAAGAGGCTATTTTATAATAGTAATGAGTAGGAGGATCTTTTAATGGTAATGTTTTCGTCCCAGCTGCTTACAGGCTACATAGCTCCACCACAATCCGGAAAAGCACCGGACGCGTTTCGCCCTATTGGGGCTCGTCAGTGGTGGGCATTCCCTCGGTCCCCTACTGGGGACCGAACCCATAAGCGCTAGAGGCTGACGCCAAATAGCCCGCAGCTTAAGGCACTGAGCCATGGGGGACGGAAAGTGGGCTACGTAATCTGCAAGCTAACTGGGATATAGCACGACCTATCTTCCACTGCCACGCGGGTTATTACCCTTGCAGATGACAGTGGCTAGCCTCCAGGTAATAGCTTCCTCTCATCACTAGACGCAATGTACCCAGTAGAGGACCGAAGGAATGCGCACCACTGATGAGCCCCAGTAGGGCGAAACGCATCTGGTGCTTTTCCGGATTGTGGATGAGCTATCAGCTTGTGAGCTGCTGGGACGAAAATAGTAAAATTACAACTAAAATCCTCCTACTCATAAGCAATATAAAATGTGGTTTAGTTTCAAACGCTATGGACGTAGTGTCTAGTGAGAGGGAGCCATGACCTGGAGGTTAGCCACTGTCATCTGCAAGGGTAGTAACCTGCGTGGCAGTGGAAGATAGGTCGCGCTATATCCCAGTTGGCTTGCAAAGTACGTAGCCCAGTTGTCGTCCCCCAAAGCTTAGTGGCTTAAGCTGCTGGCTATGTAGCGTCAGCCTTTAGCGGTCATGGGTTCAGTCCCCAGGAGGAGACGGAGGGAATGCCCACCACTGACGAGCCCCAATAGGGCGAAACGCGTCCGGTGCTTTCCCGTATTGTGACTAAGCTATGTCGCTTGTGAGCTGTTGGGAGGAAAACATTAAATTCAACAGTAGATGCATTTAAAATTTACGATTAAAACCGAAACAATTTTATTACCAATCTACTATGGCATTTCGCGTTATAGTTAGTTTCGCAAGCTTGTCGCCGAAAACATCACGCGCCCGTCATGTAATCCGGAGTTTACGGGCTCGAGTCTACATAGGGGACCGGGGACCTTCGTAGTGTCTTTAGTCCACAAGCGACTGGTGATGGTTGCGTGGCGGTGAAGAGTCGGTACTAAGTACCGGTGTACTACTGATGTCCTTCATAAACCCACCATCTTGAGGTCTTACCCAAGTGGACACAGTGTTACCAAACAGTACAGTGTAATAGCACAGGTATCCTGACAAACGCCAACTGGCAGACTTCTACGCTTATTATTTGTTGCGCCCGTTAGATCTGGGCGATACTCCGCGGGCACCGAGACCTAGATACAATGCGGCGCCCTGTTCCTCCAACACCCGTTCCGGGCGCACCAAGTAATATTACCACAGTGATCGATAAGTTGGCACCTCGCCGCTTCTGCGTATGGTTGAAGGTGACCCACACCAATGCACGCAACAAGCTCTTCGGTGAGTTAACCGCCGGAGGTCACACAGATGCCAACATAGGTGATCCGAGCGACCAATCTAGACAGCTATTCGTTGTCAGTGGGAACCTGGGGCCCCGCAAGCTCAGTTTCGATGATCGCACGTCAGGAATGATCGATGTTTCGGAGTAGTGATACAGAAAGTGTTCCGTGAACTGCTTAGAGCATTGTCTCGCGCCATTACTCTGAATTTAAGCATTCTGGTAATCTTCATCGAAACGCGCGGCTGGTGCGTTACAGGATTAATGGTTGGTCTATCTAGCTTGTAAGCTAATTACGGTGAACTTAATAAACCCACGTCGCGTTGGCAACCGTCGAGATACCTTGCATAGGCAGTATCATGGATGGTTGGGTATTCTTTACTACATATCAAGTGTATTACAGCCGTTCGAGAATACAAGCTGTGATGACTACGTACTAGACGATGTTGTGTCGCATTGGCTGTTGAATGTTCTTAGTGTGTCAGTTAAAATAGCAGCAATGGAGCGCCCTGTAGTTCAGAGTAAGACTGGGATGAGTTCGCCAAGACAGAGAGCTTAAAACGGTTTTACAAGCGGAATCGTGCTGAGAACTGGACTAGTTAAAAAAGTACACAGTGGACAACTTGGTACTCTGCCAGGAGTACCAAGCCCTTGATATCGGTGGCCGACTGGACGAAGGCTATGCATGTTCTGTTTTGAGGTACTCCGAAACTCAACACAGAATGTTTGGCACTAGCGGCAGTTTTAAACTCTCTGTCTTGGCGAACGCATTCCAGTCTTACTCAAACTACAGGATGTCTGCTTGACTCTGTGTTAGCTGACGTAATGAGTAAGCTCAACGTCTGTGTCGTATTGTGACGTTCATAGATGAGACCAATAGGGTTATGATTTTTGATGCCTGTGGAAGAAGTCAAAGTATGAAGATCTCCCGGCATTCACCAACTATTTTTATATCTAATGCACAAAAATGGCGTAGACTCTCCAAGCTAGCGTCGGGTTGACGCGTCTGGCCAAGGGGACTCCGCAAGTGCTAAGGGATATGAGCAGCTGAGCAGGAGTTTAGGAATTTTAATTAACAGTCGTAAAATTGAACGAAGTGATGTCCACTGAATGTATTAGCTGGTGAAAATATACCATTGACATTATTTTGTGATGCTTTCATAGAACTTGCAAGAGCAACAATTGGGTGGTGCGCACTCCAAGCAGATTTCTGCAGGAGGGATAAGTATGATTCTCATCGTACGTGTTTATTCTGAGATACAATGATAGTTTTAGTTGTTAATCAACACTTGACAATAATGCGATAACAAACAGCGTCCGTAGTGCGCGTCACCTGTGTCACACTGCGAGTTCCATGCCGATACGACTAAGAGCCTTTTGTGAATGACGACACATCTGAGAGCATGGCGAGGAGCCCGACGAATCTTATGTATTGAGAACCCGTCTACAAGTACCGATCGTATGAACAACAAGCAACAATGTGTCCACTGAGCAAATATGGTTAGTTGACCAAGTCGCCGTCGACACATCGTAATGCTGAGGAGTATGCCGGGGCATTGAGGTCCACGAAGCAAGAGAATGATGAGACATAGATGCGCGAAAAACAAAAGCAGGGGGAAGAAAAAACACGGTGGGGACAAAATCGACATACGCCAAAGGATAGGAGTGAAAAGATGCGCGCATAGCTAAAACATCTTCTGACCGTCCTCAATTCGGCCGTACAGAAACGGGTGTGCATTATGGTGTTGCTGTTGAGTGGAGGAGAATTAACGCTGAGGGGAAATGACGCAGGAAAGGTAAAGCAGGCGTACTCACCAATATGCCTTCTTGACATTCGCTACGCAAGCATCTAATCTGCTTTTCCATGCATCAGCAGGTAATCCAACACTGACGTTCAGGAGAGTGGAGTTCTCCGAATCTGCCAAAGCGGCAACCGAGTGGAAGGGGGTGAAAGCAACAGCCTGGCCGAGTGCAGTCAGTACGCTTTGCTCTGCAAGCCCAATTCGCAGCTTGCCGGACAAACTGCGTATGAGGTATTTCGCCTCACACTCTCGACACGCAACAAGGAGCGAGGTGATACGTTCGACCTTTTTTGCCTGTGCCTGGAAAGTAAAG
Organism: Dicrocoelium dendriticum; assembly: GCA_944474145.2. Taxonomy (NCBI): domain Eukaryota; kingdom Metazoa; phylum Platyhelminthes; class Trematoda; order Plagiorchiida; family Dicrocoeliidae; genus Dicrocoelium; species Dicrocoelium dendriticum. The sequence continues at coordinate 67,027,106 of OX104061.1, forward strand.
TGGCAAACTATGACATCAAAGAACAAAACTGGATACCGCTGGGGCTGCAATCACTCTGGAAAGAATGTTATGAAAAAGCCAATAGGTAAGGTATCAGCAGTATGCCGGTACATAGTGCTAATGCTTCGCTGCCAAGCAAGTACCAACAGTCGAGCATGAGCCACGGATACTGCGAGGGTTGCCCGGTCCCTTACATGGTCTCGAACCCACGCTCTCGGACTACAAGGCAGGCTTGTGACCATTTAGGCTACGGGCTCATACCTCGTGCAAACGTAACCAAGTTTAAAACTGGAAATGGGTGTCCCAAAATAACTACATGGTGGTTTGTTAGACTTGCAAGTACACTCTCTTTGAATGCAGCTGATGTAGGCTACGAAGCTGCATCGCCCATGGTGTGGACACTAAGGGCCACGATTTTATTCCATAGATTGACCATTCCATGTTGCGTAGGCATGCGAGGATTGTTGCGGCGCACCCCAGTATAGATAAGCGTCAGAACTACTACATAAAGAGTGGTAACACTGCGGCTCGAGTCCAGGACGTTGGGATGTCAACCGAAGCACCTGCCCTAAGCCACGGATGAGTTGAGGCGTCGATTGACACACAAAACGTCGCGGGTTTTAGTCTTTTTATCTCTGCGTGACGAGTGCAAACAAGCCTGAAACCAGCCGTAGAATAGTGTGTTGGGAGCGGAAGACATCTAAAGCTCGTCTGCTTCAGATGTACTAGGACGGTACGGTTGCTCGAGCGCGGACCAATGGACCTTGTGAATTATGGTCACTTAATCATCTGCCTCAAAGACCTGAACGAGCTGATGCCCAATGGTCAGACTGAAACACACCGTAAAAATATCAACCAACATAATAGTGTTGAGTTGAAATCAACTCCCATGAGCGATTGAACGAAGACGAGCGCAGGCTGCAGGATGTAAGCTAACTCATTTCTGGTTCACGTTTTGGTCCGGAATAAACTCGTGTTTGTTGCATACTCACCCTACTCGTTCTTTCTTACCGCGGATTGGCCTACTCTCTACTCTCGTGGAGTCCGACACAACAGATTCGGCAGTGGCAAGGGGAAGCGAACGCGGGGAAACCCCTATAGATTAGCAGACTCCGACACAAGATGCGCTCACTGACAAAATTAGTAATGGTACACTTCAAACTGAATTGCTGTTCTGGTTGAGAGATCGCATGTTATAGTCCACTCAAACAGTGCGTGCTTCAAAGTGATCACCACATACAGCCAGAAAAATTCGTGAGCTTAGAATCAAACTGCATAAATTTCTCAACACTGTGTGAAGCAATAACATCACTGCAAATTGCATCAATAATTGTCAAAATCATTAAGAGTGAAACCAGGTCATCAAAATCGGAACCAGAATCCGTTTATACGATTAGAATGCTACCAGTGTGAATTAAAATTTTAAGGAAAGTGATGAGAAGTTTTGGATAGTGACAAACTCCGAGAGTGCATGGTAATTACAGTGAGAACGAGGTGGAAACACAAAGCAGTTGATCAAAGACGAAGAGGTAATGGTGAGGGGCCAGTCACTTCGTAGCTATACTAGTCGGCTAGAGTAGTAAAAACACTTGACGACATCTGCTTCGGGATTGGTCTGTGACTGCAACCACAGTCAGTCGTTGTGCAACTTCACCTGTAGGTGGATTGTGCCATACCACACATGTGTTCTCCGTATCTGGTGGGAACCAGAAAGATAAGTACGCAGAACAAATCCGCAATCCATTCACAAGCGCATGACCCAAGGGTAGGCAAGCACGAGCGCCCCATACTTGAAGAAAGGACCAGTCAGCAGATGACGCAAAAACTGTTAAGGTAACGCGCATATTGAGGGCGACTTGAATAATAGGGTTGTCTGTTGAGGCTAAATGTGACTGCAAGCAGGTACGAGAGACTGGCAAGATGACGGTGCTAATTTGTATACGTTTTCGCTTGTGTTTTCTTCCAGAAAGGAACTGAATTCCAGCAGACGCATGCCGCTGCGAGAATCACGACCAGGCACCTATTATCTCCATTCATAAGTTAACAACGTCAGTCTATTCCATCGTAACTGGTAGTGAACTTATGTTATCACGTAACCATAGGGACTCTATGAATGAGAAAAAACGGAGGCTAGTGTGGAGGCCTCATGTGAAAGTCATAGGCAAGATTTCAGGGAGAAAGGTGACTGCAGTTTCAATTACAACGAGGTCCCAGTGTCATCAGCGAAATAGTCTCCATGTGGCATCTACCATCCGATGTCTCCCCTAATCAGTGTAACATCATACACATCTCGAGCGACCAGTCCGACTAAGATACCGTCATGGAGTCCGACTACAATCCAAGCCTTGAAACGCTTTGAGGTAATCAAAGGGAGAGACCTGAAGCCTAACACGGAGTGCGAGAAGGGCCAAACCCAGTGACTAGAGGCTTCATTTCGCCCAAACAGATAAGGTGGAGTAAGACCATCCTAGATCTAAGTCGAAGATGCGTTAAGGAGCCGAAGTATCGTACATATGCCTCCAGAGCACGGCATACATATAACTAAAGAGAATGGAAAATGAGAACAATAGCTACCAGTTGATAAATCTAATGGCGCGTGGACTAAAAAACCTGACATTAAATAATGTGTCTATTGCGGAAGATGGTTTAGGTAAACGGTTGACGGTAGTAACGGGGGCAGTGACAACTTATTGCGGGTTAATCGTGGTAGAAAGAAAATCTCGAACAGAAATCGTGGTATCAACGAAGTGTTGGGAAGCAAATATTTCCCAGCTGTTCATTTCGATGGGCTTTCTCCGAAGCACCCAAATCTAGTTAAAAGCCTGGCACAGAACGTATGGGTGAAATCATGCTTGGGAGTGAAGTCAAAAGTATACGGAAACTCGTCTAATGTAGGTTGCACGGGGTACAAAAAGGAAAATGCACATTTGTCTTTTCGAGCTTATCAGCATAGTTCGACTGCAGCTGAGTTCCGACGAATCCCAAGATGCATGATCAGTGGCGAGCTAGCAGATGGTGACATGAAAACGGTGCCCCAAGACAGTTAGAGAAAAACGGTGAGGCTCAGACTCCACACAAATAAGAGAAGAGCTTGTACCCCACAGACTGTTGTGTACCACTGATGAATTGCCAATGTCCGATGAGAAGGGAGTGAAGACACTGCGGTTATCTGATTACTGACCACTGACGTGTCCGGAATGCACGAGTGCGATTGTTAAATCAAATCGATAGGAGCTCGATCAATCAAAACCCAAGCACACGGTTGTCCCACATCGATCTATTCGATAATCACAAATCAACATCACACGAGATCATTCGAGTGTACTGAAAGGGAACGCAGACGAAGCCCCATAGGGGCGGCTAAGTTATAAGAATAGAGAGTGACTACTCATGGAGAGCACCGTGTATTGCAAGTTGCACAAGTAAACGCACTTAAATAGAAGACGCGTACTTCGGACTTTGGCCTAAGTTATGACAGTTTGGAATGTCCGGTAAATAGTAACGGATAGTGATTAGGGCTCTCAATTAAAGTGGATTAAAAACCTGATTATAAGGTAGCTGGAGTAGGGTAATGATTCAATTTCACAGAAATGAGTACCGTCCCATTCCCAAGTCCAAAAATGGGGAGCCAGTAGAGTCCATACGCCCAACGTATCAAGGAGCCCGAGTACAGCAGTTAGTAATGCCAAGTGAGTCGAAGGGATATGGGGACCGTCTCACTAAGCCAAGATCAAGTCCGTCTAGGGTGTCTACGAGTGTAGACTTCCTGTCAGGTGCTGCTGTCCCAAGCAGAGATATTAAAACCAGCTAATGGTTCATTACTGTGCTTATGTATTAACGAGAGTACTTCAAAGCTGCTACATGATACGGACTCTGGTACAACTACTGTTGCTATAAGTAAACAAAATTACGTTAGGAGGCCGAAAGTGGCTTTCTCCGCTAAGGTGGCTCACAAAATGCTTGCTAATGTACTGAAACTGAAAGAATCACATTTAACATTGTAGTGAAAACTGGAACTTGGTAGCTTACTTGGACCCAAGCGAGCTAGAAAAGGGGAAATCTTTAATGTTCCGTCAAATCAAATCCAGTCTCTCTCATTGATTTCACTTGCACTGAAAGAAGTTTTTACATCAAAAGAACCGGTTCGGAATGACGGCCGAGAACTCTTGGTTAGCTTTAGTGGCCTCATTCGGAGAGTAAGGAAGCGTGTGATGAAATCACACTTCCATGGGCAACATGAAGCAAGTTGGCGCTTATTCAGGCTCGAAAGGCTAACAGATCCAAGCAATAAACATATGTGTTTGATATTGACAGAGACAGAGTCTGTAGGAATGATTTGCCGGCCCGAAGCCTTGAGGATCACAACCATGCATTCTAATCCGAGAGCGCGGGTTCGAACCAGTGTACGGACCGGGCGACCCTCACAGTATCCTTAGCCCACGTGCGGTTGGCGGTAGTCGCGCGGCAGCGAAGCGTCGGTACTGCGTGCCGGCGTACTGCTGAGGACTATTTCGGGAATGAACTTGATCAGTTGCCCAGAATACGGAGGAGTGAATAGGCATGGAGCAGTGCCATGCGACATAATTTAACGGACGGAGGCTTGCATACTAGTTTGCAATGTTATGATCTTGTCGCGATAAACAGCGAACAGGTAAAAGACATTGCAGTGCAAGCGGTCATATCACTAGCTATGTCAAGACAGTTATCAATACATCATCTGAAGCAACCATATGCGCATGATGGTTAGGGGGCAGTAAAGTGTGCTAACTCTTCAGAAGTTTATCGTTCGACGGAGCGTACAAAGCACGAACAATTCGGATGCACAACTTAGCAACTGTTAGAAAAACAAGTGACCGCACCTGTGCTAGGTGATTCGCTAACCGAGAAATCAATAACAGAGACACATGCATAAAGGGTGGCTTAAAAAGGTTGAGAAACATGTGGCTAAGATGCGCTACAGCACTGACGTCGGCGCTCGGTTGTCTTCACACATGCAATGGTGTGATAGAGGTGGAGACGCTAAGGTAATATAAGGCGCCTGGAGCAAGGAAAGAAGTCGGACATACCGCATTCCCAGTCATCAGAGATATCTCCTTCAATTTATTGAATACCACTGAAACTGTCAATGGTTTCGGCGTAAACATTGTCTTTTGGCGAGAACGGATATTCTGTGATGGAAAGTGGAAAGTGAGAGTTGAAAAAGTGCTCTTGACCAATAATAAGAGAAGCTCCAAAGGTACGGCAATGATATTACCAAATGATCGTGACCAACAGATACCAAAGAAGACGGTGATTGATGAAATACGCTAGGCTGCATTCGACTTCTCAGAACAGCAACCGCACGTTCGTGGGACAATGCCATACTAACCACATTCATTATAAAAATTAATAAGGGTCATTAGGAAAATAATGAACACAATTCAAACAACCACACCAAAACGAGCACAAGGGTCAGTATGTAAGTTGCAGCGGCTAACTAGCATCGAACAAAGTGCTTATTTACGCAAGTAGAAATGTTTAACTCGCGAGTTTTAGAATGACTCGGTCATCGTACAAAAAACGATGTATAAGTAGGAAAAAGGCGCCTACAATGAGCGACGTGAGGCGATAAACTGGCCTGTTCAGGACTCAAGAAATCATGCGGATGACAACTACATCATGATTAGAACGCGTGCTCACCTCTGCGAGTGACCCAAGATCTCCTTGACGTTTTAGAGAAGACTTTAGGTGGTCCAAACCAACACCTGAACAAAGAAAGCACATATTTGGTCATAAAAGATGCCGATGGGATAATCGCAAACATGGGAAATCCAGGTAGCATGACATAAATGAGATGTTGATGATACGGAAGACATTCCTATGTGCCTATTAACAACACCGTGCGTAGTAAATATATAGCGGCGAATAGATGGATGGGAGGGGAGTGAAAAGCAGGAGAAGGGGTATTGCCGATGGGATCAAAGGAGCAGATGATGCTAACTGACTGCCCATTCTGAGAGGTCTTATTCAAAGTGCCATACTTCCAACATTTGACTCAACAGTGACCCACAAGGCAGTGAGTTACATAAAAGTTTCGCTTAAGGGGCTCTATAGTCTGACTAGCAATGCGATGGGGAGCAAGTCCAATAAAGGAGTTTGACTAAAGAGACACATTGGGAACTGCCTGTAATCGGTCACACGCATTCTTCAAAGCTTTAGCACAATATCTGATGGAAGAGAACTAAGTTATGATAAAGTGACATAAGTTGAAAAACGCAGAGTTCGATAACACAGCGTGCTTCCGCACCAATTCACCCAAAGTAAAAGCATGAGCGCAGGTGTCCGCAAAGTAACGACAGTACCAGCAGTAGCAACAAACGGCAGTGTTCGGCCCTCGAGGATCGATAGCATATAACCGCGATTACAAATGGAAGACTATGATTAAAGACAGATGAAAGGAACAAGGTGGAATGATCAAGGTGGTCACATCATGCGAACATCCAAAAGCCACGAATATGTGTCTATCTAACAAAACTAGCATCCGTGAGATTGCAATAACCACTGTTACGAATCGGTCGACCTAGTGGAGCTTACGGCCTAACGCCAATGTCAGTTGCTGAGTTCCATTAGCGATTGGACTACAGCGCAAACTTCCGCCAGACCTTGACAGTGTAGTGTGAGGCACGGTGCGTAAACAACAATGTGACGCATACATTCAAACCCTCAGCACAGTGTCAGTGTGACACCCACATGACGCGGCAGGAGTTATTCTGCCGCAAAAGGTTATGCAGCGTTAAATTTGAGGTTTTCCCACCCTTATATAAACCGGAGATACGAGCTCAATTGCAATACTATGTACAGGCCTAGGCACCGTATCGTTGGAAAGATGCTGTTTGTGCAGAAAAATTATGAAAACTGGTGGCTGGGATGATGGGAGTCCATCGTCTGAAGGCATGAGAAACGCTTCAAGAGCTAGGGATCATTTACTGTCAAGCTGCACAGATTAAGAGGGGCTGCTGGGTGTCCAAGATTATAAAGGAGTTCAGCGGTCTCAAGTCTGCCGATCTGTTTAACATTTTTACTTATAACCATTTGATGGGTGATCAATCTAAGCTCGAGGAGCAGATTAAGGTTAGTTATGGAAGCGAAACTGCGAATTTTGCAGTTGGAACAAGCATCCCTCTTGTCTAGATAAAATGTAATACTGTGGAAACTTACAAAAGAGGCCTAGATAAATGTCGGCCTGATGTTTCCAGAAATGTTAAAAGCTTACTGAAATTTATCGCTGTGACCTTGTGAACCATGGCCGGTCCGTAGCCTAAAGGTAACAAGCTCGTCTTGTAATCCGACAGAGCGGATTCGAGTCTGCGTAGTGGCAGGGTGTTCTTCGCAGTACCTTAGCCCATGTGCGACCAGTGGTGGTTATGTGGCAGCGAAGTGTCGGTACGGTGTACCGGAGTACTGCTGATGTCTGTCTCTGATTCATGACCCGTGAAAACATAAATCGCTTGTGTTCCTGCTTCAATACCATTGTAAAAGGAGTGTGAGTAACACAAAGGTTAAAGCGCCGGAGACCCTGGTTTGCTTGCCGGTTTGGGACGGGAGGCTGTTGAACACATTCAACTGGACACACTTATTGACATGGCTAGCAGTCGAGCACAATTGAGTTTGCGTTTATTTGTTCCTCCCCTTCCGTTTAGCCTTCACATCCAACCACGATCTCATTTAGTATGCATAATAAAACTTTCTTTAGCAGCACAGCCGGCTGTCAGCTGTCCGGAAAGAGGCCCATCCGGTAATAGTGACTCCACCGGCGTACGTCTGATGAATGTTTTCCTTACTTTTGTACTGTGGCACAATAACCGAAGTGTTTTCCACCTGTAGCTAACGTGTATAATGAATGAAAAGACAATCCTTATCTTCTAAGTACATTTGTATTATTGTTCAGTTGTACACTAGTCGTTGTTTCACTGCTCATCACTCTACGGCGATGTTTGTCTGTATCCGGTTCAGCAATTTTCTGCTCAGCGATTTACTGTGCTGACGCTCGCTCCTGTCCGTTCATCCACCCCCGCCTTTTCGTCGCCTCTCGTATATACTGTTGTTCCCGACCTCATTTGCTCCATGTTATCTGAGCTCGGTTATGCGCATTGCCTCGGGCTAGTATTTCCTAGTCTTATAGAACCTAACATAGCCAGACCTGCCCCAGAAAGTCAATGTCAAGAGCCTATCATCATCATCATCATCAACAGCAGTACATCAGCCATTTGAACTGATGCTTCGCTGCCATACAACCATGAGGACCTATGAAATAAAGAATAAGAAGAGGGAGAGAAGGGGGACTCACCTGAAAACCTTAATGCCCTAAGCAAACATTCAGGGTCAAGGCGCCTACACCTTGTGTAGACAACATTCCGTCACAAACAGCTGGCTATCGTGCAAAGATAAGGCGGCATCGGCGAGACAGCTTCCTTGCGGCTTTCACTGCCACGCGTCATAATCAGCCATTACCCCGCAGATAACTCAGCACCAAACACACTTTAAACAGACAATCCGATTAGGAGACGGCAGTAGACGCGCCACTGGTGTCGGTTGCGAGCCATGTCCTGTAAAGTCTCGAGCCAAGCACAAGGTGAGTCACGTGGACTCCAACCCAGAAGGCGAGACGGACCAACGGCACCCAGTTTGGTAGTCAATGACTTCATTTCCCTCTGCCAAGTCAACTTCTGTCCACCTCGAGCCTTGCGCCATCCTACACCTGGTAGACTGAACAAGGCCCTCCTGGGTAAGCGGTGACCAGGCATGCGTAGCACGTGCCCGAGCCAACGCAACTTATTCAGTGCTATCTGTTGTTCTAGGGAGCTAGCATGATCATCACCACCTAGTACTCGCCTACGCACATCATCGTTGCGGACACGCTGGTGCCATCCGACACCAGCAATGCTTCGCAAACAACGATGATCAAAGACTTGAAGGCGTCTCAGATCTTCAGACCGAAGGGGCCAAGTTTCACTACCATACAGCAGAACGGCCCTCACTGTGGACTTGTATACACGGCCTTTCAGACGGAGGGAAACTCCCTTCTGTCGCCAAAGATGACGCAGGTTCAAGAAGGCAGCTCTGGCCTTTGCAATGCGTGAGCTCACATCAGTTTCTATGCGCACATCATTGCTGATGCAGCTGCCAAGATAAGTGAATTGATCAACCACCTCGAGTTCCTCGTTAGCAAGCGTCAAGGGGTCATCGAGTGGCTGGTGGTCCTGCAGCAACACTTTGCACTTTGAAGGTGCGAAGTGCATACCAAATAATGGGACCACTCTGGATAGGCTATTCAGGGTTGATTGTGCTGCCTCAATATTGTCGAAAAGCAAGACGATATCGTCCGCATAATCAAGATCGACTAACCGTTCACCAGGCAGCACTTCAACACCCACATCGTGAGATTCCGCAAGGGAACACTCCATGATAGAATCCACGACGAAATTGAACAAAAACGGGGAAATCGGACAACCCTGACGAACGCCACTTGTAGTCGAAAAGCTATCCGATAGGGCACCATAGACCCTGACGCGGCCTCTAGTGTTCGAGTATAGAGCACAAAGGATGTTCACATATTTCGTGGGAACACCTTTCCGCGCAGGTATATCGAACAGAATCGATCGATCGACTGAATCGAACGCACTCTTGAAATGGAGGAACACAGCTATTGTCGGTCTGCGGTATGCGTGGCGCTGCTCTAGCACCTGCCGCAAAGTAAATATATGGTCTATACAGCCACGTCCTGGGAGGAAACCGGCCTGCTCTTCCCTAATCCGAGATTCCCGTTCTGCAGTGAGGCGACGAACGATAATCGAGGCCAGTAATTTTGTCATAACTGGCGTTAGGCTAATACCCCTGTGGTTCGCACAGTCTGTGCGACTGCCCTTCTTGTATATTGCCACTATAATCGATTCGCTCCAATTAACCGGCACTCTCTCTTCGTTCCAGATACGTTCGAATAGGGTGGTCAGTTCTTTTACAGAGGACCTCACCTCCGTCCTTAAATAGTGCAGGTGGTAGGGAATCCGGGCCAGCGGCACGAAAACGATTGAGGGCTGTGATCGCGTTTCGGACCTCGGCCTCCGACGGAGGCTCTAAACTAACCGTCCATGGCTCGTCCTGCATCACCTGAGTAGGAAGAGGTCCGGGAGCAGGGGGCCAGCTGAACTGATGTTCAAAGTGCTCAGCCCAACGAGCCATACGGCGCTCCTTATTGTGTATCAGCGCACCCGCGCTGTCCCTGATTGTCTCACTGACGCCTGGTTTTCTCGGACCAGTGGTGCGTATTAGCTGGAAGAGCTTGCGGTAATTGCCTACTGCTCCTGCCTCCTCCATTTCTTGAGCCCGACTGGTCCACCAGGCTTCCTTGTCAGCACGTAGGCTCCGCTTTAGTTCACGCCTAATAGCCCGGTCTGGTCACATTGTTTCAGAAACCAAGATCACGGCCGGGACGTACGGTTGTCGACGGGAATCGGCCCGTCGCGGGCAGGCCGGGAGCCCTGGGCCGGGCGGGAGTCCCGGGACCCGCCGGCGCGGCCCGGGCGCGAGGCGTCGGCTCGGGCCGCGGGCGCCGTGCGAGGGAGGCGGGGGGAAAGCGGGTAACGACGGGATAGGTAGGGTGGGTCCTCCGCGCGGGACCCGGGCTGGCGACTCGCGGGAGGTTGTGGGCTCGGGGTCGCCCGGGACCGGGTGCCGGGGCCCTGGGGCGGCGGGGCTCGGGTCGGGCGGGAGCCTCCGGGCGCGGGGACGGTCGGAGGTTATCTCGGGGCCGGGCGCATACGCGGGTCGCTGGGTACGGGTGACGGGGGCTACGAAGGCGGCCGGGGCTCGGGGACTGCGCGCGGGTCGGGGCGCCGGCGCGCCGCGGGCGGGAGCCCCGGGCGGCCCTCCGGCCGGCCGCGTTCCAGGGGAGCGTGAGCGAGCCGGGAGGGCGGGGCCGCCGGGACGCCCGGCGCGGGAGAGCCGGGCCGGGCCCGCGCGGGAGGTTGATCCAGGCGTGCGCCGGGGCGCCGGGGTAGGGTTCCGCTTTGGCTGCGGGTCGGAAACGGGGGCTGAGACGGGTGGCGGGTCTCTCGGCGGGATGTGTCCGGGCGGCGGGACTTCGGGCCTGGACCGCCCTGGCGGGAGTCGGGCCCGGGGGGCGGCGGGTGCGCCCCGTGGCGCTCCGGGGCGGGCTCGGGGGGGAGCCGGGCGGGGCGGGAGGTCCCGGGGAGGTCCGGGTGGGCCCGCGGCGGGAGCGGTCCGAGCCGGGAGGTCCTCCACTGGGCACGTCGTTCACGGGGGGAGGTGCTGGGGGGAGGCAGGTGGGCGGTACGTGGAGCCCCGGCCGGGGCCCGGGGGGGGGGGAGCCCGGGATGCGCGGCTGGCGCCCGAGGGTGCTCGCGGGCGGCGCGGGGAGTGGGCCGGGAGTCGGGACGGAGGTCCGTTCGGATCGGGAGGCCGGGCTACCCCGGAGTACTACTGGCCGCGGCGTGTCGGGAGGGCGGGGTCGGCGGGTCCGGCGGGTATCTTCGCGGGAGGCCCGGGAGCTCGGACGCGGGCAGGCCGGTCGGGAGGTCGCCCCCCGCGGGGACTGCGCACTGCGCGGGAGCTCGGCGCCGAGGGCGCCGCGGGACGGGAGCAGGGCCGGGCGGCGGGAGTCCCGCGGACCCGGCCGGCGGTGCCGGGCTGGGAGGCGCGCCCGCGGGAGCGGCGCGTCTGGGCCGGTCTCTGGGAAGAAACCCGGCGGGGTACGGGCGACCGAACCCAGGGTGCTTGTCGGGAGGTAGGCCATGTACGGGAGTGTTCGGGGACCGGGAGGAACGGCCTGGGGTCGCGGACGGGCGGCGGCCGGGCCCGGGGCCCGCTCGGGCCCGGCTTCGGGGGCGGTCCATGGCGGGCCTTCCTGCGGGTTCCGGCCGGGCTTTCGCGGGCGGGAGCTGGCGCTCGGGCGGGAGGCGGGAGGCAACGGGTTTGTCTTCTAGCTTCCAAAAGGTTCACCGACCTCTCGGATATCCAGTGACTGGTGCAATGACGACTGATAGTGCCACAAGCAGATGCTCCTGCGTCGTGCATAGTGGCCTAGATCCTATTCCACTGAAGTTCAGTATCATTAGGACAAGACAGCGAGAGTTCGCTATGCAGTGCTTCTTGATAGGCTTGCCTGACAGAAGGCTGGGACAATATCTCTGTTGCCAATCGAGGGAGACGCTTTGTGCGCCTTCCGGTAAAGTTCATGGAGAAACGACAGCGCACCAAGGCATGATCAGAGTCGACACAGGTAGTCCAGTACGAGCGGCAATCCAGAATGGAACCGCGCCACCTGTAACTTATGGCTATGTGGTCAATTTGGGTCCATCGCTGGCCAGCTACAGGTGGACGCCAAGTGGCACTTCGGCGCCCACTGTGTCTAAAAGCAGTGCTAGTAAGAACAACTGGTGCTCCGCACACAGTTGCAGCAGACGCTCGCCGTTGTCAGTCCGTTCGGCGTTAAGTCCATACTTACCACCCAGCTGAGCTTCTGAAGAGATCAGACGCCCTACTTGTGCGTTCATATCCCCTGCAAGTACTATAATATCTGAACTAGTAGCACTGCGTAGCAGCGTGTTCAGTTCGTGATAGAAAGTGTCCTTGACTGCATTAGAACTGCAGTCGGTGGGAGCATAAGCAGAAATCACAAACAAACAGCGTTTTGTTTTACTTCGCGAATCCACCTTAGCTGATGTCGTCAAACGGGCTGCACATAAACGGCTGTTCACCGGAATCCAATCAACCAACGATGACTCAGCCTTGGAGCTGAGAATGATACCTACACCAGCTTGACCCGTGAGTGCCACATCGGCGTCTCCGGATGCGTGCAACCAATAACGAGAGGATAAGCCGGGTGCAGTCAATTCAATAACCCCGTTAGGGTCATTAATCCTAGTTTCGGACACACAACACCCAGTGTGTCCAAGGTGCGTGCGAGTGCAGCCTGCTGACCTGTTTGTCTTAGAGTGCGGACGTTGAATGTCGCCATGGAAACGGGACAGCGTGGCCTTATAAGGGGTTTTTGCCGATAGGCGTCCGATAGGTGCTGTGGGATGGTGGCTGCAGATGGTTCTACTCCAGTAGCACTTCGATTGCTGTCAATTAGGCTGGGAATTATAGAAGGAAGGATAGTAATGGGGGCCGGGATGGGAGTAAGAGAAAAAGGTGAAAAAGAAAGAAGGGAGGCACCAGCAGTAGCATGCTTTCGGCACAGTGGAAACGGGACAGCGTGGCCTTATAAGGGACTTTTGCCGATAAGCGTCCGATAGATGCTGTGGGATGGGGGCTGCAGATGGTACTACTCCAGTAGCACTTCGGTTGCTGTCAATTAGGCTGGGAATTATAGAAGGAAGGTTAGTAATGTGGGCCGGGATGGGAGTAAGAGAAAAAGGTGGAAAAGAAAGGAGGCGCCAGCAGTAGCATGTTTTCGCTTATCCGCCCTGCTGTATGCAGCAGATACGGCGACCCTTGATAATATGCGCGACGGCCGATGCAGGATGAAGTTTATATTTGAAGAAAATGTCATGGTTGTATGTGGGCTGAGATAATGCCAGGGCGCCCAGACCTAGATAGGAGGACGATTAGGGTCCTCATCCAAAGCCTTTGGCTCAACAGCCTGTCCGCGAAGCAGCGGGGTGGCAGTGATTTAGTTTTACAGAAATGGACGCCATCCCATTTCAAACCCCCAACCTGGAGGACCAGGAGACTGAGTTTGTCTGACCTCTCACCATTGACCAACCTGGTAGGAGTAGCTCTCAAGATGCTCGGAGGCATCACCCAGTATAGCTCAATGGGTCAATGAGGTACGCAAACGGTCGCACCACGTTAAGGTCCAGTCTCGTTGCGACGGATCAAGAGCCTAACTATCAGTCATAGACTGCAGAGTGCTGGAGGCTAAAGAACAGGGACTTGCGTGCCTTATAAATGATAAAGTGCCCTACCCAAAGCTGAACTGCATTGTTAGTGGCATGACACTTGTGAGTAATTGTCAAATGTTCCTATCCGCCCAACAGCACAAATACTGTGTTGCCATAATTGCTTCGAATAAGGAAGGAAACTGAAGTTAGCACATACGCAAAGTGAGGAGAAAATCATAAAGTAGCGGAAGACTAGCCAAAGCTATCATTCTTACTTCCTCACCTGTAGTCATTCCGAGAGCTTTAAGTAGGATGGTTTCCCCGACACCAAGCTCGGCGCCATCGTAGGCAGGCCCCAGTTGATTGAGACACAAGTAAACACAAGTTGGTAAATCTGCTGGTGAGAGGACACCAACTGATCGGAAGAAGTTGCTCAACAACTCAATTATTTTGAGCCTAGGACGGTAAAATCATGAACATCCTACTCACCTCCCAGAAGTCGATTCGATGAATTCAAACGTCTTCGCAAGAGCCAAGTAAGGAACACTATGGAATAAAAGTGTATAGAATTGTTACCTTGAGCCCTTACTCCAACTAGCATCTTTGAGTGGATGATAGTCAGTTTTAGATGGATCGAAACTGGAAAAGGAAGACAAGGTAGCACAACATACGTTTTACTGTACTGATCGGCCCGGCAACCTGTAAGGGTAGTAAAATAATGTAAATCATTAAGCAAACTAACGAGAATCTTCGTCAGAGAGTGTGGCGGATACTGAAGTGTCAGAAAGTCTTGAAGTGTAGACACCTGGCTTCGCTATGCAGAGTCAAATGTATTGAAAAACCAGAACTACTTGTACATATAGACAAAGTGGTTTTCTGATTGTTGTCCACCTTCGGAGAGGTCAGCAAACAACTCACATTCAATGTATTCGCGTCCACTCTGGGAAGCTGACACAAATTACATGAAGATAAACGGTTTACCTTTGGGACAGGCGAGCGTGGTGACTTGCTGTAAGCCTCTGGTTTGACGGACTGAAGAGTGGAAACTTTGGTCCTTCATACTAAGATGGACCGAGCACTCACCTGACTTAGTAATGGCGTCAGTTTGGTCGTCGCAAGATGATTCATCGCTTTCTAGTATAATCCTTCTCCTGTTATTTGATTGTGGAGTGCGAATTACTTCTTCAACCGGGTTTTCACCGCTGTCAATAAGGTCAAAAAGCAAAGCATGGCTTACTCATCAAAGGTATTGGGCTCAGGTTTAGCAGCGAAAAAAGAGCTGTAAAGAATAAAACAGAAACAAAGCAAAATCACCGGATAGACGGTTGTGGCATTGTCCGCGTGTATTCTTGAAGAAGTTGAAGATTTAATCCGAATAAACTGGGCAAACGAGAGATGATATCACAATCGTAGAAAAGAGAAAGATCGTACCAGCGGAAACGGAACGCAGAACGACAAAAAGAAAAGCTCATCCAAGGTCAGGGCAAATTAGGTCAGGTCATTTCAAGGTCAACTTCATTGGTTCATTGCTTCACTGGTTGGTAGAGAGCAGAAGAAAGTTCCTTTGTCAGCTCCGTCACTTCCCGAATGAGGCGAACTGCTCTGATCATTGCTTAACTAGGTTCCGCAGAAGACCGCTATTGTGGTATTGCGGGCGGCAGAAACCCTGCGCACACAGAGAGTGGGAATCCAACGGTCAGTTCAGTTCAGTTCAGTTCAGATGGGGACTAGAACGATAGGAGAATCCCGTGAGTGTTCCATCTTGAGTGGATCGTTGAGCCAGGACTTGATGAAGTGCTCAGTTATTGATGGATCTAAAACGGAAACACCCGTATCGCACCCTGGCCAACCAGTTAATGCCCACGTTTCCTGTCCTAGCAGTCCCTGCTGTGGCAGTCACGTGAAGTAAGCAAAGGATAGGAAGAGAAATCGAAGGTACAGAATAGGGAAGTGCACTTAAATAAGAAAATAATACCAATACGTGAAGAAAAGTAGAGAAAAGAAAATCGAAGTACGAAGATGCGAGTTACTCAGGAAAATAGAAAGGTTTCGTGTTGCCACCCAAGAGGGTCAAGTGGCCTGTGGGTCCGCATCGATGACAGCCTCCGGCAGGCTGTTCCAGTAATCCACTACCCGGGTGGATAGGGGCAGATCGGAGTCGCCGCGGTTTGAATAGTTGCCACCGGTGGTCCCTAGTTACACACTTCGTATCGAGACGAAAGAGCGATTGCAGCTCACTCCCCAGCTCACCTCGTAGAATACTTCGAGTGTATGTCATATCTCCGCGGCGACGATAATCCAATGTGAAGAGCTTCAGCCTTTGAAGCCGTAGGAGGTAAGATAAGTGCCGCAAATCTGGAACGGATTTGCATCCACGCCTTTGAACTATCTCGATCCTTTCACGTTCGAAATTTGTGAGCGGATACGCAGCAGGCAATCCGCAATCGAGAACTGGGCTGGGACTGAAACGATATGAGAATCCTGTGTGTGTTCCATGTTGAGTGGATCCATGAGCCAGAAATTGATGAAGTGCTCAAAGTTTTTGATGGATCTAAAACGAACCACTTGTATCGCACCCTGACCACCCAGTTAATGTCCACATTTCTGCCCTAGAAGTACCTGCTGTGGCAGTTACGTGAAGTAATCAAAGGATAGGAATGGAATTTGATGGTACAGGATAAGGGTGTACAGTTAAACTAAGAAAAATTACTGATGCGTGAAGAAACGTAGGGAAAAGCAAATCGAAATACCAAGCTGCGCGTTACTCAGGATAATGGAAAGGTTTCCTGTTGCCGCCCAATGGTTTCAAGTTGTCGCTCAAACCCCTTAACCGTACAGTCCCTGATACCACTTTCCAAAACCATATTCCAGCACTCGCTGACAGCCGGATTTTCGCCCTAATCAGATCGGACCGCGGTTTGTCCAGCTTCAAGGAGTGAGCGCGTAGAAAAGTCTGGTGAGACTGAATAGCCCAGATAACTCTGGACCGACCTTCCCAGCTGATACGGTAGGTTAGGATTAAGTCTCCTCTAAGCCTCCGGTAATGCATTGCATGCATTCCCAAACTAAGTTGACGCTCGGGGTACGTCCGTCCCCGTAATCCTTCGACTAACCTAGTACCCACTCGTAAAACCCTCGCTAGCTCCATTTTGTCCCGGACGAGGCAGAGCGGACAAGCTTGGACGTCGTATTCCAGATGAGGCCGAACGGAAGCCAAGAACAGTCTCGTGAACCTGCTCTCCTTCAAGACTCCGAAAGGACGTCGTAGTAACCATAACATGCGGAAACCTCTGCTTGCGGCCTTCTTCCAGTTGTCGCCAGAGTGTAAAGCCGAAGAGCGTACGGCGCCTAGATCAACTTGGATAGATACAGTTGGGAGTCCTACCCCACCGTCCAAGTACTACGTAGGAGGACAACCTCCTTCAATTCGAAAAACGGAGCACTTGGCCTGATTTATGAGCAGTAACTATACAGTAGACCCGACCCAGAGCTTATCCAATGTTAGCTGAATAGCTTCCGAACTCACAGGAACATCGACAAGGCACCACAGCTTCAGACCACCAGCACTATCAGCGATGGTACCTCAAGCTCCGTGGTTACGTCATACACCTAGGTAGAGAACAACAGCGGTCCAAGGACCGAGCCCTGCGGCACGCCGCTGAGGACAGACTGCCTAAACTATAGGCCTCGGCCAACTCGTACACACTGTTCTCTACCATCCAAGAAGGCAGTCACCTAATGAAGGGAGCGGCCAGATACCCCAGAGGTGGTCAGGTTTTGCGCGAGCCTCAAATGGGTACCTCGGCTAATGCCTTCGTAACTTCGAGTAAAAGCACGTCCAGTTTATGGCCGTTATCCACTGCATCCGCCAGACTTTCGCGGGTCATCAGTAGATTCCTCAGACACGAAAATTCCGTCCGGAATCCGTATTGTACATTGCTAAGTAGCTCAAACCCACGCAGATGACTCTCCAATGAATCACAGCAGTCGCTCGAGTAGTTTGGCTACCACACTGGTCAGAGTGAGTGGCCTATACTTTGCAGGAAGACGCCTGTCCCCATTGTTAAAGATGGGCTAGATGGCAGTTTGCTTTCATTCAGAAGGTAATGCACAACTGTCAAGCGCTTGCTGAAACACCATACCCAGCGGTCCACTTAGTTCCGCAGCCAAATCGTGCAACGTTTTCGGGTGAATGAAATCCGACCCAGAGGCCTTTGAAGGGTTCAGCCAGGGCAAAATGCAAGTAGAGCAGGATCAGAAAGATATTTGCCCGGTCAATCCGTCTTGCAAGCCATATCAAGCCGCATTTGCCTACGGTGGCCTAATTGGCAACTTTCAGAAACCAAATCGACACGTGCAGAACACATCGTGGTCAAATAATAAGCCTTCACGCACTCTGCGCCAGCTGATCCAATGCGTCAGCCATATGCGGTAATAAAAAATGCAAACTGTTGATCGTGACATATAGTGAAAGGGTGGCAGTATGAGGCGAGTTAGTAGGATGAAGTTAACCTATAGGAACTAAAGTGCCTTGCTAATGTCCGCGTTGGAGCTCTGTAGTAGCTCCAGGAAGCTGCACTTTGCCACGGACAAGAGTAATCTATTGTACTACGGATGTGGCCCTTCTCTGTACATCCTTACATTAAACGCTATCCCTATTCTTGTGTGTGGCGCAGTCCGAGACCTTGGCCTAAAATATACTGCCTCATTTAACTTTTAGAGCATGTTATATTCTTGCAGGTTTCTGCCAGAAAAGTGATCGCTTATGTAAGTCGAACTCTTATTTTGAGGGATTGCAGGCTTCAAGCCTTTAAAATATGTGTTAGGTCGAAACTTGGGTACTGTACGATAGCGCATGGTAATCTGAGAAAAGTGGATATTATAGCACTAGAAAACGCTCAACGATCATTCACAAAGAGGTTTCTGAACATGCTTAATACTATGACATACCGTGAGCGTTGCGAGGCGCTAAATTTGGAGCCGCTATGGCTACGCAGACTCAAACCTTCTATACCGCTTACTATTCGGATTAACCTTCACTGCTCAGCCACAACTCGAGTTTCAGACTCGTATGCGCTATGAACTAAGAAACAGCGAGCGCACAGTGAAAATACCAAGGTCTCGCACAATGCTCCGCTCAAAACTTTTCTCTGTAAAATATAGGTTAATATGGAACAAACTTCCATCGCGTGTTAGAAACTGCACTACCTATGCACAATTCAGGAGCATGATTAATATTCACCTGATTGTTGCAAACATCGGGTCAACACTAAGCCAAACCGTGACTCTAATTGATTTGTATGAGAAAGGTCCTGGATACGTATGAAAGTCACCATATCCTCTATTCGTTTCAATAATATAAAATTACCTACATATAATTGCATTCCTGAGTATATATTTGAGAACGATCTTGCTCCTATTAATCCGTCTAACCAATTCTGTTTTCTCCTTTGACGCACTGGTTCGTAGACGCACTACACCTTTCAAGCTGATATCACTGTACCATCGTCGTCTCTCGCCAAGATTTTCCATCAAATTGTGAGTGGCCTATCTGCAAGCGTTTGTATTCACCATTATGTTTTATAATTCCTCATACTTTATCTTCTTTGTGACACCGTTGGTCATGACTGGGCTGATCTCTTGTGGCGACGGATTACAGCTTCCAAATTAAAATAATATACCCATGCAAATCATATTACTACTGCCCCGCTGGCTTAAAACAAAAAGTGCCATAATTGATTGATCCGCATGACAGAAAGGGCTGAGGCTTCATCGCCTATAATGTATGCATAAAACAGCCCTAAAAGAAAAGACATTTGACACCTAGTTCTGATGGCCTATTTACTATCTTGCCACACAGGCACAGTGCCAATTGGAGCATGGAAGTGCGGGTGAAACCCATCGTGGAAATACCCTGCATTGAAGCAAGTCCCCTGGGGACAGTTCCATGGATGACCGTATTACTTTACTTGAACTTTCCGCAAAATCTACTTTTATTATTGTTCCCAGTTTCTTTATCTCTCTACTTTTCCCAAACTGCTAATCCTTTCAAAAACCCATATGAGAACCATTGATCAAAAGACGAATAATTAACTATATTATGCGATCACGTTGTACATTTGATAAGACCACCCAATTGGTCTGTGCCTCGCACTGCTGAGGAATAAAACGTTTATTTATATTATATATTTATTAATACGGAAAGAACTCCAAGTATGAGGCATGAACTTATAGTAAACAAGAGGTAAGCAGGCTAACAGTTTTCGCCGTGTTCCTGTTCTGCTGAAACAGCACAGCAGAGCACCGCTGAACATGATAGCGCGTACGGGGTTTATGACGAAAATCAATCGACTGTCTATTACCCTACATCTCTCTAGCCTGACACAGTCCCCGGTGCCTGACCATAACCGCCTTGTGTAAGCACTTCTGGTTCAGCTACTACGCCAGGTAGTTTGCTCGTTGCACCCTTGACCTGACTGGTCTCCATTCCAAATGCTTTCAGACGGTTAGATTTCACCGCCAGTTAGGTTGACGACGCGCTTTACGATACACGTAGTATCGGACTGTACTCGCCCCGTCAAGTAAGGGCTACCCACTCGTGGTGGAACTATATAGGTACCTGTTTGGTCTGTGTCGGACGTAGTCAAGCCAGATACCCAAACCTGATACGCCGAAAAGCTTTTCTGTATAGTACTACATTGGAAACCGTCGTGCCTAAGTATCCTGCTACTTGCCAGGAATGGCTGGAGGACTGCTGCCGTCCCTGGCCTAGAAAATCATGTCCTATACTTAGATGTCGCCAAAGCTTTCGATAAATTCGACCACAACATTCTACTACAGAAACTGTTGTCTTACGGCGCTTCAGGGGTGTTGATGGACTGGACCCGAAACTACCTCCCAAACCGTACCGTCTAATTACGCCTATGCGCAGCGCTGTCGTCCTGCATTCTTGTCACAAGCGGAGCACCGCAGTAGTCTGTTCGCCGACCGGACCTCATCCTAGCATTTATTGATGACGTCGCACCGCAAATGGGCTTCGCTTATGATATATGCGGATGACGCGAATTTGCGGCGCCCAAATAACCATCTAGGAGATGCCCACGCACGTCAGACGGATTTCCGCCGTTTACATCAGTGGTCCATAAAACACAACCTTCCATTTAACGCTTCGAAATTTCGTGTCCTTTCTGCCCGCCCTTCCGCTTTTTCTCCTATATGTTTCCTGGGAGCACCCATCCCTTAGGTCCATTTAGCCGAAAGAGACTTGGGTGTCATTACCCAGAAGAGCTTTTCCTTAGCCTCTTACTGCTGGAAAGCAGCAGCTGCTGCTAACCGCATGACGGGTTGCTGAAAGGAGCTTTCGGGCTAACTGACCTAGCAGTTTCCGCCTCCGCCTCAACGCTTTGCTTTGACCTCACTTGAAGTTTGCTGTTCAGGCTCGGAGCCCCTGGTTGCTGAAGGATCAACTTATACTCGAAGCTTAACAACGTCGAGCAACAAAACTGGTCTGATTATCCACAAATACTGCCCCGCACTGAGCTCTACGTGCTTAAGTACCGAGGTCGCTGGGGCGACCTAATCCTTGTATTTATGATCTTATCCAACCCTGGACCTCCCTGTCGTCAGCTACTCGCACTGCACCAATGGCGCTCCCACCTAGGTGGCCATGCACTGAGGCTCCTACCTAAACACAGTCGGCTGCACTGCGGATGACACTACTTCGCTTTGTGAACCTGCTGACCGTGGATTGCTCTGACTGCTGAGTTAGGCCTGGCACCCACTTGGGAGGATTGTAAGGCCTGTCTGGGCTGTCATCTGGCCGCGCTACACAGCGATATTCCCTGAGCTAAATACCTTATACGTGATGGTTTCGCTTATTTTTCTCTTCTACCTAATTTCTTGCCATAGCCGTTTCGGAGGGCGCAGTGACATCTCATACTTTGAGGCGGGTGCATTCTGTCTAAATGCCGCATAAGCCCGAGGAATCTAGGTCTAATACGCGAATGCAACCCGCTATAAGGTTAAGTAGCCTTTCATCATACATGCCCCGGTAGTTTTACCCTATGGATCATGTAAAGCTGCAGCTTTTATTCCCATTAAATGCAATGTTCTAATGATGGCGATACGCATTTTCCCGGTGTAACCGAACGGACTGATGAGCTAGTCAAAGAAAATCTCGAAGTCCACTAATTTAGTTTATTATTGCTGGCTGCAGCTGCTGAGCTATGGAAGGTGCAAATCAGAAGGCAAGCGCGAATCCATTCCCGGCCAACTCAAGTATGATGTTTGTCAAGTGGAGGCATGTAGCATACTTCGGTAGTCAAGCAGACAAATAGGTAACACGAGGTCAAACAGTTTAATGTTATGATCCACAAGCGCATTCAGTAATGCTTTGAGGGAGCGGTTAGTTCGTAACACTTGTCCGTTATCATGAAAATGACTGGCCGTTGTCCATGTCTTGTCTGTTTCAAGAACTGGACATTGTCCTGTACCAGCGCGCTCTCAAAGCAGTAGCCACTGTCTGCATGTAGCTATCCTGGTGCTCCCAAATGACCTACCTAATGCTTCGGTTTTGTTCATCGCAGTTAATTTGCAATTCGCAATGGTCGGCTATCGTCTCACATGGCTCAGTGGCCTAAGCTGCTGGCTAGCTGGCGTAATCCTCTAGCGGCCTTGGGTTCGATCCGTAGTAGAGGACCGCTGGATGCGCACCACTGACGAGCCCCCATAGGGCGAAACGCTTGTCTGGTGCTTTCCGCATTGGTAGCTTACCTATGCGGCTTGGTACCTACTGCGACGAACTAAAGCGAATGATACCGAAAGACGCCTACTCATTAGTAGTCAAATCCAATGCTTGATCATCGCTGTAGCTACTGTAAGCGGGTCAGCTTGCGCAACCAGCGCAGGCTCTCACAAGTTGGTGAAATAATTCACCCGGACCGGGATGAAACGGTGCATACGCGGCGTCACGTGCAATGGTCCCGTGATGTCGACACCGACCATCTCGTTGGGATATCCGGCCTATCTAGCTTGCTAAGGGACGATGTTGTGGAATCGTGGGTGCTTAAAAGTACCACAGTTGCCCGCATGACTGGCAGAAGTTGCTTAGTGCTTTCTGCTGCTTTGGTCACCAGAAGCGGCGCCGTACCGGTATGTGCATTTTATTCATCTCCATGTACCCCAGTTCCTTGGGTGGGTCGCTTAGCACCTTTTTAAGACTTGACTGTGAAGCTACCATCCTTCTAGTATAGATCGGGCGGGAGTCGAACAATAACACTAGCTTAACGTACATAGCCCAAACGGAATGTGACTAAGAGCTTTTCCTTCCTTTAGCTTACTGGATAGCCCACCGCCGCCAACGAGAGAATTTTACCGGTGTAATGTCGAGGTTATTTGCTTGTGTAGCTCGTCAGTGTCTCAGTAGCTAGTCGGCAGATAGGTTGTCGTCGCGCGTAGCCTGTCTGGTGAGCATCGGTTCCCTTTCGCTTTGCTTTCCCATTTCCTCCTCATCATCCTCATGCTCACTACACGTTAGTTGAGGGTGAGTAAAACACCTCAAATAACGTGCCGCAATAAAAAATTAAATGATTAAAACCTTGCACTATAAATTACGCCACAAAAGTATGATGCTAAATATTAAATAATACGTTTTGCTTGCGGTGGGGATTGGAGTGGGAACCTAAATCCAGAGGTTAGACCAAAATAACTCCCAGTGGGGCCGGCTCCTAGCCAGGTCAGCAAGTGTGTGCAATCTCATATGTACTTCGGCCTTAAGGTCCAACCGGTCAGTCGGGATGAACCAACGGACGTCAACCTGGAGTGAAGATTTTCCTTTCTCTCGATCAAGTCAGGGTTTGGCCTTTCCACCTCCTCTTCCAACCGCACCTCCGGAGCACACACAAGGCTCGCCGCGGGAGTCGTTGTGCTGGCAGGCGTAACATGTGGCCCAGTCATCGGAGCCCAGTGTGTTATTTAATGGTGCTAAACGGTTCACTAGCTCCTCCTGCACCAAATAAGCGACTCCGCACAAGCATATTTTTCAGGCCGTGCTCACACCAGACATAAGCCAAGCTGCGGCGGCTGCGAGGATTGAAGGTGGTTAGCTTCGTTCTGTCTATCAAGTTGAGGGTCCACTTTCAAAAACAAATGGGATAGTTGAACAGGCAACTGCGTTATGGACTCTGCCGTTCAGGACGAGTGTAAGGTCGCGTCTGCGGCACGGTGGCGGAGATAGGCCAAACACCTCGAGCTATTGTTATATGGCCCGTAACCACATCTTCGCTTCCACTAACGCTAAAATAGCTCCCCAAGCACTTGAAGTAGCGAAGCACTTCTAGCTTTCCCATCAAGCGTTAGCATAGGGGTGGGTATTTGCTACCCTTATGGCTTCGGTGTCGTTGCATTAGCCAACCGCCGTACACTTTCTCGACATCCATCTAGTTGCGTCGCGCTCATTCCCGTGTCGGCAGCTGCTACAGTACCGCCGAGCTAGCCCCGAGTTGTGACAAACGCACACCATCCACCGAGCTCCGCCATTTGCTATGTGGTTTCCCAGCCGCCTGAGAAGTACCTTCTTTGCATTTTCAGCCCCTTCGGTTTGATAAGAACCACGTGCTGAGAGAAAACAAGAGCCCTGGGGCGCCTCGACTGAACACATCTTACAGCTTGTGCCATCTGCCAGCGTCTACACTCAGCACCTTTAAGGTTAACTATGGCTAATTGTTGGTTGTCGCACGAAGGGAAATTCCCTTGACTGAGAAGAGTAATTGAAAGTGATACGCACGCATTCGAACGTTGGTTAGCCTATCTGCGTCGACATGCGAAGTCATATTCCTGCAAACGCTCTTGTCATTGAACGACTTGTCCTACAGGATCCTCGAATTGTTGCAGATAAATATGGGACTGAGGTTCGGCCTGTACCACAAATCGCCATCCAAACAGATATTGTCGATGCTGCTTATGAACGACATGCGCACAACACTTTTTCTGCTAGTATACTTATTCCTTTCTCCCGAGCTGAGGCTGGTGCTAATGTCGGATACAGTTATTTATCCCATCTGGTCCGTTCTGTGACAATAGAGCTAATCGCGCGTTCAGTCCCATCTTTAACGGAGGTGACCGGCCACTGCATATAGTCACTGCCTTTTCTCCTTCCGGAGTGTCAGCACAAACGTTGCTCAATACGATGAGTTCCACTGATCCCTTCGTGCGATAACAAACACAGCAAACAAACGCAGGAATTCAGTCACTCCTTCAAGTTCACTCACAATGCCCACTAACACTTCCGCGTACATATATACAGACACACTGCTATAGTTACTGGTCAACACGCCACATTTTATACACTTACCGATCATAATAAAGTCACAGCCTACCAATTCCCACACTACGCTTGTTCCACATGAACACAAACAATTGCCAACTTACCCCTAGATTTTGCTTCAAATTTACGTACCCCATTTATACATGCATCACAATATGCATACTGCGAAACCTCGTCGGTAAAACTTTGATCAGCCTGCGAAAGCGTGCTTCGATACTATCGAGAATAAACTATTTATTTAAATACATTCTCCACCCGATGTTGATAAATCCGCGTAAACCAGTACAGTGCAGCGAAAGTCTCCTGGAGCGGGTAAAGGCTACCTGTTGACCATTCGAATGCTAGACGCTTTTGAAGAAACGCATTCCATACATAAGTAAAACGGTTCGGCATTAGTCGAAAATTTGCTCGGGAATCTGTTGTCTGCGGTAGGAAACTGCACAACTGCTCAGTGTTGGCAAGAGTCAACTTGAACTTCAATGATTGCTGCTAGTTAGCATTTGTTCTGATGCACGACTCCTAAATGCTATGTCTCAGCTACGCCACTTCTTTGTTGTAACAAGTTGACGGTTCAACTTCCGGGCATACGACAAACAGAAGTTTTCAAGTTCAGTCAAGTTTTTTTCATATTCGTGTTTCGTTTTCCCATGCACGATACCGTCTTTCAGGTAGATTCCACACACCAGTGGTATCGATGCAAGTAAGATCTGCAGCAGGCGTCGAAAAGTTGCAGCAGCGTATGCTAGGCCAAAGAGCGCGGTCTGGAGTATTTACAATTTTTCTGGCACTAAAGGCGCAGATACGGCCCCATCACCTATCTTAAACTCCGGATGCAACTACCCTGACGTCAGATTCAGCGTACTGAAGAAGGCCGATCCTCCCACTGCGTCATATTAGTCATCCATTCAAGAAAAGGGCTGCTTTCCGGCCAAACCTTTAATTGTCAGTCATTTACGCAAAGTCTGAATCCACCGGTCTTCTGCACTTGTACTACTAAATAAATAAATAAATAAGTAAATAAATAGTATATTCTTGGTAAAACGAGACACACCTGTAAAGGCGTGATCAAATATGCATACAAGCATAGCTTCTGTGGAATGTTAAAACATTTCGTTTTAATGAAAGTTAAAAAAAAGATGTTGTCCGTATGAGTGGGCATACTGTCAGGTAATAGTCAGACCCAGGGATATTATGGCGCTGTGGCGCGCAAAAATCCGTCAAAACACAAGTTGGGGGTAATTTCGCCTGGTAGTGATCCGTGAGCACAGGAGCCTAAACAAGGCTTTTTGCAACCAATAACCATTACGGGATAGAGATGATCTGTGCTCCAACAAAGCATTCTTCATAGCAGAATTAGTTGCATAGGTTCGATGTAGAAGGCTGAGGACTGCGTCAGTGTGAAATGCATAGCTGTGACTTTATTTTGTGGCGAGTCACATCCACCACGTTGCAGTGTTGTTAAGCGAACATTTGTGGCTTTTTATAGGGAGAACGCTTGCCAGGCGAGAACCCACCACGTCCTGGAACACTGCCGTAGCTTTCGTTGAACAGTAGTGCAAGTCGGTTATGCATCGTATAGACCGATTTTGCATTCTATTATTCGCAGTCGGTTGACAGCCAAAATTCTTCGTTGGTTGGCCGAATGGCTTAGTTCTGATACGGCAGCAGTCGTTGAAGCTGGTCAATGCTGCAAGATTAGAAGAGTCGAATGATAATGATGCAGGTGAGAAAACACATTGTTAATAGAGGCCGGCTCTTCTATTATATTCATGCTCGGCTCGCAAACCATGTCCAGCTATCCTCCCTAGACTTGTCATGAGGTCGGTGAGTGAAGTTGTTTCTTGTGGCTGAATATGTCCTTAATAGGTAAAAACGCCATTCTCCGTAAATTGGATTTGGGATTCCTGCAAATGTAAGTAAGTGTAACTTTTTCCGTAGCCAAGTGAAAATTCCATGGAAGACCATCGGAATAGCCACGTATACGTGCGCAACGCTGTCCGGGAAATGACATCAGAATAGCTCCAGGTGACTGGCGAATAGGAATGTTTGAGGCAGTGAAGGTTATCACGCCAGAGTTGTTTGTCTTCGATTGTGGAACGGTAAAGGGCCGTATGGCCTTCGCTTCCAGAATTTCATCTATGAGATTTCGTAACTCAGCCTTCCAATTTACTGGGATAGGCCTTGGTGTTTTTATAATCAGGATTGCATCCCCGGTGTCGATGTGAGGTAACTCAAGGTGCGTTCTACCCAGTCACTATGCGATTGCCTCGGAGTGGTTTGACAACACGTCTTCGAACTACTTCAGTGTCTTCTCGTCAGCGACTAAGTAAACTGAGCCAAGGATGTCAGGTACGCATTTGTCTCTCACAAGGTGTCATCATAGACTGGGGGAGCATCAAAACCATCACTTTCGCAAGGGCTTAACAACACTTTACAGGTACTGGTGATCACTTGGCACTAGCTAGATCTAATCGACCCTTCAAATTACGCAGCAGCTCCACCTTAACCATAAAAGCAAAAGGTTTGCCCGCAGCACGTAAAACGTCCTGGGTGAGGCTCTGGTTTACAAGTTCAATCAGTGCGGCTGGTGATATTGGAACGGAAAATTGTTCTCCATTAATGCCTGTTAGACAGTAGAGACCAGAAGCGCATACGCGTTCTACTAACTGTTTAGCCAAGTTAGTTCTGACTAGCCGATGAGGCCGATGAAGTCTGTTAACTGAACCACTGCGATATGCAAATATAACTAAATAACTAAATAGGGTGTATTACAAGAAGTCTGCTGGAAGACGCTCCTGCAAGGGGCCAGGTCTTTTTGTAAATAAATCAAGTTGTATTCGAACAATAAAGAAATTTTATATTCATGGTATTGGACGATGCACGCCAACGAGGCATGAGAAAATATGCGCAAGCAAGTGTGTGACGATCTGTGAGCAACGTTGGTCAGGACATTGGAAATTTTAAGAAGTGATATGGGGTTATGATAACTGATCGACCACCCAGTTTATTCATTGTTGAATCAATGCAAAGGTACAATTGCTGATTATCACGTTAGATGATACTGGAATATGTCCCAAGCAAATCTTCTAAACTAAAGCAGATCGCTTGCGCTATTACTCGCAGTCAGCGGTTATCCACTTCCATCCTCATCGGATGGTGCGTCCTCATGTGGCCGCGTGGGATTCAAACCCATCCATTTGTGAGCTGTGTTCCTTAGGCGGGCAAGTAGCGGTGTTTTATAATTAAATAAATAAATAAATAAATGGTATATTCTCTGTAAAACGAGACACATATCTAAAGGCATGATCAAATATGCATACAATCATAGCTTCTTTGGAATATTAAAACATTTAAATAAATAAATAAATATGTATATTTCTAGACCTGCTATAGGCTGCACCCTAGGGGGTTCAGATCAAGGCTTACATTAATCAGATGCTCTTGCATGAAAGGAATAAACGAAAAGATGTTGTCCATATGAGCGAGTATATTGTCGGGTAATATTAAGATCAAGGACCATGATGGCGCTGTGGCGTGCAAAAAGCTGTTGCATCAAGACACAAGTGGGGGTAAATTTGCCATGTAGTGATCCATGAGCACAGGAGCCTAAACAAGGTTTAGTGCAATCAATGACTATTACGAAGCCGGGATGATCTGTACTCCATGAAAGCATTCTTCATAGTAAAATCAGTTGCACAGCTTGGATGTAGAAAGCTGAGGACTGCGTCAGTGTGAAATGCATAGCTGTGACTTTATTTTGTAGCGAGTCACATCCGCCACGTTGCAGTGTTGTTAAGCGGACATTTGTAGCTTTTTATAGGGAGAACGCTTGCCAGGCGAGAACCCACCACGTCCTGGAACACTGCCGTAGCTTTCGTTGAACAGTAGTGCAAGTCGGTTATGCATCGTATAGACCGATTTTGCATTCTATTATTCGCAGTCGGTTGACAGCCAAAATTCTTCGTTGGTTGGCCGAATGGCTTAGTTCTGATACGGCAGCAGTCGTTGAAGCTGGTCAATGCTGCAAGATTAGAAGAGTCGAATGATAATGATGCAGGTGAGAAAACACATTGTTAATAGAGGCCGGCTCTTCTATTATATTCATGCTCGGCTCGCAAACCATGTCCAGCTATCCTCCCTAGACTTGTCATGAGGTCGGTGAGTGAAGTTGTTTCTTGTGGCTGAATATGTCCTTAATAGGTAAAAACGCCATTCTCCGTAAATTGGATTTGGGATTCCTGCAAATGTAAGTAAGTGTAACTTTTTCCGTAGCCAAGTGAAAATTCCATGGAAGACCATCGGAATAGCCACGTATACGTGCGCAACGCTGTCCGGGAAATGACATCAGAATAGCTCCAGGTGACTGGCGAATAGGAATGTTTGAGGCAGTGAAGGTTATCACGCCAGAGTTGTTTGTCTTCGATTGTGGAACGGTAAAGGGCCGTATGGCCTTCGCTTCCAGAATTTCATCTATGAGATTTCGTAACTCAGCCTTCCAATGTACTGGGATAGGCCTTGGGGTTTTTCTAATCAGGATTGCATCCCCGGTGTCGATCTGAGGTAACTCAAGGTGCGTTCTACCCAGTCACTATGCGATTGCCTCGGAGTGGTTTGACAACACGTCTTCGAACTACTTCAGTGTCTTCTCGTCAGCGACTAAGTAAACTGAGCCAAGGATGTCAGGTACGCATTTGTCTCTCACAGGGTGTCATCATAGACTGGGGGAGCATCTAAACCATCACTTTCGCAAGGGCTTAACAACACTTTACAGGTACTGGTGATCATTTGGCACTAGCTAGATCCAATCGACCCTTCAAATAACGCAGCAGCTCCACCTTAACCATAAAAGCAAAAGGTTTGCCCGCAGCACGTAAAACGTCCTGGGTGAGGCTCTGGTTTACAAGTTCAACCAGTGCGGTTGGTGATACTGGAACGGAAAATTGTTCTCCATTAATGCCTGTTAGACAGTAGAGACCAGAAGCGCATACGCGTTCTACTAACTGCTTAGTCAAGTTAGTTCTGACTAGCCGATGAGGCCGATGAAGTCTGTTAACTGAACCACTGCGATATGCAAATATAACGAAATAACTAAATAGGGTGTATTACAAGAAGTCTGCTGGAAGACGCTCCTGCAAGGGACCAGGTCATTTTGTAAATAAATCAAGTTGTATTCGAACAATAAAGAAATTTTATATTCATGGTATTGGACGATGCACGCCAACGAGGCATGAGAAAATATGCGCAAGCAAGTGTGTGACGATCTGTGAGCAACGTTGGTCAGGACATTGGAAATTGTAAGAAGTGATATGGGGTTGTGATAACTGATCGACCACCCAGTTGATTCAGTGTTGAATCAATGCAAATGTAAAATTGCTGATTATCACGTTAGATGATACTGGAATTTGTCCCAAGCAAATGTTCTAAACTAAAGCAGATCGCTTGCGCTATTACTCGCAGTCAGCGGTTATCCACTTCCATCCTCATCGGATGGTGCTTCCTCATGTGGCCGCGTGGGATTCAAACCCATCCATTTATGAGCTGTGTTCCTTAGGCGGGCAAGTAGCGGTGTTTTCTAATTAACTAAGTAAATAAATAAATGGTATATTCTCTGTAAAACGAGACACACCTCTAAAGGCATGATCAAATATGCATACAAGCATAGCTTCTTTGGAATATTAAAACATTTAAATAAATAAATAAATATGTATATTTCTAGACCTGCTATAGGCTGCACCCTAGGGGGTTCAGATCAAGGCTTACATTAATCAGATGCTCTTGCATGAAAGGAATAAACGAAAAGATGTTGTCCATATGAGCGAGTATATTGTCGGGTAATATTAAGATCAAGGACCATGATGGCGCTGTGGCGTGCAAAAAGCTGTTGCATCAAGACACAAGTGGGGGTAAATTTGCCATGTAGTGATCCATGAGCACAGGAGCCTAAACAAGGTTTAGTGCAATCAATGACTATTACGAAGCCGGGATGATCTGTACTCCATGAAAGCATTCTTCATAGTAAAATCAGTTGCACAGGTTGGATGTAGAAAGCTGAGGACTGCGTCAGTGTGCAATGCATAGCTGTGACTTTATTTTGTAGCGAGTCACATCCGCCACGTTGCAGTGTTGTTAAGCGGACATTTGTGGCTTTTTATAGGGAGAACGCTTGCCAGGCGAAAAACCACCACGTCCTGGAACACTGTCGTAGCTTCCGTTGAACTGTAGTGCTAGTCGGCTATGCATCGTATAGACCGATTTTGCACTCTATTATTCGCAGTCGGTTGACAGCCAAAATTCTTCGTTGGTTGGCCGAATGGCTTAGTAATGATCTGGCAGTAGTCGTTGAAGCCAGTCAATGATGTAAAAGAGTCGCAGCGTCGAATGATAATGATGCAGGTGAGTAAACACATTGTTAATAGAGGCCGGCTTTTCTATTATATTGTCCGGCTCGCAACCCGTGTCCAGCTATCCATGCTGGACTTGTCATAGGGACGGTGAGTGCAGTTGTTTCTTGTGTCTGAATATATCCATAACAGGAAAAAATGCTATTCTCCGCAAAGTGGACTAGTACTTCCTTTAACTGTAAGTGTAATTGTCTCCATGGCCAAGTGAAAACTCTATGAAAGATCATCGGAAAAGCCGCTTATACGCGCGCAATGCTGTCCGTGAAATGACATCAGAAAAGCTCCAGGTGACTGGAGAATCGGAATGTTTGAGGCAGTGAAGGTAATCACGCCGGAATTGTCTGTCTTCGGCTGTGGAACAGGGGATCCATGTAAATATATTTTTTCAGGTGAGTAAATTATTCTACTGTGAGTACGAGGCGAGCTAAACCCATTTGTTTAGACCCCGTGGTGGTAGCTTCTCCAGAATGGCGGAAAGAGCTCCATTTAGAACGATGTGTGGGTTCTTCATCTCCCGTAGAAAAGATCAGGCGTTTAAACCAGCTGGCTATTGAGAGTGGGTCGATCAGTCCCAGCGGATAAACCTTCTTGTTTTGGCGGATGTAACTAGAAATCTCTGGAGAAAACGGGCAACGGACAAGAGGCAGCCAAACAGCAATGGATCAAGAAGCACAAACACAGACTGGTGGCGCGAAACGGTGCCTATGATACGTTAAAACTAATGTAATTTTGTTTAGTATACATGATTTGCAAGCGCGTTCTTTACATCACGACGCTGGTGTGACTTAGACTACAACTACTAGGTAGGAAGAAGGATCTGCGCGCGCAGGGTCAAGTGACGGATATAACAAAGCGTGTTGACAAAGTTAAGCGATTAATACGATTGTTAGAGAGAAACAGGTAAACCGATGGTGATGACAGCAGTCCGAATGCGAGCGGCACCTTAGATGAGACTAAGGACAACTAGGTTGAGACCGAATGCGGGAGCAACATAGGTAAAGCAACGTTCCAAGAAGAAAAGGAAATTTAAAGAATCAGCTATGAGCGGATGAATGCGGACGGCAGTGCGAAGAGTAACTCGTGAGAGTAATTAGGAGACGATAGTCAGGATGAAAAAGGTTTACTACTAAAGTGTGGTGAAGCTAAGGACGCTCTCGTGCGAAGTATGAATCGTTCAGTTCTGAAAAATCACCGGTAATATCCCGGTAGTCTGTGAGAAGTCTGAGAGCCGGAGACCGAACAGACGAGACTTGAATAGTCGACACATCCGGAGGACTCGTAGTAGTCCCAGAGAATTTGACTGATCAGATGATGACAAAGAAGGGCATGGCACTAAGCGTCGGTCGCCCGATTGAAGGTTTGAGGGTACAGGTTACTGATGGAAGTGCCTATATTAATAAAGGGCAAACTAGTCTACCCGGCTGTCAATGTAAGCAAGACATAGTTTTCAGTCAACGAAGATTAGATCGGTATGTCTTGCTAGTCTGGAAAAGGTCAAAGGAGCATACCGTTTAGTCCCCGAAATATTGAGCAAGTCCATTGGAAGTATCCGAGAGAAACTTAGAACGAGACGTAGCGGACAAGCGCAATTCAAGGAGAATTTCAATGAAAATGCAAAGAAGAAAACGAATGAAACGCAACATAACCCTGCGACTTGAAACACTATGCATACTGCAGGTTGGTCGTTATAAGCCTTAAAATCTTGTTATATGTCTGAAGAAAGGACCAGAAAGGGCGGAGATTCGGAGTGGGATTTGTGGTCCGTTTACAGCTGTTTACTGCTATCGTACAGCCTCGCGCGAAGTTATTAATTCTAAAAGCGTTACGAATTCATAGTAGCACAGGCAAGTTAAGTGACAGATGGCCAGTAGCAATCTGGGCCGTGGATAAGGGTAAATATAGAGTGAAGTTCATTAGATACATAATTAGTGCCCTGCTTGGAAGCGATGGGACGCCAATAGCATGCGGAGCACCAAGCTAAGACTAGCAGCGGAAGCGGTGGATGCGGATAAGTAAAGTACAGTTAGAGGAAGACAGTAGCTGTCTGAGCTGTCGTTCCCCAGCTTAGGATCATGCTGGTAGAACTTTTGGCAGCCATTCGCCGCCAAAATATTATGCCTTGAAAAGAAGTGAATAAAAGATTGGAATTTGAATAGCTACCGCGCTGCATTGCGCGTTGTAAATGTCGGGTGGACCAGAGTAAGAGGGCTAACACAAATTGGTGGGTCAGAGCCAGTAGCCGATAAAGATAACATGAGAACAAAGTAGAATATAGATGGTTACTCAGGGTGTATCAGTCCTACAAAAGATAAAATGATAGTGTGAAGCAACGGATAGCAAAGTTAGCAATCCGCAAGGTGATAATGATAAGGAGGGGTGACCAAAGAGACTCAAGCATGGGATGAAGAGCGCTAATTGTCGGCATGTTGGGTGGTTGTAAGCACTGTGGCAGCACCATTCAAATGGAGGCTTGCCAAGCTGAAATAGGAATGGGGCAGAAGGTAGATGGTCCATCGAGGTTTATCAGTCATACTAGAGGTGAACAGATAGAGTGTACAATCAGCAGTCAATGGTACTTAGCATACGGGAGGGGAGGACAATAAGAACTTAAGACGAAAGGATCTAAAGCTTGAGGTGGAGGGGCCCAAAAGTAGGCAATTTAGATAGTTGTAAGCAGTGCGGCATCACAATCCAAATGGAAGTCAGTTAAGATGCATTGGGAATGGGCCGCTGGCTAGTGGATTCTCCAGAGCAGAAACGAAATAGTGGAGTGAGGTAGATGTTGCTGGGAGCAGCAAGCAGTAACCTTCAGCATCCGGAAGTAGATGATATTTGGAAAGTAAGGCCGAAGGGAAACTCAAGCATGAGGAGGGAGAACGCAAACGCTGCAAGTTGGATGTTTGTGAGCGATGCGTCATATTTTTCTTCTTCACTTAAATAAATAAATACATAGATAAATAAATATTTTATTCTCGACAAAGCGAGACACGCCTTTTGGGCATGATCAGCATATTGCATTATTGTACATGATAGCAGAATAAGCAGCACCAACAGTGGGAGTAGTACAGTTGGAGAGAGTAGTGTGGGCCCATAGAGCCCAAAGGTTGTATGTAGTCTATGTACACAGAATGCCAGAGGTAAAGATAGTATTCCGATCACTTATATGGTATGTTGATGAGGAACTAGTCCGATGAGGTCCCGTAAGCAATGTAGGTCAGTGAGCGAAGTATGAGGAAACGGGTAAAAAATACTTAAGAATAGTGGCATGTCACTAATCAGATATGTAGGCGTGTTCGTGCGAGAGCCGATATATGCACAGAACTTGTAAATGTGGTGTCGGTCAACTTGCCAATGTGATAGGGGCGGTGACTTTATTGAGTGGCGAGTCACATCCGCTACGTCGCAGTGTTGTTAAACAGACATTTGTGGCCTTTTGTAGGGAAAACCCTTGCCAAACGAAGACCCGCCACGTCCTGGAACACTGCCGGCTGGTGATATACCATTGGCAAGATTGTATCTGACCAATTACCCTCGCGGATATTCGCAGTTACGTAACGCCAATTTGTTTCCTATGGCTGCGTATTCGCCTTAGGAGTCCAGTGCAAGTGGTAGGAGCTGTTGAACTCGGACGACTCAGGTGACTTGTATTGAATTGATCAGTTACCTAGGTTCTTTAGTGTGTCATGATTATGAAGTGCGGGTTTTTCTTTGCTCTTTATTGAATCCGTGCCCGTAGGAGCGTTGCAGGTACGTCTTCAGCGGTGTTCCGTACAGGTAATGTTATCCTGTTGGACAAGGGTGAGAAAAAACAGACCGAGCCAACTGCCAATAAAAATTGAACAGGACTATGTTATTGTATAAATATAAAATTTATGGTAAAGTTGTGCTGGCTGAAAGCAATGGAGCGACCGTAAACGTTGTACATCATATCCGTATCCGTAGTTTTGCGTTGTAGCATGAGACCTGATATTTGCTGAAGGTGAGTGGAAGGTGCTGTCCGAAGTGGCCTAGCGTACGCAAAAGTTGTCCTGTTTGGGAACCGTGAGTGTCAGGCGTTGTTAACCAGTAAATTAGTTGAGGGAATCAGAAGAACATAGTGAATGGTTTGTTAAGCGCGTAAGATATAAGTTGAGCGATCTGTTGACAGTGCTAAAGCTCATCTTTCGAACATGTACGAGAGCCGGTGAAGTTATTACGCCGGGTTTGAGGCCATGAAAATAATAACGCAACATGTTCAGCAATCGGATGCAAGACAGCTGGGTGAAGGGGTGAGATGGAGTGTCAAATTTGTGACGAGAATGGCATTTATTTACTACAACTGTAGCGACAGTGCGGTTGCAATGCTAGCCCTAAATGGACCTCGAATAGCGGAAAGAAATACGGACTTCTACAGTGTAGCAAACAGGTCAAATATACGACAGGAAAGGGAGATAATGGGAGTCGGGTTAGTTATGTGGAAGAAACTGCTTCCTGACAGGCCTTCAACTTTAATGATAGGAGAGAGAAAGGCTAGAGAACTATAGGTTTAGTTAGAAAATGGTTGTAGGACCAGCGCTGGAGGGGACCTAGAATATCAGTATTGTGAGCAATAGTCGCTAAAGATGCTACGTGTGCCACTCTGATGTGGACAGCCACGGTGGAACGTTGAAGTCAAATAGACTGCTAGTTTTGACTCACTAATTGGTGCGTTGCTGGCAACCTGATTAGTTAGTATACAGGAGCGGCACTCTTTATTAGGCTCAGCATAGTCTGATAGGTGCACAGTGTGGAATACAAGAGAGAAAACAGACAGCAATACTTGCGACATCTGTAAAGAGAAAACGACAGTGGTGCCGGCTCCGGAACTGACCAAGGGTAAGGAAATAATACGGACAGCACCGCCAATTGCCAAGGTTGCATCCCAAGATATGCGATGAAGAGGAGGTGCAGAAAAAGCATCCAATAGAGTGTGGATAAACATAGGAGTGGATGAGACCCAAAGAAGTTCAAGTACTCTGCATCTGGCGCTGGTAGAATAAGAAAGCCATCAGTCCAATAGACGGAGATGTGAGAATTAAAATTTCATGGCAGCAGCTGAGCTGAGGCTAGTGGTACTTATACCACCATTGAATAGTTGCGATATGAACGAAGAGGGACGCCAAATAGAAGAGGAAGAAGTTAATGTGAGCTGAGATGCATGATAGTGGAGCCGAGAGCCTAACTCAATCAGAGACCGGAAATTTGGATTCCGGTAGGCGTTACCAAGCATAGTGATAATGATTCAGACAAAGAAGAGTATCATGAGGTTGTAACTTATACCAATGAGCACTTGAGTCAATGGCAGCCGGTGCTCAAAATAAGAGCGGCCTAGGTTTAAGTCTATAGGCATTTAGAGCCTGAGAGAACTGACTTGTATAAAATGTTTTGGAATGAGAAGCAGAGAAGAAAAGATAACCAAAAGTGACTTAGGATGTCACGCTGACGCTAGTGATACCTATACCGCCATTGAACTGTTGTGATGTAGACCAAAAGTGAGGCAAAACAATAAAGAGGGAAGTAACTATGTGCTGAGAAGCATGAAAATGGAGCCTAAAGGCAAAACTCAACCAGAGACCTGAAATTGCAAGTTCCGTAGAGGGACCAAGCAGGCAGCGAATGTATCCGACTGAGGCGAGCACATAAGGAAGTTAATTATACCAATGAGCACATTATTCGATGGCAGCCGATCCTCAAAAGAAAAGAGGCCTTGGTTTGATGCCTAGGGGAATTTGGGGCCTGAGAGACCGGACTAGCCGAAAATGTTTAAGAATGAGTACCACAGTAGCAAATGGAATCAAAGGAGGCTTAGGATGTTGCGCAGACGCTAGTTATACCTATACCACCATTGAACCGATGCGATATGGACCAAAAGTGAGGCCAAACAAGAGAGGGGAACGTACTTGTGAGCTGAGATTCATGATGGTGGAGCCGAGAGGCAAAAGGCAGTCACAGACCTAAAGTTGCAGTTTTGCAGGGGACCAAGCATAAAGGTAATGAACCAGACGGAGGCCAGTATCATGAGGCTGTTTCCTATGCCAGTATGAACTATAATCGATGCTCAAAGGGAGCGAAGCCTTTGTTTGAGACCTATAGGCATTTGGAGTCTGAGGCCGGTGTGGTCCAGGAGGTTTAATAGTGCGAGGCGCAGTAGGAAAGTGAATCAAATGTGGCCTAGTATGTTGTGCTGACGCCACTGGAACGTATTCCACCATTGAACCGTTGCGGTATGGACCAGAAAAGAGGCCAAACAAGAGAGGGGGACGTACTTTTGAGCTGAGAAGCATGAGAGTGGAGCCGAGAGGCAAAGATCGACCAGGAACCTGAAATTTCAATTTCGGTAGAAGGACAAAGTATGCAGATAATGTATCAGACGGAGGCGAGTACATGAGGCAGTTAATTATACAAATGAGAACTTTTGCCGATGGCAGCCGATGCTTAAATGCGAATGGCCTTGTGTTGAGACCGATGAGTATTAGGAGCCTGAGAGGCCGGACAAGTCCAGTAGATTTAAGCATGAGTGTCACAGTAGCAAAGGGAATCAAACGGGGACTAGTAAGTTGTGCTGACGTTGGAAACACCTATATGCCATTGAACTGAAGCAATATGGACCAAAAGTGAGGCCAAACAAGAGAGGGGAACGTAATTGTAAGCTAAGATGCATGATAGTGGAGCCGAGAGGCAAAACTCAATCAGAGACTTGAAATTGCAAGTTGCGGGGGTCCAAGCATACTGATAATGTATCAAACGGAGGGGAGTACATGGGGCTGTTAGTTATGTCAATGAGAACGTAATCGATGCTCAAAGTAAGAGAAGCCTAGGTTTGAGGCTCATAGGCATTTGGAGCATGAGAGGCCGGACTAGTCCAAAGGTTTAGGAATGGGAGCCACACAATAGCAAGAACATATAGCGACTCCTGGGATTAGGCCTGCATATAATGAGTCGGACGGAGACGAGAATCATGAGGCTAATACTTATAACATTGAGAACCTTAATCGATGGCGGCCGAGCCTCAGAGGAAGAGAGGCCTTGGCTTGAGACCTATGGGCATTTAGAGCCTGAGAGGCCGGACTAGTCGAAAATGTTTAAGAATGGGTACCACAGTAGCAAATGGAATCAAAGGAGGCTTAGGATGTTGCGCAGACGCTAGTTATACCTATACCACCATTGAACCGATGCGATATGGACCAAAAGTGAGGCCAAACAAGAGAGGGGAACGTACTTGTGAGCTGAGATTCATGATGGTGGAGCCGAGAGGCAAAAGGCAGTCACAGACCTAAAGTTGCAGTTTTGCAGGGGACCAGCATAAAGGTAATGAACCAGACGGAGGCCAGTATCATGAGGCTGTTTCCTATGCCAGTATGAACTATAATCGATGCTCAAAGGGAGCGAAGCCTTTGTTTGAGACCTATAGGCATTTGGAGTCTGAGGCCGGTGTGGTCCAGGAGGTTTAATAGTGCGAGGCGCAGTAGGAAAGTGAATCAAATGTGGCCTAGTATGTTGTGCTGACGCCACTGGAACGTATTCCACCATTGAACCGTTGCGGTATGGACCAGAAAAGAGGCCAAACAAGAGAGGGGGACGTACTTTTGAGCTGCGAAGCATGAGAGTGGAGCCGAGAGACAACCTAATCAAGGAACGGAACTTTCGTTTTCGTTAGGGGGACCTAGCCTGCAGCTAATGTATCAGACGGAGGCGAGTAGCTTGAGGTTGTTGCTTTTACAAATGAGAACCTTCGTTGATGGCAGCCGATGTTCAAATGAAAAGTGGCCTTGGTTTGGGGCCTATGGGCATTTGTGGCCTGAGAGGCCGGACAAGTCCAGTAGATTTAAGCATGAGTGCTTCAGTGGCAAAGAGAATCAGAAGAGGCGTAGGATTTTGCGCTGACGCTAGTGGTACCTATGCCACCATTGAACAGTTGCGATATGGACCAAAAGATAGGCCAAGCAATAGTGGGAGGCGTTGAAGTGTGCTGAGAAGCATGATAGTAGGAAAGAGAATCTAGCAAGGCCTAAGATTTGTCACCGGCGTTAGGTGTACTTAGGCCACTAATGAAGAGTTGCGATAAGGACCAGAAGAGGTGCCGAATGCAATATACACTTAGTCGGGTTAAGCATAAGGGAGGAGTAGAGTAAGCAAAGATTCGGCTAAGGATGTAAATCTCAACGTTCTAGAAGGAACAGTAAGTAAAATATTTGGGTCAAAGAGATGGACGTCTTGATGCAGTCTCGTCTAGGTAGGCATAGGAAGGACAAAAGAGAGCAGATGTGCGAATAAGGTATCAGAAACAGCCGTGATGCGAGGTAAAAATGAAGTAGGAAACTGATGGTAATAAAGCATTAAAAAAGGGGATGTAGGCCAATTCGCTAGAGGTTGTTTGGTCCCGTCTTCCATAGCCCGTCTGCCGTCACTTTGAGGCTTGATAGTTCGGAGACTGTGTTTACGTCGAGGAATCTTTGTATAGCATTGCTGAAGTGCGTACTGGTCACAGATGATCGAATTTGCTCCAGGTGTTCGCGCTTCGTGCTTCCAGGTGTTCGCGTATCTATAAAGGAAGAAGTTATGTCGGATGCCACAACGAGCAGTCGGCAGACTGAAGGAAAAGGTCGCGTTGCGCGGATGATACCGGGTATCTCCTTCCGTTCGGAAGTGTCGTATCAAGTTCGTTTCCGGCTTTTGTTTAAGTTTGTATAGAAACGTAAGGTTTACCTTTAGCCTACGTAGCCACAGCGGGTCCAGTCCCAGTTGTTTGCATCGACTACGATAGTTCAGCATGTTTGAGCCCAATAGACGTTGGGTGAAGGAACGCTGTACGTTCTCGAGTGCAATCCTGTCGCACTTGCGTGAGTTCGCAAGGACTATGGAGCAGTATTCGAGAATAGGCCTGGCGCACGTTTTATACAGTGTCAATCGAGATTCCAAACGCGACATGGATTTGAAGATATAGCCTATTAACGACCTAGCTTTAGCTGCACTATAGCTTACCTGTTCCGCAAAGTTAAAGGTATTTAAGTATTGAACCCCCAAATCACGAACAAAGTGGCTAACGGTAAGAGGAGCGCCATTGAGAGTAAGGGTATTCGGTGGCACGGTGCATTTGTAAGAGAGAATGTTGCTTTTTCCTGGGGAAAATTCGAGATTCCATATTGCGCACCAGTTTTCTAGCGCCTTAAGGTCTCTTTGTATTGTGGATAGGTTATCTTTCATATTATCGGAGACGAAGGAAAATACGACTTTGATGTCGTCTGCAAATAGGTATGGCGTTCCACAGCGGAAGACTTGGAAGATGTCATTGACGTAGAGTAAGAAGAGCATGGGGCCCAGGACACTTCCTTGAAAGACTCCGCTGGTGACAGCTTTTTTGAAGGCTACGTGCCGCCCAGGCTCACCGATTGTGTTCGATTTGATAGGTAGGATGCAAACCGGGAGAGCAGCTTCCCGGCGATGCCAAAAGAGGCGAGTTTGGTCAGTAGTTTCAGGTGTGGAACGCGGTCGAATGCTTTTTCATGTCGAGGAAGATGATGACCACTTTATGCCCTATATTTATCGCGTCAGTGACGTTGTTTAAGAACTCAAACATACAAGTCTGGCAGGATTTCGAGGGCAGGAACCCGTGTTGAGACCTATTAATGAGGTTACGTGGCAAAAGAAAGTTAAGAATTTCTGCTTTCACCAGTCTCTCCATAACTCTTGATGCAATGGGTGTGTGGCTGATAGGCCGATAATTGTCAATGTCAAGACGGGATCCTCGTTTATGTCGTGGTAGGACTACAGCATGCTTCCAAGCAGCGGGGAAGGTATGGGTTGTCATGGATAGTGTACATAGATTAAGGAGGAGAACTGGAATGTCTGGACCTCCTAGTATCAGCACTACGGATGGAACGCCATCGGGACCGGGGTATTGGGACATTTTGAGTGTACGAATATCTCGCATGATTGCGCGTAGGTTAAATTCGATAATGGTCAGTCTATCGTCAGTAAGCAGGAATGCTGTAAGCGAAGTTGCCGAATCAGGGACCGAAAAAGAGTTGCAAAAGTGCTTGTTGATATAATCACAGAGTTGGGCGGGGTCCATCATGAGATTGCCATTAGGAAGTGATAATGACGCAATTGTTGGAGCTCTGTTGTTTGCTCTGCGTTTCATCAGTTGCGAGAATGCTTTTACCTTGTTGTTACTGCTGAGTGCAGTGTGTTCCGCTGATGTGGTAGACGTGGCTTGCAAGTTTCTATACCTTGTTAGTGTGTCGTTCATGCTCATTATTATGTGGAAGTCCTTTGTCTTGTTGT
Source organism: Dicrocoelium dendriticum (assembly GCA_944474145.2). Classification (NCBI taxonomy): domain Eukaryota; kingdom Metazoa; phylum Platyhelminthes; class Trematoda; order Plagiorchiida; family Dicrocoeliidae; genus Dicrocoelium; species Dicrocoelium dendriticum. The sequence continues at coordinate 67,069,015 of OX104061.1, forward strand.
AGTTGGAGCGCATTTTTCTCAGTTTATTAAGGACTTTATGTGTATCACCTACACCCTTCGGTTTCGTAGGTTTCCTCATGTTCTGCTTAGGAGCAAACACCTCAAGACAGAACATAATGTGGTTGTCCTTAAGGGTAACGTTATCTGCCCGGAACATCTTTGATGACATACCTGCGTAGCTCACTTGGACACGGAACCGACGCAGACCAATGAACTCATCCGCATTTAAAAATAGTGACACACAAAGGAATCTGGATAACCCGACAAAGCAATACAAGTCACTTGAGTCGTCCGACTTTAAGTGTTTCAAGCACTTGCGGCCGACTCCAAAGAAGACAAATACACGACAATAGGAAACATTATGATGAAACATGACCCAGAATATCCATGAGAATAATCAGTCAGCTGCAATCTTGTCAACGCAGTATCACCGGTCAGCAGTTTTCTAGGAGGTGTTGGGCTTTCGCCTGACAAGTGTTCTCCGTACAAAAGGCCACAAACTGCTGTTTAACAACACTGCAACGTGGCGAATGTGACTCGCCACGCAACCAAGTCACGGCCGCAACCACGAATTGGCAAGTAGACCGATGCCACATCCCAATAATTCTGTGCATATACCTGCTCTCGTACGACTACGCCTACATAGTTAATAAGCGACATGCCATTATTATTAAGTTATTTTGGCAGCTTTTTTTCATGCTTCAGTCACCTGACCCGCACCGTGAACACAAACGCATCGCATTAGTTCCTCATCAACATACTCAACAGTAATAATCCAGCTCTTAGCTCTGCATCGCGCATTCTGTGAAGATGGGCTTCCTTTAAGATTTGGGCCGTGTGTGCCCACACTACTGACTACATCTTTACTACTCCGGCTCTTGGTCTTGCTACTGATGCTATCATGCAGAATATTGCAACATGTTGTTCAAGTCTATAGGTCTAGTTTCGCTTTGTCTAGAATAAAATATTTATTTATATATTTAATCCTAAATTTGTAATGGATATCAGTCAGGAGCTAGGTGGATATCTAAAGCTTAGAGTACTTACTAAAGTAAAGCAAGTGGATGGTAGAAGCAGCGGATAACGACATTTAGCCTCAGGAAGAAGAAACTGCTAAGCATGTAAGGTCGAAGTACCAATAGGCTTGAAGTGAATAAATAAACAAATAAATAAATAATTTCCTCTCGATTACTACGTGGCACAGCAAATGTGGCATGCTCAAGACTCTGCAAGGGCTTCTTCCCCAGCATGCACGCTGCTTTGTATGATAGTCGCTGTTCGCACAATATACAGTAGCTATCCCAATGGCGCATGTAGTGGTCAGGAACGGAATCTTTAATGATGCGGCGAAACTTTGGATGCAATATTGTGTAACAGCTGGATATATGGCGTTGAAGCGGCTGATAGAAAAAGGGAAGTGTCATTTCAGTGTGCATATCCAAAAGATGATGTTGTGAGGTGAAAGGACGCTCTATTAAAGTTGCCGACGTGAACTTCTGGGCAGTGACTTTCTTCGGTGGCTTGTCATATCCGCCGCCTCACCGATTTGTTAACTGGACATTTAGAGCTACTTATAGGGAGAACGTTTGCCAGGAGTAAACCCACCACGTCCTCGAACACTGGCGTCAATTCAAATGAATGGAACTGTATACTGGCCATGTCTCTTTCGGACGGAATATACGTCTGGCTATTCGCAGTCATATGTGCTCCAATTCCGCGCCCGCTAACCGAATAGCCTAGTCCAGGTCCGCCATTCATCATTGAGATAGGTCAAGCGATGAAATGTCCGGGAAAGTCGGATGAAAGCTTGCGCAGGCGTGCAAGCACTTTAAAATTAATAGAATTTTGTGTTCGTTTTGTAGTATAATGGTCTTGGCATACAGACTTCGTGTCCAGGTATCCTCACTGTATATGTAACTTGGAGAGCGCAGTTGATCCTTGTGGCTAAATGCATCTTATCAGGCGAACCCACAAGTTCTTATAATATACGGGATCCACAGGACGTTCGCTGTAATGCTTTACAGACCAGGCGTGAAATATCAGAATACTAGTTCCAAACCCCTGCTTTTAGGCTAAGTGAAAGCAGATTGTCCACAGAAGGGAAACAGCTTTCCACAACAGCTGTTAATTTTAAAAGAAATTGTCTTCATGTGCGGTAATGGCCCCATATATGCCAACAGCCAAGCTCCAGGGAAAAGAAGTGTTAAGCTGATCCTGCAGTAAGGAACATGCAGTACTCAATGGTTGGAACACCGGCGAAAGGTTGCAAAGTTGTCCAGGTCCAGTAAATTACTTTTGATTGATGAGCCTGTCGTCCATAGCGAAACAAGGGGTCCATGTCGCGACGCTTTCAGGGAGTACGTTGTGGCAGTGTGATAGCGTGGCGAGGTAAACCCGTTCGTTTAGACCCGTGCGTGCGGCATCTCCCAGCGAAAATTATGGATGAACCCTGACTGCGAATAACAGAACCCATCATCGGTCAATAAGAAGCATTGCCAATTGCAGCTTGTCGTTCGAATGCGTTGATGGCATTGTTTCAGGACGTGGTGGGTTTTCGCCTGGCAAGCGTTCTCCATTTAAAATGCCACAAATGTCCGCCTAACAACACTGCGACATGGCGGAGGTGACTCGCCACTGAATAAACTCACTGCCAATAAGCTCCTACTGGCAAGCTGATCATGCCTATATACGACCATGATGGATACACCTCGATACTTTCTTATCTGCATATTTCGTCGCCACGTCATTTGCTGTGCATTCACCGTTTTTCTTTACGCCACACTCACATGAACCCAACGTAGCGTGTAATCGCGATTGAGCGTGTTCTTCACCAGCTCTTTTATAATTGATCAGTCCTAGTTCTGGATCTATTCATGCCTGAATGGTTACTGCACTTTATGGCAGAACGATTGTACTCACACGAATGTGCATGAACTCATGGCAATGGGCTTTCTTCATTATTATTTCTGTCCTATTTGTACAGTTTAAAATAGGAACGTATGAACAACCTCCGATTGTCGCTGTTACAATTGCCATGACATGGCTGTATAATTGCACTTATTTGATCAGGCCCTCGCGAGCATGCCTCGCATGGCCGAGAATAAATATTTATTTATTTATTTATCTATTTACTTGTCAAGTGGGACAGTCCTTCTAGGGTACTTGGAATCATCGGAAAGGGGATTTGCCTTTGAGGTCCTGGAGAAGACCTTACTTGTTTCAAAGCAGCTGGCTGTTGAGGAGGTATCAGATGATGAACTGTCATGCGCCGGCAGCCGTAGCTACGAAAAGCTCAAGGAAATATAAGCAACGAACAAGCGGTAACCAAGCAAACACAGACTGGAATGCATCGATATGTACTATTAAGTGGGGGAGTACATGCTGTAGTACCAAGGTCCTTGTAGTCCCTAATTTGCTTCCGTACATATGGTTTACAGTGACTTCTTACATCCCGTCCGGGGTATGGATCAACTAATTCTACTGCACAAGAAGAAGGTTCTGTAGGGCGCCTAGTTTAAGAGAAAGAAAAGCGTTCACAACGTTCAACGAAAATTACGTGTATTGGAAAAATGAATAGATAAGGAGGTGAAACGTTGAACGAAGACCTTAATCGTCCTTGGTGAAAGTCAACAGGAAACAAGTATCAGCTTAGACGCAACTAATGCCAACTGGATCACAATGCATAGCAAGGTGCAGTCAGTACAAATAGCGATCATCAAAAGGCGTGTCAAATGAAAATGACTCGGTGCAAAAGAGTGTAAAAGTCTACGAGGCTTTCCAAGTAACGTAAAGAGTTATTTGGTTCTACAAAAGCGAGCGGTAGTATCTCAGAGGTTAAGAGAATGCAGAGGGCAAGTGGCCGATTAAGCGAGACAGGATAAGTCGGCGCGTGGTATCAGAACGTAAAAGAATGGCGGGGAAAAGTGGCTAACACAACTATGGGCGAACAAGTCTAGTTGGCACTAAAAGTAAGAGGAACATATGATTGCCCCTATTGAGCGTATACCGTTTTCGTATCAGTAGCATAGGAGCAGTCAGAGAGAAATAGACTGGTTAAGTGAGACAAGGTAAACGCAGGGCAGTGAGGCCTGGAACCCCAGTTGAAAAAAAGAAAAAAGTGATAACAAAAGATTACGATCGGGATAAGAGGGTTTATTGATAAAGTGTGGAGTAGCCCACGAGGCTTTCCAGCTAATGTAAACAAATCTTTGGGTCGTCTTAACCCAGAGAGGTAATATCAAACGTCTGAGTGACTTCGGATAGCAGGAGGCCGATTTGGAAGACTCGATAATTCGGCGGATTGGATTAGGACGTACAACAAAGATATGATAAAGGGATGTAACCATACACGCTGAACAATTCTAGCAGGCTGTAGAGGTAAAGGTAACATAGCCTTTAGTCGGCAGGGCGAATACCGCTTAATATTCTATAGCATTAGAGCAGTCAGAGAGAAATAGACTGGTCAAGTGCCACAAGCTCACGGCAAAGCAGTGAGAGCAGGCCGTCCTGTGGAAGAAGGAAAACAAATAGCGAGCGTGATAAGAAAAGGTCAGGATCAATGTGAGAATGGTGGAGTGATGACGAGTGAAAACGTACAGAGGTATTCCAGGTAATGTAAATAGATCGTTAGGTAAGCCGAAGAAGCCTGAATGAAATCGGATAGCAGGAAGCCGCACTGGCTGGACGGTATTAGTCGGCGAGTTGGCATAGGATGTACAATCAAGGAGAAAAGAGCCTATAACCATAAAAAGCACACATTCCAGCCGGTGCTAAAAGTAGCGAAAAGCTTGCAATAAGTATGCAGAGGGTACGCTTTTAAGTTGTAGTATCATAGGAGCAGTCTAAGAGAAAGTGCGTGGTCAGGTGAGACAAGGTTAAGGCAAAGCAGAGAACTGGCCATCTAGTTGAAGAAGAAACGAAAATAGAGCGCGATAAGGAAGATTAAGGTCCGGATGAGAAAAGTTTATTGATAATGATTGGAAAAGCCCACGAGGCTCACCAGGTTATGTCAACATACCCATGCGGTCACCAGAGCAAGAACGGTAACGTCTCAGAAGTTGGAGTGCGTTCGGTGGTCACGAGACCTATCAGTCGAGTCTAGGTTAACTCGTACTATTAACGTGGGTAAATAGAAAATAACAATAGAGTAAACAAGCCTAACATGCTCTCGTGGATAGCTAACCATAGCGTCGAGTCGGTAGAGTCTAGTTCTTTTGCGGCTCTGTAGCATGGAAGCAATCAGCGCGTTGGAGCATGAGGCTTGGCAGGGTACTGAGTGAGGATTGTCCGTTTGAGGAGTTAATGATACAGAGAGCGCGATAATGAAATTACTGGGTCAAGATGAATAAGAAAGAAGCGAACGAGGCACATAAAACGATCCGTCATCTAAACACTGACGGATACCGTAGCATTGATCTGCACAAAAGGGAAGAGCAAGTGATCCTCCAGGTGAGTATGGATTAATCGGCTTATTGCAACTGGGTCGTACAGGTAATGAAGGAAGACGAATAAAGGGGGTCAGCAGAAAAAGACAGGTTAGGGATGGAAGAAGCTGAATTAATAAAGGGTGAGTAAGTCTATCAGGCTCCCGAGGTGAGGGAAACCTAGCATTAATTCAACAGAGCATAACCCATTTACATCTCTGTAGTTTTGAATGCCCTCAGGGGAGTAGAGTTTTCAGATGGGCCAGGGTTAGGGCAGAGTACTGAGAGCCGGCAGTCTGATTGAAGGAGAAGTGAAGACAGCGAGCGTACTATGGAGAGGGTCGGAGTGGAGAAAGCTTTGACGATTATGATAGGAAATATCAAGGAGGCCCTCGAGCTAATATGGACAGTGTGTTCGGTCTCCTCAACCCTGGACAGTAACGTCACAGGAGTTTGCGGGGTCGGAAAGCTGGGAACTGATCGGACGGGGCTGGATTAGTCGGCGGATGACCATTAAGTCATTTAGGTAAGTTTTGAAGACGAAGACCGAGGGTCAGCAGAAAGGAACAGGTCGAGGGATGAAAGAAGCTATATCAATAAAGCGTGAGCTAGTCCGGAAAAGTTCTCGGGGTGAGGGAAGCAGTGCGTTTGTTATGTAGTTTAGGGATCATTCAGGTCTCGTTAGTATGGATGCCGTCATAAAGCAGGAGAATGGTCAGCTGAGACTAGCGATAAGGGATAGCGTTAATTGTTCAGTTAAAGAAATTCAAGTAGTTACGACGATGAAGATAAAGCAGAGCAAGGATGAGAAAGGCTCATTTGTTAAAGAGGGAAAGTAAAGTAATGTGAACAGTCGATTAAGTCAGCCAAACTAAGAGAGGTAAAGTCTCAGAAGTTTAAATCATTCCGGTGAGCAGGAGACCGATCAGGCAAGACTGGATTAAGCAGCGCATAGGGACAGGACGTTGAATAAAGTAAGAAAAGAGCTAGGACAATAAAGGGTGCACAAGCCTAGAAGACCTACTAGGTAAGGCAGAGCAGTTACTAAGTTAATTAAATAAATAAATATTTTATTCTCGATTATGCGAGGCACGCCCATGAAGGCATGATCAGATAAGTTAATAAAGGCTGAGAAGTACTTGCAGGCTCTAGAGGTGTGGGAAAGGTAGCAGTGCGTCATAAGAGTACAGCCTGTTTGCATTTCCGTAGTTTTGAAGGCAGTCAGAGGGAAGTAGCTTGGTCAGAGGATACTCGGTCAGGTAAGGTACTGAAGGCTAGCAGTCCGATGGAAGGAGGAATGAAAACAGCGTGCAAAGTAAGGAAAGGACAGGGTCAAAATGGAAAAAGATTTGCTGCTTAGGAGTGGAAATGCCAACAAGACGCTTAAAGTAATGTGGACAGGGTTTTGGTTCTATCCACATTGACAGAAAACGCCACACTAGGAAGAGATATGCCTTATGTCAACATTTCGCTTGGGCTCATCCGTCGCAAACACAAAACAAGCAAACCCAGATGCAAGTATATACATTGGAAGAATTGGCACACCAGGTATACTGTCAAACTCAAGACCTAGGCCACCTGATTGCTTTATCAAGAGTTGCTGTGCATATGACACAGTTTGATATTGCTAGTAGAAAGGCTTCACTGATTGTCAACAGTATCGGGTTCCTGTTAAGTAATAACAACTTGAACATATTATTCGTGTCCGCATGGTGACCAGTTGTTAAGAGATATTTAGCGATAGATGATAACGGACGCTGCTCCGTTCTGGGGTGCGTTTTGTTTGGTTGCGCTACCTTTTGTTCGACCTACGTTGGTTTGTGCTCAGCCACCCACTCAGCCAACCGACAGATCGTTTTGCCTACGTAAACATCACCGCAAATGCAAGTCAACTGATAAACAATATCAGAGACCAAACTAACTGAAGGGTAGCTCTGACGGTCATGACGAACCAGTTCCTGGGTAGTGTGCATCGGGCGCAACTGGGCCGTCGTGTATGTGCGATTTATGGCGCACGTGAGCTTTTGTCCGATAGCATTTGCTACATAGTCCCCTTTGAACAACCGAACCACATAGACAACATTTTCTCTGCCGTTTGCACCGGCAGTTACTTCTTGGGATGTCTGTTGTGTAATTGGATGCACTATTCGGAATAAACATTCGATACTAAGGTCCTACACGGAAACTTTCCTTCAGCTTCCAGCAATTCTGGACTAAAAATTAGTCTATCCCTGTAGAAAAGTGTTTTCACTAGACCGCGCTTGTATGCAACCGTGGCGAAACTGGAAAACTGAAGGTACTGCCCACTGCAGATCGCCTTGCTGTAAGCGGTGCGCTGCAGTGTACATCCATCATCTCGCTTGATGAGGATATCTAAAAAGCGCGGGCAGTAATTTTATTCTCTCTCGTGGGTCACCGATAGTTTAGGGTGAATTGAATCCAAAGTGACTAACAGTCGCGCAAAAGGTTTGCTGCTAGTGCATACCAAAATGTCATCCACGAACCGTTTGTACAGTTTGGCCTCACCAATACTGGCAGTAACTTGTCTTTCAATCAAGCCCAGTAAGATACCTGCCAAATCTGGTCCCAAGTTGCTGCGCACGGCGACGCGGTCGATCTGCTTGTACGCCGTCCCCTCAAACTCAAACCGTACAATTTCTGCGCAGAGTAGAATCAGATCTCTCCAATATTAAAGAGGGAGGCCTGCGTGCATGTTTTGGTTCAGAATAAAATGACACAAATCGTCAACTATTTAATGCAAGGGCAAGTTTGTGAATAGTGGTTCCACGTCCATAGAGTACATGAGTTCCGAGCCCAATGTGGAGTTTTCCAGTGTCGCCTTCAGTACAAAAGTGTCATTAAAGCAATGCGTATTCAGGCGCTTACGCACTGGATCTTAGAGTTTCTCCAGCCGCCGAGCAACGTAAAGATAGGCCGAGTTTTTCATGCACATAATCGGACGCGGTGGGTTACTTGTGTTATGTGCACAGAAACCGTTGGGGCAATTAATCCAATTGCCTCAGTCTTACTATTGATAGTTTAATTGGGGTGCCAATATTTCCTATATATATAATTGTGTATATGTTTCTGCTTTAATTTTGTTTGCCACTGATGAGAACCATCGAAAGGTTGACATATCAAAATCCATATTTTGTTTCTGCTTTAGCGAAGTGGATGAAGTGGGCCAAATGTTTAATGTCACATTATTCTGAAGGTGTTCAGAATGCAGGCGACCACTTACCCACAGATGTATTAGTCGGCGCATTGAGGTTTAGTCGTGCACTTAGGGTAGGAAGACAAGTAGAGATAGTCAGCAGAGATGGACAGGTTAGTTGTGGAAGAGATTAAATTACCTAATTGTAAGCAAGGCTGGGAGGCGTTCGATTTGAGGGCAAGCGTCCTTTGCTAGTGCCGAGCCCACACCATTTACGGCTCGGTAAGCTGTAAGTAGTCAGCAAGTAGGAGACTGGCCCTATGTTACTGGGTAAGCGCACAGCACTGGGTGCCTGATAAGGTGGGGAAAGGCAACGAAGGTGGCGAGTTAAGTGGAAGAGGGCTTCCGTCTTCCGTACAATGGCCGGTACCGTCACAGTAATCAGAGAGGATCAGCAGAAATATACAGGTTAGAGATGGAGGTAGCTATATTAACAAATGAGTGAGCAGGACCAGCAGGGGCTAGCGAAGGTGGGGACATAGCCATAGGTCTACAGAGTCGTGTACGTTTACATTACGGTAGTCTAAAAGAAGTCAGCGGGAAGCGGATTGGTTAAATGTGATTAAGTCTGGGCAAAGCACTGACAAATGGCAAACGAGTAGAACCGGAATTTAAAACAAAGCGCGCAACAGGGAGAGGGACAAGTCTGTCTGGAAGGGGCGTTATTAGGGCTGGGTGTATAAGCTCACAGGACTTTGGGCGCATGGGATTATTCCGAAAACTTAAGGTGGATTCTATGAAATTTATATATGGTAAATAAATAAACAAATATTTTATGCTCGACTATGTTCGTGGACGTTCTCTCAGAGCTCTTGCTCAGGGATGCAGGGGACCACGGCATGTACTACCTTGGGGACACTTAGCATTCTATATGTGGCCTGGAGAATCGCGTGATACTATCGGATTCTCTGACGACTACGTGTAACTTATTCCACACATGCGTGTTTCCATGGAGGAAGAGGTTAAAATAAATATATAAATCTTTTCTCGGCAAAGCGGGGCAAGTCTTTGGACGTGGTCAGCATATTGCAATATTGTACATGCTAGCATGGTTAGCAAGGCCAAGCGCCGGAGTAGTAAAGATGTATTCAATAGCGTGGGCGCACATGACACAAAGGTTGGTTGAAGTCGATCCTAACAGCACGCAAGGTGTAGAGCTATGCAGTACATAATTAATGAGGAGTATGCTGGTGAGAAACTATTCCGATGACGCTGTGTACACAATGCGGGATAGATGAATGAAGCATGATCAAAAAGCTGCCAAAATAATTTAATACTAGTGGCATATCACTGATTAACTACGTAGGCGTATTCGTATAAGAGCAGGTATATGCACAGAATTAGTGAGATGTGGTATCGGCCTACTTGCCAATGCGTGGTTTGGGCAGTGGTATGTTGAAAGGAGAGTCACAGCCGCCACATCGCAGTGTCGGTAAACATCCATTTGTGGCTTTTTGTAGGGAGAACGTTTGTCAGGCAAAAATCCAACACGTCCTGGTAGGCTGTGCAGCAACACTTTTTGAGTAGTTAGAATGGATGTAGCTTTTAGGGTAGGAGATAACGCGTATCGCCGAGTGTTGGAGCATATCTGTCAATATTTGAGTTTGCTGTATTGTTTAGCTTATCTAGAAACACATGGTTGGTTTAAGTCGCCGCAGCCGAAGTAGTTCTAGACTAAGCTATTTGCAGCGGCCTTAATACCTGAGCGTACGTGATCCTAGAAGACGCCTAGTGAACGAACGCTGGAGTTTCTCTCTGGTCGTCCTATCGCTTTTGCCTGAGTTAGTAACAACTACTGATCCGTACTCTACTATAAAACCGATCACACAACTGATAAAACAGGAGTCGAGACTCTAACAAGCGCCGTGACCTTAGTATATAGCGAACAAGACACATGGCATTTGCAGCTCTATATCACGCTTGTTTCAAATATTTAGCAAGCTTGCGTAGTGCACACCGAGATCGCACAAGGTGGTTGTTGTCTAGTCGTTTTCCGTTAAGCGTTAATACGTTTGGAGTTATAGAGCACAGGTAGGGAAAACGTTGCGCTTCGTCGGTGCGAACTGTGGTTCCTACAGGTCACACCATGTTTAAGAGCGCCGAGATCGCATTAAATGCTGGAGAGGCCGTTGCCCAGGCATCTGGGATCAAATAAGAATACCGCTTTTATATCAGCAGCAAAGAAGTAAGAATTGCCTTGTTGGAAGATCTGGAATACATCAATGAGGTACGGTAAATACCGCAGAGGACCCAGGACGCTGCTATGGGACATAGCACTGGTTACAGATGCTTTTTGAATGAGGTATTTCCAGTAGCACTGACTGTGTTCGGTTAGAAAGGTAAGCCTAAAACCAAGAAAGGAGATGGCCAGTAAGGCCGAATGCCGCTAAGTTGCTCAATAAACCAATGTGTGGAACCCGTTCGAATGCACCTTTTATACAGGAAGGTGCCTACCACTACCTGCCCTAGGTCTATGGAGTGTGGAACGTATTTTAAGTCTTTGAACTCAGCTTTGACAAGATTTAGTAAGCGGAATCCCGGGTTTCGATCTACTGCTAAAGTCGGTTTGCGGCATCCTGGCCTTTGTTACTTTTTCCATGCGTCTAGACGCAATGGGCTTGTGGCAACTGGGATGCTAATAGTCAATATGTTGTCGGCAGCCTGGTTTTATCGGAGCATGACGGTTGCGAGTTTCTATTTAGACGGGCAGTGTCCGCGTTTCATAGAGCTGGTGAAGCTATTGCGTAGAGGGACTGGAATGTCTAGTTCTCCAAGTAGTAATGCGTAAGGATGGACAGCATACGTACCTGGATAGCTGACATATGCAACGAGCAAGTACTAGCTTGATGCCGATTAAGTAAAAGTCATTAGTATGTACTTGAGCTTCAGTGAACTTGTTAATAAATAAATAAAAAATAAATAGTTTATTCTCGAATTTGTTGAGACACACCAAGCAAGGCATGATCAATATTTACCTGCAATATTGCTTCGCAACAAACACGTTGCTAAGAGTGTAGTCGTTAGTAAGCCGAAGGTTGTACAGGCTGCGGAAATTGTGTAAGCATGCATGAGGGATAGAGTCTTCATTGAATGACGAAACTTTGGGTTCTAGCATGCGTAGTGTAAACAGTCAGGGCACTACATGTGTAATGAAAACGATACATATAGGCACGGTGTAGCTTATTATTGAAAGTGTCAGGGTAATATTGAATAATGATTCTGGTCGAGTTGCCAGTAGGTAGTTCTGGGCAGTGACTTTATTGGGTGGCGAGTCATATCCGCCACGTCGCAGTGTTGTTACACGGACATTTGTGGCTTTTTATAGGGAGAACGCTTGCCAGGCGAAAACCCGTCACTTCCTGGAACACTGTCAGAAATTTCTCAGCGCACTAATATACAACTGGCAGACCAGGTTGTCGACTGATTTTACACTCAGGTATCCGCAGTCAAATGACCTTCAATTTCCTCTGTTATTTAATCAGTTATCTTGGGCAAGGCCGCCAAAATGGCTGAGGCAAATCGAGGATGGGGGCTTCACGAAGAATCGCTTTTGTGGGTACCCAAGTGGGCGAAACGTCAGTTTCTTGCTTCTGGATTTTTCAGGAGTATGTATTCTTTTCAGGTGTGTGAAGTTTTCGGGTCTAGCTATCCTCACTGGCCAACGGTCATGGTAGTGAGTGCAGTTGTATCCGTTTGTTGTACAGCCATGTGCTTCATAGGTCCTTATTGGTTGTCCTGCCCCATACAAAAACGGTTACTCGGTCCTATCCCAGATCCCCAATAATTTCCGGACCTCAGAGAAAAGGGTAGGTGAGGGACAACCAAGGCCGCAACGAACAGGTGTGAATACAAACATTGTTAAACTCCTATGTTATAACATTTAGAGTGGAGACAACTGATGTACAATGTGCAGCAATGATTGTGCTGAAAGTGTCTTTTGAATGTTTTTCGAAAGCAGTGGCCCTATAAGTTGGTTGCTACTGTCTACAAGGAATACAGAGCGTTGCGCCATTAAGCAGAAACGCAGTATCAGTTTACTATGATGCGACTATTGCGTGGAAAGACAGAAAGCAGAATTCAGAGACCAGCGGCGTTTGAATGGTGGATGGACGGCTGGTGGCCAGCCTACATCGAAAGAGATTCGAAGGTCAATTGGTGGTAAGTCAACGGATAGATAGGACTCAAGCGCTGAGTAAAAGTTATCGGGTGCTCAAGACAGAAAGACGACACGAGGGTACTAGGAGTATAGTGCTATGGCCTATTGAAATAGGAAAAGCCTACAAAGGTAAGTGTCGAAAACTTTGCTGCAAAATCGGACCCAGATTAATAGGTAAGAAAGGATTGATCGATAGAAGTGAAGTAGTAATGATCAGTTAAAGGAAAGCGAACGTGCGGAACAAATATATATATAGCGCCGCACAGAGAAACAAGTCATACTAGGATGCTAAGAAAATGGTGAGAAACGAACACCTAGAAATGTGAAGCTAACAGGCGTCTGTGTGCTGACCAAGTGAGAGGAGGGAAGAACTAAGAGGCTAAGAAACATTACTTGACGGAAGGTCAGGGAATAGCCGAAATGCAAGCGTAGAGTAAGGTTGCTTAGAGTATCGGAGCAGTGAGGCCTAACCTCAGCAGCTAGGGTGCTAAGATAATTGTACCAAGCTGGATAGTGCCAGAGAATGCTAGCCCGATAGTTGGATGATTGCAGGTAATAAGGTCTAAGACAATACATCAAGTAAGGGATAAATGAACAGTGATAAGGGTGAGGCAAAGCAGCGGCTTGTGCTGAATACATGAATACGCCTGCACGACAGAAGAGAGCAAAGAAAGGCTTCATAAAGAAACGACAACGAACGAATGAATCCCAGGCATACGGTAAGGCTCTTAACTAGTTTAGAGCACCAATAGGCAAAAACGCGGCGATGCGCATATAATAGGATCATGCTGTGGTGCTAAAGGAATAAAACTAGGGAAGACTGAGCGGGGAGAAACCAGTGAGAATGCTGAACTACTACTAATTAGGTGTCATAGACGAGTGACAGCTGTGCATCTAGCAAGGAGCAGCTGTGCACTGACCGGATGAGCTAAAGAAGGACGCCAGACGAGGGCTATGAAGGTCGGATAAAGAAAGGACAACAGTCAAGAAGAATGCAAGCGTACAGTGAGCTGATTGAGGAAGTCGTTTCATATAATGCTGAACCACGGCGGTGTATAAGTTCTCAATTTATGCTATGGTGCTGGGATATTACTACTTTGGAAAGAGCCTAGGAAAGCTAGTCCAATAGCTGGACGCTTACAGGTGAAAAAGTCGAAGACGTTACTACAATTAAGAGGTATGAGAACGTCTAGAGTAGAGAGGCTAAGTAACGGCTGAGCATCGACTTGAAGATTTAGAAGGTGTGCTAGAGAAAGCTGAAAAGTTGATATGGAAGGACATCAAACAGTCGGAGTGCATGCATCAATTAAGTCTGCTGAGGACATCGCAGCATATGAGTCCGAGGCGCGCAGATACTGAGTCCTGTTATGGTGCTAAGGTTTTAGTACTAAGGTAGACTGGGCTGGAAAATACCAGTGAAAGGTCTGGAATCCAACATGAGCATGCGTCACAGACGTTGCAGCAAGCAATGGATAAATGGACGTTTAGAAGGGAGAGGCAATGGAGCAATTGTGCACAGGCGACATGAATTATGTTTGCTTCACAGAAGAGAATTAAGAAAGGTTTTATGAAGAGAGGACAACGAACGGATGAAGCGTAAGCATACGATATGGTTGTTAAATATTTCAGAGCATAAATGGCGAAGAAGCGGCGAAGCTCAGATGAACATATCATGCCGTGGTGCTAATGCAATAAAAGTAGGGAAGCCTGAGCAGGGAGAAGCCGGTGAGAGGGCGGAATTACAAGTAATTAGCTGTCACAGACGAGTGACAGCTGTGCATCCAGCAAGGAGCAGCTGTGCACTGACCGGATGAGGTAAGGAAGATCGCCAGACGAGAGCTAAGAAGGTCAAATAAAGAAAGGACAACAGACAAGTAGAATGCAAGTATACAGTGAGTTGATTGAGGGAGTCATATCATATAATGGGTCACAGTAGTCGAAAGCAACGAGAACACTGAGACGAGATTAGAGAATCAGCTCAAAGATTGAAATCAGTAGAATTTAGGTCATATTACCAAAGGAGGGCATCGACACAATAGGCATATACAGGAAGAATGCGGGCATGGTAGTAAGGATGAATCTTGGCCAACAATTCATTTCAGTTGAGGGTTACAGGACGTTACGTCGGCAGAGCCTAAGTCACTTAGGTCTCGGAAGCTCGAGGTGGGTCAGAAAGTAGTAGACCGTTCAGACGAGTCCGGATAAGCCAGCAAGACGAAGTTAGGCCGCCAACTTAAGGTGTGAATAACAGTAATGATTGCCATAAGATAAGAAGTTTGCGGGACGTCAGCGGCTAAAATAAAAGCCAGATAGCATGTCAAGGAAAGTCTCGGGATGAGGGGAACAGAGTATTTGGAATGTAGAGCCTAGAGTAATAACGTCTCGGGTAAGGGTGAGGACGGTTTTATTGTTAAAGGGTGCAAAATTTAACGAGACCTCCGAGGGCATTTGAACAGTCAATTGGGTCAACCGAACCAAAAGAAGCAACGTCTCAGAAGTCTGAATGAATCCGGAGAACAAGAAGCCGATCTAACAAGCCTAGATTAGTCGGCGTGTTAGGATTAGGACGTATAATAACGATTAGAAGAGAGCCATATTAATAAAGGGTAAATGAGTCTAGGATGCTCACGGAGTTAATAAGTAATAAAGCTTGAGCAAATCTTGCAGGCACCTGAGGTGGGGGAACATAGCATCGAGTCAACAGAGCCTAGCCTGTTTGTATCTTCGTAGTTTTGAAGGCAGCCAGAAGAAAATAGACTGGTCATATGAGACACGGTCAGGGCACGGTACTGGAAGTTAGCAGTCCGATGGAAGGAATGCATACAGCGAAGTATGGAAAGAAGTGGGTCAGAGTGAAGAAAGCTTTACTGATTAGGAGTAGCGAAGCCAACGAGACACTCTAAGGTACTGTGGACTGGGTAGTTGGTCTTCATAATATTGGCCAGTATCGTCACAGGAGTCAGAAAGCAGGAGCCGAAATACACGAGGCTGTATTAATCGGCGCATTGAGATTTAATAGTACAGTTACGTTGGGAAGACAAATGGAGAGTGTCAGCATAAATGGACATGTTAGATATGGGGGAGTTGCTATTAGTTATTTAGGTATAAGCACTCGGGGTGAGGGAAATAGTGTTTTGGTTGCGCCAAACCTATACCGTTTACAGCTCACTGCGCTGTAGGCAGTTAGAAACCAGGTCAGCACACTGCGCTGGGTTACTGATAAGGTGTGGAAAGGCAACTAGTGAGGGGAACAGAGTGTTCGGTCTTCCCAACAATGACCGGTACTGTCAAAATATTCAGAGCGTCCGCAGAAATGGACAGGTTAGAAATGGAGGTGGCTATGTTAAAAAAGGGTGCGCAAGACCAGCAGGCTCTCGGGAAGAGGGGGTATAGCCAGAAGGCTACAGAATCGTGATCGTAGTCTGGAGTAAGTCAAAGAGAAGCAGGCCAGTCAAATGAGACTAGGGTAGGGCAGGGCACAGATAAACGACAGTCCGCCAGAAGAGGAATTAGAAGCTAATATCGTGATTAGGAGAGGACAGGGTCGGTTTGAACGGAGCCATATTGGTGATGGGTGTATAGGCCAACAAGGCTCTTTGCGCATCGGTATTATTCCGCACAATTAAGGCTTTGTACGCAATTCTATATGTGATCGGGGCCGTTCTCTCACAGCTCGTCCTCAGGGACGCAGGTGCCCAAGGTATCTTCTAGCTTGGGGACATTTAGTAGTCTATTTATGGCCGTGGAGAATTGCGGGATACTACCAGATGCTCTGATGGCTTCTGGTAGCTTATTCCACACATGCGCATATCTATAGAGGAAGAAGGTAAAACGTATAGAGCAAAGCGTTTTGGGTAGTGAGAATGAGTGTGACTTTTGCGTAGAGGATAACGTGTTTCGCCCAGCCGATGAAAATATCTTTGAATACTTGAGTCCGACGTTTTGACTAGCTTATAAAGAAAACCTAGGTTGGTTTACAGTCTCCGCAGCCAAAGTGGTTCCAGACCAAGCTGCTTACAGCGGCTTTGATAAGTGAGCATAGCTGATCCTAGAAGGCGCCTAGTGAACGAACGCTGGACTTTCTCAATGATCATCTTATCACTTTTGCGTGAATTAGTAACCACTATCGAACAGTTCTCTACTATAGGTCCGGCACACAACTTGTAGAGCGTGAGTCGCGACACTACAGGTTTATTGACTTTAGTATATAGCCAACGATAGACCTGGCTTTTGCAGAGCTATAGCTTGCTTGTTCCGCAAAATTCAATGAGCTTGAGTAGTGCACACCGAGATCGCGCACGGTAATGCGGTTATCTAGTGGTATTCCGTTAAGAGTTAATATGTTTGTCGGTACAGAGCACCTGTATGAAAGGCCGTTACATTATGTTGGTGAGAATTCTAGTTTCCACAGTTCACACCATGTTTCAAGCGCACGGAGATCTCTTTGAATGCTGGTGAGGCCATTACGTAGGCAGCTAGGATCAAATGAGAATACGACTTTTATATCATCAGCAAAGAGGTAGGGAGTGCCTTGTTGGAAGACCGGGAATACATCATTGATGTACAGCAAAAGCAGCAGAGGACCTAGGACGCTGCCTCGGATCACTCCGCTGGTTACGGGTGCCTTTTTCGACGTGGCGTCACCCAGTAGCACTGACTGCGTCCGATTAGAAAGGTAAGAAGAAAACCAAGAAAGGAGGCGGCCAGAAACACCGAATGCAGCTAATTTAGCCAACAAACCGTTATGTGGGACCCGATCAAATGCTTTTTTCATATCAAGGAAGATGATGACTAGCGCTTGACCCAGCTCTATGGACTGCGTCACGTCGTTTAAGAATTCAAACTGGCAAGTTAGACAAGATTTAGCAGGCAGAAACCGGTGTTGGCAATACCGAATCACTGCTGGTGAAGGAGGTAGAGAAGTCAGGTTTAATGCTGTTGCAGAGCTTGACCGCACCTATGACTATGCTCTTATCAGGAAACACAAGCGTACTGATCGGTATATATTTGCCGCCACCACTCTGCTTCATTAGGCGGATAAAAGACTTTGCCTTGTTATCAAAGCAAAGCGCTGCCAGCTCAGCTGATGCAAGCATGCTGCTTTTGAAGTCCTTCGATCGACGATTGGTTCTTTCAAGTGGATTCCTAGGTGAAAGTCCTTGAGCTTATGGTAGAGGGAGGGAATTACCTTAAGCCTACCAACCGGTTTGCGTGTGGTGTCATCATCAAGAGTCTGAAGCCCCTTATCTTCCCAATTTTGGGAGCAAGGGCGTCTAAGCAGTCCGTGACATGGTTAGAAAGCTCGCTGATCGCAATAGCTATATTGTCGTAGCTGAAGAAGATGTCCCAGTGTGATGCTTTGAGCAGGGAAGCAATGACCACCTAGTTGATGCGCTGGTGGAGGCAAACTATTTCATACTTTTATCTTATGGTGAGGAAATTTAGGGAGTGCCAGAGAGCTTCACAACTCATGGTCGCTGACTTGCGTGTTGTCTACTACGCTAAACCATGTGTGGAAGCTGCCGTTATTGCACATTAGGTCCAGTATGTTATATCGTCTAGTCGGTGAATGCACATGTTGAGTCTAGTCCTACTTGAAAGTAGGATCTACCAGGGCCCTATACTTGGGTGGGTCTGACTGACTAAGCCACGAGACATGATGCATATTGAAACCTGCAGCAAGCATTACATAACTCGCAGAGAGGAATGAGGCTTCCTCGCAGAGCTTGACCATATTGTTACCGCGGTGGATTGTATGCATCGCCGAGCAAGAGGTCAAGTTGAACTCAAGTGGCAAGAATCCGCACTGAGCCTTCACAAATACCACGAGGTATGGTTTAGAAAGCCGATGCATGAAGTTGCTCTTGTCCTATATGAGGCATCCGCCACCACGGTAATTAGCCCGTCCAGTACAGAAAATGGTATATCTAGGACGGTTTCGTGGTATATCAAAAGCATCGGTAGTGTGCAATGTGGCGGGTAGCAGCGCCAGCTGCGAGCGTGAAGAAGGATGAATGAGCCTAAGACGTGCATTTAGTTTCAATCTATCGTGCATTGAAGAGCAAGAACTTATACGTGTAGTATCCACGGGGTCCCGTCATCTGGTCGCCAGATTCTGCACTAGTGCCGTAACCGGACAGTAAGAAGTGTTTGACGCAGGTGTGGCAAGTGTCGCGGATAATTCTTCTGGGGGCCACATTGATAGCAGCCGGCCGCCGATTAGCCGGTTTTGGGTTTTGGGTTACGTGCAGGGCTGGAAGCCGCTGTCTTAGATTAGTTGCAGTTAATGTATGAGAGTACGGAGATGACATAGTGCAAGCAACAGCTCTCGTGGAATTGGGCGTGGTTGGCCACGCCCCGTTGTTTTCCATAAAAATAAGGCTGCAGTAGGTATGGTGTTAATTTCTGACCTTACCTCCTGCAGTAATCCTGATGGGAGCGAGCGGTAAGCTGAGTAAAAGGAGCTTCGGTATTAATACTGGCTGCCGAGTTGGTAACAACAGCAGGCTGTCGTCTTCGGCCGGAAGCCGTATATCCGTGTGCTTTGAACAGAGGATGGTGTTAGAGTTTGGGCAGTTTGATTTGGTGGTTCTAGTAAATATGTTTTCCTGAATGACTGGCTAGTCCTGGTCAGAGCAACAAACCGGGCTAACGCTCGATATATGGAAGCACTTAATGCAATAGACACCGGTCGCTGTTGCACAGGTGTTTATTTGCGTCTGACGTTGGCCATGCATCCGTGGTACACAACAGTCTGTGGGTACAAGCTCTTCTCTTATTTGTGTGGAGTGTGAGCCTCGCCAAATTTTCTAACTGCCACGGGGCATCGTTTTCAGGTCACCCTATTCTAGCTCGCTACTGACCATGCCTTATGGGATTCGTCGAGCCGCAGCTGCATTCGGACGATGCTGAGAAGATCGAAATTAAAAAATGAGCATTTTTACCTTCGTACCCAGTGCAACCAACCTTAGACGAATTGCCGCATGCTTTTGAGTTCCCCGCGCAAACATGCTTGCGCTCCTAACTTCTGTACCAGACTTAATTAGATTTAGGTGCTCCGGAGAGAGCCCATCGAAAGGAACGGCTGGTGAAGCTTTGCCTCCCAACACTCCATTGATATCTCTAATAGCGGTTGGGCTTTTCTCCATAGTGCGCGTAACCCGCAATAAGTGGTCACTGGCTCTGTTACTACCGTCAACCGTTTACCTAAACCACCTTCCGCATTAAACGTATTGCGTATTGTCAGGCATCTTAACCCACGCCGTCAGGTTTATCAAATGGTAGCTACGGGTCTTACTTTCCATTCACCCTAGTTTCATGCAGGCCGTGCTCTGGAGGCATACGTATGATACGCTGGCTTCGTAACGCACCTTCGACTCTTAGACCTGGGATGGTCTTAATCCATCTCATCTGCTTGGACAAAATAGAGCCTTAAGTCACTGGGTTTGACCCTTTTCGCGTTCCTTGTTATGCTTTAGGTCTCACCCTTTGCTTGCCTCAAAGCGCCTCAAGGTTTAGACTCTTGTCGGCCACGATTACGATTTTACCCAGGTACCTTAGTCGGACTGGTCGCCCTATACGTGTGCGCTTTTGCTCTGCAATTGATTGACTACCTCCGCAATTGATTGAATGCATTCCAGATGCATTCCTTTCTTCTCTCTGTGTGGCTGTCTCTGTTCGTTTCTTTTTTCTCCCGAGTCTGTCACAAGTACGGCGATACGCCCTCAAGGAATTGTCCTCCGTTTCGACAACAATACAAGGCACACAGTTCCTTTACCTGGACATGAGCGGAAAATTATCAACTCCTTTACAACTTACTAACCGGACAAATCAATCAATATCTTGCACTGATACAATTCTTCCGCGGCATGAACCACTGAGTTCAATTTACCTAACAATACCTCTTCCACATATCCCTTGACTGGAGGACTTTCGACTACGGAAGGCACGTTCTCCTGCCAATACAAAGCTTGAACAATCGGTCATTCTAAGCTCTTCATTCCGCTTTGACCGCTCAAATGGCCGCGGTTTCCCCTATTTCTAATCAATTTCACTACATACCCCGGGGGATCTGCGATTCTTTCTTCGGAACCTATCCTGTCCTCCAAGACTTCAGCATATTTCAACGTATATTCTTCGAGACTTCACGTGGCTCTGCAGATGATCAACACATCATATCCAGAAAGAATGCTTAGTTCCTGGCCTACCGATCTGGCACAGGAGAGGACCCAGGCACGCAATGGCCACCCGCATAACGCATCAGTCAGCAGAAAAACGGACGCAACTTGACTGCGAATAACGGAGCAAAAACGTTCAACAAAAAACATAGCCAGTTACAACTTGCCATTCAATGGATTGGCGGCAGTGTTTCAGGACGTGGTGGGTTTTCGCCTGACAAGCGTTCTCCCTATAAAAAGCCACAAATGTCCGTTTAACAGCACTGCAACGTGGCGAATGTGACTCGCCACCGAATAAAGTCACAGCCCATAACTTCACACTGGCAGCTCAATTAGAATCCTCATACTGGATAGCTTGCTCTTCAATTATCTTTCAATGGATCACTCAGGATTCTTTATCTATTATTACTCGGGGTATGACTGTGATATATGGCAGAGCGATTATGTCAAAACAACTGGATCCCGATCCCACTACAAACAACTCGTTCTTTCGCATGTTCACCATCGCACAGTTCTAATCATGGATATCTGAACAATTTTCTACTGTCACTACAGTTCCCATAAAATGTCTGTACAGCTGTACATACCTGATCATGCCTCAATTGGCGTGCCACGCATAGTCGAGAACAAAATATTTATTTATTTATTTACTCCGGGCGGTAGATGCTACAACGGGTCTATAACGCTGATGACACCTTACCTTTAACATTTGGACACAGTTTGTGCTCCTTTGGTATTTGAAACTGCGATCAACTTGTTCCCTGAACTGCCTAAGACTTTAAATAAACAAAGGAAGGTTTTTCTGGACTGTGCGATTCACGTCCATTGAGGCATAAGCATGTTGGTGCAACTGTACAAACCTTTTGTAGCAATTGTTAGCGCAACGATAGAAATTCTTTCAAACGTTCATGATTGTAATGTAGGTAAGATAAGGGTTACAAGGTGTTGCGTCAGCAGAGTCTAGAACATATAGACCTAATAAGTCCGAGAGAGGACAAAAAGCAGAAGACCGTTCAATTGAGACCGAATAAATCAGTGCCCCAACTTCAGCTCGCTAAAGTACGGTGGGTAGAAAACTAGTGAGTCCTCAGAAAATGCACCGTTAGGAACGAACGTGACTATATGAATAGGAAATTAGCATGCCGAGCAAAGCTCTCAGGACGAAGGGCACAGTGTTGTGACTGCTGAGCCTAGATCATTTAGGTCCCGGATGTCGGAAGCAGTCAGAAAGCAGAGGAGTAGTCAATCTGGGGCAGATCTGAGCCGACCACGTAGAGTTATCCGTCCAGTGGAAGTACGAATGCAAACAGAAAGCGCGGAAAGGAAAGCATAGGTTCGGGAAGGATAAGACCATTGAGGAGAATAGGAAAAACCTACAATGATCTCGAGAACTGTTTAGCAGACCTCTCGATTTGCCGACCCTTCGTCGGTAAGGACCCAGTGGTCGAGATAATAAGCTAATTAAGACGAAACTAGAAGGTTGGCTCATAAAGTGAAAGCCGCATGATTATGGTCGGAAAACTAATATTGCGCATCAACAGAAGTAGACTGGTTAACAGGGGGATTTAATAATAAGGATGGAACATGACTAGCGATGCTGTTGAGACGTGGGTTACCAAGCTTTGGGTCTGCATTGCCTTGATCATTTACACCTCAAAAGTATAATGGAGATCAGGAAGCAGGCGACCGTTCGTTTCACAGTTGGCCTCCACACCAGCCTCCAACATCTCGACCTTGCTTAGGGGGCCTTGCACACCTCCGACCACCCGACTAGACATGTACGCCAACTTCCTCTACTTTAAGACGTCCGATCGCTCCCCTGGACATCACACTGCAAGTTTACGGACATTATAACTTGCTCCCATCATTACTTTATACTGTTTCGAAACCTTCATATTAACAATTTGGTTTTGCTTTGACGGCAGTTAAGAAAACCTTAAAACGCCCTATGACTGGCACGTTCCAGACAAGCAACTCCTCCTCATAACCTGGAGCACAGGCTGCTATACCGTTCATTTATCAGTCGCGATAGGCTTGTTTACCCTTATCTGTTCCCCACCTCTGTCTTCTTTAGCATTCCAGACATTCTTATCTGTCTTTATATGAGCAAACACTTAACGCCCTCCCCTTGGAGCACCAACCAACTGTTCGTAGGAAATCAGATGTAGTTTCTGCACACATATGCAGCAGCTAGTCGTCGTTGGCTTCACACACCCGGTGTGCATATCTGTAGCCTGGAAGAAGCCACTCCCTTATTCTCCAGCCTTCGTTTTCCTCGAACGTCTGTCTCACTCACCTTTGCTCGCTTGTTGTTGCACATTAAAACTGTAGGTATCCAGTAGTGGTCAAACGTCTTAATGATACGGCTACACTAGCCATTGATGCACCATTTTCTAGAGCCACTATCTCGGCTTAGCATCAGCTGGTCGCCATAGGCTCTATTCAACCTTGCGGATATCTGGAGCTCGCTAGGCGTCGCTTCTTCCTTACAACGTTTAGTCACGGATTGTTTGCATCACAGTTCAGCAGGTTTGTTGACTTATACTGCGCCAATCTATGTTCCAATAGTAATTGAAAGCCTAATCCGAATGCCATTGCCAGCCATTGACGCTCTCCTAGCGCGCTTATCTCTCTTTCCTCTTACTCTCGTCAACTCGTCTTGGCAGCAGCTAGTCGCTGTTAGCTTCATGCACTCTTGTGCATATCTATAGCCTGGAAGAAGCCACTCCTTTACTCTCCAGCCTTCATTTTCCTCGAACGTCCGTCTCTCTACTCTTTGCTCGCTTGTTGTTTTATTCATTGAAACTGTAGGTATCCAGTAGTGGTCAAACGTCTTAAAGATTTGGCTACACCAGCCACGACACTATCGTTCTTTGAGCCCTTGTCTCTGCTTAGAAGCAGCTAGTCGCCGTAGGCTCCATCAACTTCGCGGATATCCGGAGCACGCTACGATTCGCTCATTCCTTATAATGCTTGATTTCGTGGATTTTTTGCGTCCCAGCTCAGCTGGTTGCTTGACCTATTCTGTGCCACCGTGGAATCCACCAGTAGCTGAACACTTAATCCGAACTCCGTTGCTGACCACTCCTCTCTCTCCTAGCGCGCTGTGCTCCCTTCTTGGCACAGCTAGTCATTGTTGGATCCATGTTGCTTGGAAGGAGCCAATCTTTTACTCACCAGCCTTCTATTTCCTCGAACGTCTGTCTCTCTAACCTTCGCTCGCATATTGATTTATTCACTGAAACTGTAGGTATCCAGTATTGGCCAAACGTCTTAAGGATATGGCTACACCGGCCACTGATACGTTCTTTTCACTGAAGGTGAAATATTGAATAACATTACGCACGAAGTCAGCGAAAGCATTCATCGTGCCAGTAACGCGGTAGTCTTCAAAGCACCTGACAAGCGACTGCTTAAAACGGTGTTGCGTACCCTTCTCAATGCTAATAGACTACCACCTGATTGCTGTTCAGCCACTCGCATAAGTAAATTCCCGGCCGATCTTGCCCAATAGTCAGAAAATTTAGCAGCCCCGAGCTGGCTAAAAGATTCCTTGACGCCTGATATGTACTGAATCGGCACTCAAAACTCGGGCCACTTCTAATAAGCCGGATCGTGATGCAAACAGGCCATTAAAAGACAAAAGTCATCCAAAAAATACTGTGGCGAAGTCCGTAACATCAGCTGAAAACTCGGCTGTTGTCATGGACACGACCGAATACCGTTCACCAGCTGCTGATTTGTTTGGCTTGCGCGACATAGACTCTGAAAATGAGAGTGTGGGGTTTCTATCAGTATATACTCCATTAGCCAGCGTTGTCGATGACCCCACGCAACTCACTATCGACACAACGCCAGCGACCAGCAGCTCAAAGCAACGATGTTCCACAGCTCTCTTCGCCGTCTCCCATCGAATCCAAATCAGTACAACAAAAGGAGTATACCCAGTTGTTCCGCTTTTGCTAAAGTATCCTCATTGCCAGTACCAAAAATACCACACCACCAGATTGATTGCTCACATACAACAGGCCCTCCAATTCTCAATTTTGGACCTAAGTCCATTGCTAAACAAGCAAGTCTCATCGTCGGAACTACCTACTCAACACCCCCAACCCAATTAAGCACTTCCAAATTCGCAACAAACCCCGATACACTACAGACCGCGTCAAACCAATACCCTTGCAACTACAACCGGTGACTATTACACCTTCGGCTGCAGCTTATCAAGACTTACGCGGGATTGTTGCTCCGACCAGATCTAGCCAGCATGTAGCGGTAGTCTATACTAGTCCGATACGGTGCGCCAAATTAAGCGCGGATATCAGAAGGCAATTGGAGTCGGACACGGCGGACTAGATTCGCTGAGCTACAATAAGATGCGGACGGATGAAGCGAGGCGAGAGCGAACACGCGAGTTCAGGAACTTACAAGGCTGTCGCGTGTAGAGCCGGTTGTACGGACGATTAAAACAAGAAGAAATAATGTACAATCGGTCAAAAAGTAAACTGTAAGGAAAAGTAAGAGTTATCGTTTTGGGCACTACAAGCCATTCAGAAATCCTTAGCTATTTAAACCAACAAATTAAACTGCACAAACTCCAACTTCTCAACGTCATTTCAAAACACACAACCATACGGCACCCAGCCGAAGACGACAGTATGCTGCTATTGACAACTCAACTTCCAACATGAATACCACTGCTCCTTTTACTTCTACTAACCGCTCTCCCACACCAGGGCTACTGCAGAAGGTCTGGTCGCCGAGAAATGTCACACCTACTGCAGCCCCTATTTTATGGAATATAACAGGGCATGGTCCACCACTTCCAGTTCTCCAAGAGCTCGCGCCTTCCCTATATTATTTACAGGGACTAATTTGTATACTGCAGCCAACCCAAACCGGCTGGTTCCAGCCCTACGCGTAACCCCTTGGACGTCAGTCGGACAACTGACTCGTCAGCTGCCGGCTGCTATTAAGGTAACAACCTGCCGCCCCCGGGACACCTATCCGTTTCACTTAACTCACCTATCCCATGCACTTCCAAACTACCCGGTTACGATACTGCTGCAGAAGATGGCGATCAGTGGACAGGGATCTGCGGATACAATGTGTATCCATCCTTCCTCCTCAATGTACGATGGATCAAAAATAACGTGCATCTCCTAACCCCGTCGTTCCTCTGTCACGCCCACATCTATTGCTGGTTACAGAAACATGGCATTCGACCGATACTTCTGACACACCACTACACATTCCGGGGTACACCATTTTCTGCCGTGGACGGGCCAATCACCGAAGTGACGGATACCACATATACGTCAAGAATGCGTTCCATGCAAGCTTTTTCCAAACCGGATCCTTTGGCAATTTTGAAGACGCAGTATGGATTCAGACCGCTGGAAGTTCGCTAGACATCTTGATAGGCTGTTTATAAAACCCACCGTACTCCTCTTGTGCTAGTGTAGACAAAATGGTCAAGTTATTTTAGGAAGTCTCATATCTTCCAGCACGCTATAAAATTATTGCTGTAGATTTTAATATGCCTCAGGTTCCGTGGCCTAATCAGTCAGCCCCACGCAAGTATAAAATCCTGGTAGACACTATTTTCGCACACGGCTGGACTCAGCATGTGACTACACCGACTAGACCACCGAAACTACTGGACCTACTACTAACTAACAGCAGTTCCCAAGCATGCGCCAGCGTGTTAGACAACATATCGGGCAGCGACCACAAGGTAGTGAAGCTGTCTTTTGCACTGACTAAATTCCCTTACCAGGAAGCTAACAAGTATGAGGTATCTAGCCTCCTCTAGCGCCTCAACTGGGAAACATTTTCTTCCTCTCTCCGAGCACCACCCTAGGACGATTTCTTCCTCTCCGAACATATAGGTACAGTGATCAGGGAGATTTATAACAACTTCACGAACTGCTTAGACTTCCTTACCCTCGAAAAATGCAAGCTAAGAAGGCGCCGGACCCTTGCTGATGCTTCCACACACAAACTAGGTTTAACAAAATGCGTTTCAGCTACAGCAAGACCAAAGACTTTCATCTAAGCATCCGCATGAACGAAGTACTAATCGACTGGAGAAGTTCACAAACAATGCACATACATTAGCTGAGAACGCAGCGCTTTGCACTGACAACAAGGCAACGTCTCTTATTCGACTAACGAAGCCGCGGGGTGGCAGCAAATTTATACCGGTCACTACCGTTCTGCTTCCTGAAAAAATTATATTCACTGATGCGGTCGAGCTCTGCGGCTGCATTAACATGCACTTCTGTAACTACTTCACCAGCAATGACTCGGCATTGCCAACTAAGCTTCCAAAGTTTACTGAAGATTAAACACACACTATTGCCACTGAGTTAAATAACATCAAGCGAACAATTTGCTGCTTGAAAATGTCACAATACCCAGGTCCTGATGGTGTCACTTCTTCTGTATAAACTCCTGGAGGACCAGATATTCCTATACTTCTCCTTAGTGTCTTCACCATCTCTATGAAGAGTGGATAATACCCGTCTGGATAGAAACACGCAACCAGCATACCACGACACAAACGAGGCTGCCGAGAAAATAATGACAATTACCGTCCTATCAGCCACACAATCACTGCGTCTCAACTTATGGAGAACATAATAAAGGACGGGTTGCTTCATTTTCTTTTGCAACACAACCTTGTTAATGGGTCCCACTACTGGTTTCGACCTACGGATTCTTGTCAAAGTTGCCAGTTTGAAGCCTTAAACATCGTTACACATTCCATAATGGTTAGCATCTTTCTGTATATGAAAAAAGCATTCGACCAGGTTCCGCACAATAGTTTGTCGAAAAATTAGCTGCATTCGGCGTTCTGGCTGTCTCCTTTCTTGGTTTCCTTCTTACCTCCCTAAACGAACTCAGTAAGTGCTAGCGGACGATGTCTCGTCAAAAAAGGCATCTGTAACCAGCGGTGTGTTCCATGGCTACCTCCTAGGTCCTTTGCTGCTTTTACTACACATCAATGATCTACTCCTGGCCTTCCAACACGGCACTTATAAACTCTTTGCTAATAACCTAAAATTGGCTTTCTTATTTGATCCTAGCTGCCTACGCAATGGCCTCTCTAGCATACAAACAGTTCTCTGCGCTCTTAAACCTGGTGTGATCTGCGGAAAGTAGAGTTCTCACCAACGAAATGTAACTTCCATCCCTACCGGTGATCTATACCGCCCAATATATCAAATCAAAACGGAATAACACTAGACCACAGAATTATAGTTCGCGTTCTCAGTGTGCACTTAACATGCTCACTGAATTTTGCGGAACAAGCGAGCTATAGCTTAGCAAAAGCCAGGTCTATCGTTGACTATATCCTATAGTCAATAAGCCTGCTATAGTTGCGATGCATACGACTATCCTCTCTGACTTTATATGTTCCTAACATTTTAGGAAGGAGACAACGAGTCCCTGTCGCTCGTTCTGAGTGATATGCTTTCCCATAATCTGCACACCCCGTCCGCCTCTCTCTGGTTCCAACCGATTAAGCTTATGCGCACAAGTAGCTCTCAAAATCTATTTACTTCATCTTCATTCCTATTTTGGAACAATCTTTCATTCCCCGCTGATCTGTGTTCTGCTTGCTTCCCGTCGTATTTTGCTACTTAGGATACACACGTATAGGCGATGGTTAAATAACAGTTACATGTATAGTGATACAATGGTTCAGTCATCGCGCAATAGGTCGACTGCATTCCAGACGCATGCCTTTCTTCCGTCTATGCGACTGCCTCTGTTCGTTCCCTTTATCCCGATTTTGTCACAAGTACGGCGACATACACCCAAGGAGTAGTCCACCGTTGCGACAAAAATACAAGCCACGCAGTTCCTTTATCTGGACACGTGCGGAAAATTATCAACCCTTTTACAACGTACTAACCGGACAAAACATTCGTTATTATGCACGGATACAACTTTTCCGAGGCTTGGGATAAGTTTGCCGACCAATGTCTCTTCCAAATAACTCTTTTCTGGAGCACTACGTTTTGCTTCGGAAGGTACATTCACCTGCGATACAACGCTAGAACAATTAGTCATTATGCGCCCTTTAATCCGCGTCGACCGCTCAATTGTCCGTGGTTTCCTATATTTCTAACCAGTTTTACTACATACTCCGGGGATCTGCGATTCGTTCTTCGGAACCCTATTCTATCCTTTGAGACTTCAACAACAATTCAACATATTTAAATGTATACCCCTCGGACTTCACGTGGTTATGATGAGGAGCAACGCGTCATTTTCAAAAAGTTTTTAGTTCCCGACCTACCCATCGGACACACAACAAGACTCAGGAAAGCAATAGGTACCCGGCTAATACATCAGCCGGCAGAAAAAGGGGACGCAACCTGAAGGCGAATAACCGAGCAAACAAACGTTCAACAAGAAACATAGCATTTTACAACTTGCCATTCAATGGACTGGCAGCGGTGTTTCAGGACGTGGTGGGTTTTCGCCCGGCAAGCCTTCTCACTATAAAAGCAATAAATGTTGGTTTACCAACACTGCAACGTGGCGAATATGAGTCCTCACGGAATAGAGTCACAGCCCATAACTTAACACTGGCAGGTCAACTGGTGTCACCACTCTAGATTGATTCGTTACACTGGAACTTCTACATCTGCATACACGGTGGCCTTTTTGCTTTTGCGATATAACCGTTGACCTTTGCGGTAATTAAAAAATTAATAACTATTTTATGCTTAACTATTCGAGGCACGCCTATGGAGACAAGATCAGATAAGTACAACTGTACAACATTTTATGGCAGCTGTAAAAGTGACAGTAGAAAATTGTTCATATATCCATGGTTGGAACTGTAAAATGGTGAAAATGCGAAATTACAATTTGGCGGTCGCGAAAACGGGACTTCGGATTATAATAAATTGAGAATGCTGAATGATCCATTGGAAGATAATTAAAGAGCGCCCGCCAGAGAGATATGGCAATACGGTGAGATCTTGCACAAGTAACGTAAAGTTCAACGGTGATATCCTTGAAAGCAAAAACACGGCAGTATATTCAGATGTAGAGTTTCCAGTGTAACGAACCTATCTAGAGTGGTGACACCAGTTGACCTGCCGGTGTTAAGTTATGGGCTGTGACTTTATTCCGTGACGAGTCACATTCGCCACGTTGCAGTGTTGTTAAAGGGACATTTGTGGCTTTATATGGGGAGAACGCTTGCCAGAAGAAAACCCACCACGTCCTGAAACACTGCCGCCAATCCATTGAATGGCAAGTTGTACCTGGCTAACTTTCTGGTTGAACCTTTGTTTGCTCGGTTATTCGCAGTCAGGTTGCGTCCCCTTTTCCTGCCGGCTGGTGCGATAGCTGGGTGTTTATTGCGTTCCTGTATCCTGTCTTTTTGAATATGACTTGCTGACCCTCTGCATAACCACGGGACGTCCGAGGGATATACATTGAAGTATGTTGAATTGTTGTAGAAGCCTTGAAGGATTGAATATGGTTCTGAAGAAAGTATCGCAGATCCTTCGAAGTGTGTAGTAAAATTGATTACAAATATAGCAACCCACGGCCAACTGAGCGATCAAAGCGGATTGAAGGATTCGTAATGAAAAATTGTTCTGGCTTGGTGTCACAGGTGAATGTGCCTTCCGAAGCCAAAAGTAGTTCTACAGACAGGAGATTCTTGGAAGGAATCACGTTAGACAAACTGAACTCAAAGATTCAAGCCTCGGAAAATTTGTATCCGTGCATGATAACGAATGTTTTGTCCGGTTAGTACGTTGTAAAAGGGTTGATAATTTTCCGCACGTGTCCAGATAAAGGAACTGCGCGGCTTGTATTTTTGTCGCAACGGTGGACTATTCCTTGGGTGTATGTCGCCGTACTTGTGACAAAATCGGGAAAAGGGGAACGTACCGAAACAGCCGCACAGACGGAAGAAAGGGATGCGTCTGGAATGCAGTCGATCTATTGCGGCGATGACTGAACTATTGTATCACTATACATGTAATTGTTATTTAACCATCGCATATACGTGTGTATCCTAAGTAGCAAAATACGACAGGAAGCAAGCAGAACGCAGATCAGTGGGGAATGAAAGATTGTTCCAAAATAGGAATGAATATGAAGTCAATAGATTTTGAGAGCTCCTTGTGCGCATAAGCTTAATCGGTTAGAATCAGAAAGAGGCGGACGGGGTGTGCAGATTATGGGAAAGCATATCACTCAGAACGAGCGACAGGGACTCGTTGCCTCATTCTTAAACTGTTAGGAACGTAAGAAGTCAGAGAGGACAAACACATGTAAGTTAGCGTTGAATGAAGAAGAAATGCAACAGAATGCACACGAAGGAACTATAGGGTCGGTAAAACTGGTCCTATTGAGTAGAAGTAGAAACGATTCCGACCTTCTTCGGGTGATGATTCATCCTTGTTAATAAAAAGAAGGCTGAATAATGCCTATTGATGTAATTAAGGTGAGGGTAACAAATGGTTGCGTCAGCTCTAAATAGATCAGTTATATCTCATGATTCCGATAGAGGCCAGGAAACAAGAGACCGCTCGGACCAAACAAGTTAAGTCAGCAAGATGACGCTAGGCCGCCAAATATAGCTAAGTATAAGGTAATGAGTGTCATCATAAAAGAAGCAGTTTAAGACGAAAGTGGCTAAACAAAACGGCAGTTAGCCTCGGAGTGATGTGAAAAGGCCGTTGCGTCTGTTAATACCTGATCTTAGTAGACATACTAGTCCAAGGAAGGGGAACCATTATGACGAGAATAGAGTGTCCGCGCATGGAAAGAAAACCGTATAAGTTAGGTCTAAATACGGAAAGATAGCATCGGCATAACGAGAAATGTTAAGGATGAAAGGGGGATATAATAATAATGAAGCAGCATCAACAATGATTTTGTAGTGCGGGTTACAAGGCGGTACGTCGGCAGGGTCTAAGTCACTTAGATCTCAGAAGTCCGAGGGGGTCAGAAAGGAGTAGACCGTTCAGACGGGTCCGGATATGCCAGCAAGATGAAGTTAGGTCTCCAACTTAGGGTGTGAATAACAGTAATGAGTGTCAAAAGAAAAGAAGCTTTCGGGAAGAAAATGACTATGTGAAAAGCCAGTTAGTAGCCAAGGAAAGTTCTCGTGATGAGGGGAACAGAGGGTTTGTAATGCAGAGCCTAGAGCGATAACGTCTCGGATGTCGGGGAGCAGTCAGAAACAGGGGATTGGCCAGCCCAGGGGAGATTAGGTCAGGCGCGAAGAGATATCCGTCCAACTGAAATAGTACTGCAAATAGAGTGCGAACAGGAAGACGCTCTATTGCCTGATGTGGAAAAGCGAGCGATGTTCTCAATGACATGTGAGCTAGTCGATAAGTCTGCCCATCCCCGGTAATTAGGGTCATAGTAGTCGGAAGCAAAGTGAACACTGAGACGAGATTAGAATATCAGCTCAAAGTGTGGAATCCGTAGAATTTAGGTCTGAGTACAAAAAGTGAGCATCGGCACAATAGGCATATACAGGAAGAAATGGGACATGGTACTAAGGATGAACCATGGCCAACAGTGCATTTCAGTTGGGGGTTACAGGACGTTACGTCGGCAGAGCCTAAGTCGCTTAGCTCTCAGAAGTCCGAGGCGGGTCAGAAAGTAGTACACCGTTCAGACGAGTCCGGATAAGCCAGCAAGATGAAGCTGGGCCGCCAACTTAAGGTGTGAATAACAGTAATGAGTGTCATAAGAGAAGAAGCCTTCGGACGGCAGCGGCTATATGAAAAGCCAGTTAGCATGTCAAGGAAAGCTTGGGATGAAGGTAACAGTGTTTGGGATGTAGAGCCAAGCGTGATAACGTCCCGGATGTCGGGGAGCAGTCAGAAACAGGCGAATATTCTGCCGAGGGTAGCTTAGAGCCAGGCGCGAAGAGGTATCCGCCCAGTTGAAAAAGCAATGCACACAGAGTCCAAAATGAAATGTTCTATTGAGGAGAAGTGGAAAAGCAAAGCCTATTCTTGAGGTGATGTTAGCCGACCGTTAAGTCTGCCCATCTCTGCTCCTTAGGGTCTTATTAGTCGGAAGTAAAGGGACCACTGAGACGAAATTAGAATATCAGCTCAAAGAGTGAAATCCTTAGAATATAGGTCTAATTACTAATGATCACGCCCTTGATGGTGTGCCTCGCAGTGACGAGAATAAACTATTTATAATTTATTTATAAAGGTGAGCATCGGCACAATAGGCATGCACAGGTAGAAAGGAGACATGGTAATAAGGATGAACCTTGGACAACAATGCTTTTCAGTTAGGCTTAGAGGACTTTACGTCGGCAGGGCCTTAGTCACTTAGATCTCGGAAGTCGTAGGAGGGCCAGAAAGGAGTAGACCGTTCAGACGGGTCCGGATAAGCCAACAACCTGAAGCTAGGCCGCCAAACAAGAATGGGGATAAAAGCAATGAGGGCCATCAGAAAGGAAGGCGCTGGGGAAGAAAGTGACTATATGAAAAGGTAGTTAGCCTGCCGAGCGAAATTATGCAGCTTGTGATTAACAGTGTTGGGGCCTCAGAGCTCAGGTCCTCAGCGTCTCAGTGTCTGGAAGTGTTCAGGAAGCAGGGGGTTGGCCAGACGGGGTTGCATTAGAACCAGGCCTAAAAGTTATCTGACCAATTGAAGAAGTAATGCAAACAAAGGGCGAGAAATGGAAATAATTGTGAAGTGGAAATGCCTACCAAGGTCACCAGGTGTTGTAAACAGACCTTTGGATCTGTCCATGATTCATCGGTAAGGTCTCAGTAGTCGGAAAGCAGGAGACCATTGAAACGAGACCGGAATGTCGGCTCATAGAGAGAAGGGCGTATTATTACTGCCGGAATGGAGATAAAAAGCGTCGGCAGAATAGACATGTTAAGTAAGGAAGGAATATACGAAAGAGGATTGAGCGTGATCAGCGATGTTTTTGAGGTAAGAGTTGCAGTGCATTACGTCTTTAGAGTCCGCGAGTGGACAGAAAACAGACTGAAACCCAGTAAATCATCAAGCTGATGTTATGCCGCCAAATTATTGCGGGAATAAAGGTATTGAGTGTCATGAGAAGAGAAGCACTTTGACTAGTAAGAAACTGCATGAAAAGGCCGTTAGCTTGCGGAGTAAATATCTAAAGGTAAGGATACCAAAGTGTTGGGGCTATAGACCCTTATTCGTTAACGTCGCTGATCTCTGGAAGCTGTCAAAAAGCAGTAGACTGGCCATACGACGCCAGATTACAGCCAGGCCACGAGAGTTATTCGTCTAGTTGCAGATGCTGTGGCTGTGTGACTAAATATCCCATATGTGAGCAGGTCCCTGTTTCCAGAACTCGTCTTCAGCAACGCAGCTGCCCAGAGGTTCCGCCACATTGTTGCCGCTGAGCAGTAGTTGTAATGTCCAGAAGAATCGCACGGCATTTTCTGATGCCGTGACTGTTCCTGGTAGCTTGTTCCATATGTGCCCGGCCTCTGCTAGAATACTGCTCTATAATATTCACCAACCTCAGAAAATGCGACAGAACAGCCCTCGAAAAGATTCAGCGTACCTTTACAAAACGCCTCCTAGGGAATTCAAGTCTGAGCGACCTTGATCGGTGCAACACACTTAAGCTCGACCCGTTTTGGCTGCGCCGACCGAAAACTAACCTTGCTTTCCTATACTCGCTCCATAACCATATCAGTGGGAGCCAACTGACCCCTGTCTCAGGCTCACATATCACTTCGTACCCACTACGTGATAGACCCCACTCCATTATCCTACCAAGAACGCGCAGTAGTATTCGCTACAACTTCTACCTCTACAGATACGCACACGTATGGAATCGGTTACCTCACACAATAAGGGCATCTATGGATATAAACCAATTCCGCTTCTCTATTAGCAAATACGTCTCTGACACACAAGTTTCCAAACTGTTATATATCAACTGTCCTGAAGACAAGTTATTTGAAACTGGACCAGACCACTTATAATCGCTTCTTCTTACCTTCCTACACCATCCTCTTCCCGATTCCTAATATTTCTACCAGCCGGCTTCCTCCAACAACCCCTTAAGTCTTCCATCACCTAGGCATTAGCCATAGGATACCGAAGGCCTATGCATTCCCTCAAACCTCCCACATCTGCCTAGCTCGAGATGTCCGCCTCTAGCTAATCGCATCAACTTAACTGGCTACTACCTAGAGGGTGAAGTAGGTGGCAAATACATCTGCTGTTTGTTGATTTATTCTGGGACACGTTAGGTATCCAATAGCAACTAGTAGGCTTAACCCCAATGTCAATGCTAGCCGTCGATACCCTCTCCCTTAGTACCATTATCAGGTATTCGTATTAGTTACGTCACCACTTTTCAGCTGCATTGAGTCATTGTAGAAATCATATCTCATTGCGCTAGAAGCCACTCATTATCTCTCCAATACTTATAATCCTGAACTGTTTACATCACACACCTTCGCTGGTTTGTTGACTACTTCTGTCTCTGCAAATATCCACTAATAACTAAAAGGTATAACGCGAATTCCGTCTCGGTCCAATGGTTCTCTCACTTCACACCATTATGTTTCGATCCTCTTATCGGCATCACGTTTTCCACCGTGATTTGTTGTACGCTCCATACATCAATGAGCACATTCAGACCTACTAGGAGACATTCCTTGTTCCTCCATCCTATAATCTTTTAGAGTCTGTATCACCTACCTTTGCTAGCTTGCTGGAGTATTCTGTGACATCGTAGGAATCCACTAGTGACCAACCTGCCTAATGCAATGGCTATATCTGGCCACCGTCAGTTTTTCATACCGCCATTATCTGTCGATCATCTCAACCTCAGCACCTCTATTTAGCAGCAACTAATGGTCGTAGGTTTCAGTCATCTCTGCGCATATCCAGAGCTTGCCCTGAGCCACACTATTTCATCTCCAACCTATATGCTTTGCAGTTGTCTGCAACACATACGTTTGCTGTCCGTTGACTTATTGTGGGACAATATAGTTATCCACAAGCCACTAATAGGCTTCACCCCAATGCCACTGCTAGCAGTCGAGATCCTCTCTCTCTTAGTACCATTATCGTTCCTTCGTAACAAATATACCACCTCGATTCAGTTGCATTGTGTCATTGTAGGTGGCATACATCTGCGCTAGGAGCCACATTATATCTCAACAACACTTTCTTAAGTTGTTAACATCACATACCTTCGCTGGTTGGTTGACCCCGCTGACATTGTAACCTCCACTAATATCTAGAAGGCCTAAGGCGGATTCAGTTACTGTCTACTGGTTCTCTCTTCGCACCATTATCCTCTGTTCCTCTTATCTGCGTCACAGTGATTCGTTGTAGGCTCCATACATCTTTGTGCATATCCGGACCTAACAGGAGACATTCCTTGTTCCTCCATCCTATAAGCGTTTAGATGCC
This sequence comes from Dicrocoelium dendriticum, assembly GCA_944474145.2. Lineage (NCBI taxonomy): Eukaryota > Metazoa > Platyhelminthes > Trematoda > Plagiorchiida > Dicrocoeliidae > Dicrocoelium > Dicrocoelium dendriticum. Next base: position 67,105,429 of record OX104061.1, read on the forward strand.
TGTACCACTTACCTTCGCTGGCTTGCTGACGTATTCTGTAACAAAGTAGGAATCCACTAGAGACCAATCTGCTTATCGCAATGTTCGCATCTGACCACCAAAAGATGTTCATAGCGCCACAATCTGTCGATCTTATTAACATCAGCATCTCGATACAGTAACAACTAGTAATCGTGGGCTCCAAGCATCTCCGGAGCTTGCTCAGAGCCACACTCTTTTATCTCGAACCTTCATCCTTTGGGACTGCCTGCATCTAATACATTTGCTGTCTGCTGACTTATTCTGGGACACTTTAAATACCCACTAGCTACTAGAAGGCTTCACCCCAATGCCATTGCCAGCCGTCGGCACTCTCTCTCCCTTAGTACCATTATCAGTTCTTCGTATTACCTCTGTCATGCAGGAGCCATTCTTCATAGGTTCCAATCATCTCTGCGCATATCCAGAGCTTGCCAAGCGCCACACTAGTTTAGCTCCAACTTTCATCCTTTGGGACTGCTGCGTCACGTACATTTGCTGTATGTTGACTTATTCCGGGACACTTTGTTATCCACTAGCAAATAGTAGGCTACACCCCAATGCCATTGCTGGCCGTCGATACTCTTTCGCCCCTAGTATCATTATCCGTTCTTCGTACTGTCTATGTCACCACTTTTCAGCTGCATTGAGTCATTGTAGATAGCATATCACTTTGCGCCAGGAGCCACTCATTAGTTCTCCAACAATTACTCCCTTGAACTGTTTGCATCACATATCTTCCCTGGTTTGTTGACTCCTCTGTCACTATAACTTTCTACTAATAACTAGAAGGCTTAATGCGAATTCAGTTGCTGTCCACTGGCTCTCTCTTTTGGCACCATTATCCTTCGTTCCTCCTATCTTCATCACTTTTTCCTCAGTGATTCGTTGTAGCCTCAAGATATGGTAGCACATATCCAGAGCTACTAGGTGACATCCTTGTCTCTTCATCTAGTAATCTCTTAGAAAGCCTGCATCAATTAACTTCGTTGGCTTGCTGGTGTATTCTGTGACACCGTAGGAATCCACTAGTGACCAAACTGACAAATGGAACGGTGACCTCTGGCTACCGAAAGTTTTCACATCGCCATTATCCGTCGATCCACTCAACCTCAGCACCTCTATTTAGCAGCAACTAGTGGTCGTAGGTTCCAAGCATCTGAGCATATCTAAAGGTTGCTAAGAGCCGCGCTCTTTTATCTCCAACCTTCATCCTTTGGGACTTTCTGCGTCACATACATTTGCTGCTTGTTGATTTACTCTGGAACACTTTGTTATTCACTAGCCCCTAGTAGGCTTCACCTTAATGCCATTGGCAGCCGTCGATGCTCCTTTTACCTTACTACCATTATCAGTTCTTTGTATTACCTCTGGCACCTCTGTTTTGCAGGAGCCCTTTTTCGTAGGCTCCAACCATCTCTGCGCATATCCGGAGCTTGTTATGGGCCACTCTTTTACTTTTCTCTGGGACTATGTGCGCCACCTACATTTGCTGCCAGTTGACGTATTCTGGGACACGTTAGGTATCCACCAGCACCAGAACGCTTCACCTCACTGCCATTGCTAGCCGTCGGTACTATCTCTCTCCTTTTATATCATTATCAGTTTCTTGTATTTTCAACGTCACATATTTCAGCTACAGTGCGTCATTGAAGATAGCGTACCTTTTTGCGCTAGGAGCCATTTACAACCTCTCCAACAACTACTCCCTTGAATTGTTTGCATCACCTGCCCTCGCTGGTTTGTTGACTCCTTTGACATCGTCCCTATCCACTAATAGCAAGAAGGCTTAATGAGATTTCAGGTGCTGTCCACATTTTCTCTCTTAGAACCAGTACCCTTCTTTCCTCTTGACTTCATCACGTATTCCACAGTGATTTGTTGTAGGCTACATACACCTATGAGCATATCCGGACCTACAGTAAGACATTCCTTGTTTCTCCATCCTATAATCTTTTAGAATGTCTGCATCACTTACCTTCGATGGCATGCTGATGTATGCTGTGACACCGCAGGAATCCACTAATGACCGAATTGCTGAACGCAATGGTTACATCTGACCACCGACAGTTTTTCATAGCGCCATTATCCGTCGATCATCTCAACCTCAGAATCTCTAGTTAGTAGCAACTAGTGGTCGCAGGTTCCAATCATCCCTGCGCATATCCAGAGCTTGCTAAGAGCCGCGCTCTTTTATTTCCAACCTTCATCCTTTGGGACTGTCTGCGGCACGTACATTTTCTGTCTGTTGACTTATTCTGGGACACTTTAGATATCCACTATCCACTAGTAAGCTTCATCCTAATGCCATTGCCAGCCGTCGATACGTTCTCTCTTAGTACCATTAGCAGTTCTACGCCACCACTTCTCAGCTGTAGCGAGTCATTATAGCCAGAATTGACCTTTGCGCCAATAGTTACTCCTTATCTCTCTAACGATTTTTCTGTTGAATATTCTGCATCAAACCTTCGCTGGTTTGCTGACTTCTTCTGTCACTGTAGGTATCCACTGGCAGTTAGTAAGACTGGTCCGCATGCCTTTGCTGGCCACGTATAATGTCAAAACCAGGGCAACTATCTGTCGCTTTTCTTATCTTCTTCCCTTATGCAGCAACTCGCCGTATGCTCCATGTCCCCTCTGCGCAAATCCTAAGCCTGTTAGGATACACTCCTTGTCTCTCCATCATACATTCTCCTAGAATGTCTGTAGCACTTACCTCCGTTGGCTTGTTGATGCATTCAGTGACCCTATAGGCATACACTAGTGACTAAGCGTCTGATTCGAATGGCCACTTCTGGCCACTGATAGTCTTTCCTAGCGCCACCATCCGTCGGTCGTCTTAAATTCGACACCTCTGTTTAGAAGCAGCTAGTGGTCATAGGCTCCACACATATGCGATTACACAGTGCTCGTTAGGAGCCATTCCGTATCTCAATAACCTTTATCCCTTTGGAATTGTTGCGTTCAATCTTTCCGCTACCCTACCGCTAATCGACCTTTAGATCTCTCTCGTGGCAACCTATTTATTTTCACTTATTCTGCGCTCCCTAGCGTATTACGCCAGCTACATGCTTTTCATGCACCTTACAATCACCACCAATATTCTAACTATCTTTACGCTTCCCATCAAAAGTTTTGGCTTATAATAAACCGACGCTTCGTAGCTTACTTACTGGTACAACGCTCTTGCCTCTACGCAGGTGTTAGCATCCCACATAGAAGGCTAATGATTACATAGCATATACGAAAGGCACTTTCAGCATAAGTATGTAGCACAATGTACATGCTTTTATCTCAACTTCAAATGTTATAACCAAATACTAGCTATGTTTAACTCCATGCCTGTTCTTGCAATCTTCTCTCGGTTGTCCCTCACTTTCCCTTTTCTCCGAGATCCGGAACTTGTTGGAGATCTGGGATTGGACTAAGGAACAATTTTCGCCCAAGACGAACGTAACAACCGACAAGGACTTACATGAAATATGGTTGAACACTAAAAGGACCCAACTACAATCACCAACACCCTTGTCCAGTATGGAGAACTGGACACATCTTCATACTTCCATACCTTATACATCTGAAACATAAAGAGAGTAGAAAACTTGAACTTTTGCTCACCTGGACACAAAACAAGCCGACTGTTCGCCATGTTCTTTTCTTTAACCGGCCTCAACAATCATGGCGAGCCCGAGCAAATTACCTGTCCAACTAACAGAAGAAATGAAGAGCCATTTGTCTGCGAATAACCGAATATGAAACCAGTCGTCAAGCGGGTTTGCCTGTTAAACATTACTGTTCATAATGCTTTACGGCAGTGTTGCAGGCCGTGTTGGGTTTTCGCCTGACAAGCCTTCTCCCTATAAAAAGCCACAAATGTCTGTTTAATAATACTGCGACATGGCGGATGTGGCTCGCTACTGAATAAATCACTGTCCACAACTACCTACTGGCAAGTCGTCTAGACTCACATCTCAACTCTTCCCGACACATGCAAGGATATGTTACGCTCCGTCTACATGCACTGTTACATTGCACTTATAGTGCCTTGACCGTTTCGACTACACACCATTGAACCCGAAGTATCATCGTGGTACACAACTGCCTTTAAACCTTGATCACGCCTGCTTTGGTGTGACTCAAGGAATTTGAGAACAAAGTACTTATTTATTTGACCAATTTGCTGCTGTCACTGTTACAGTTAACATAAAATGTCTGTACAGTTGCACATACCTGGTCATGCCTCCATGGGCGTGCCTCGCATAGTCGAGCATAAAATATTTATTTATTTATAGAGGAAGAAGTTTGAAGGAACGTTGCGACGTGTCTTAAGGAGAGAGAATGAGTGAGATTTTGGCATATGGGGTAACGGTTGAAAAATTCGCCTATGCATGAGTCAGCAGTTTTGAGAAGTTTTGCATAGGAACACGAGGTTGGCTTTAAGCCTGCGCAGCCAGAGAGGCTTCAGCAGAAGCAGTTTGCAGCGTTCTTGTTAGTTGAGCGTAGAAGGACCAAGAAGGCGCTTAGTGAAAGACCGCTGGACTTTCTCGATTCTCAATCTACCAATCTTCCGTGAATTGGAGATAACTATCGAGCAGTACTCTAAAATCGATCGAACACATACTTTGTAGAGCGTGAGCGGAAACTCAGCCAGGCTTAATGACTTCAGTATATACTCGATAATAGATCTGGCTTTGGCAGAGCTATAGCTTGCTTGTTCGGAAAAGGTTAGCGAGCTAGAGTATGTACAACGAGGTCGTGCATGGTGAAGCTGTTACCTACGGGTGGGTCGTTAAGTGTTTGAGGGTTGTGTGGTATAGTGCAACGGTGGGAGAGAACATTGCATTTCATTGGCGAGAATACAAGTCCCCAAATATCGCACTAATTTTCAAGAGCACGAAGATCGTTCTGAATGTTTGAGAGGCCAGTTTTTATGCATCTGGGCTCGAACGAAAATACAACTTTGATATCATCGGCAAAAGTGTGTGGAGTGCCGTTGCGAAATATGCGGAGGAAGTCATTAGCATATAACAGAAACAGCAGAGGGCCAAGTACACTACCTTGAAATACCCCGCTAGTTGCGGGTGCTTTTTTGGAAGATGTGTCATCTAGTTTTACTGACTGTGTTTGGCTAGAGAGGTAGGAAGAAAACCAGAAACAAGCTGGCCAGAGACATCAAATGCAGCTAGTTTCGTCAGCAGTCTGTCGTGTGGAACCCGGTCAAACGATTTTTGTGGCCAAGAGGATAATGACTAGCGTTTGTTCCGAGTCAATGGAGGGTGTCGCGTAGTCCAATAATTCAAACTGGCATGTTTGACATGATGTAGCCGGCAAAACCTGAGCTGAGATTCATGATGTTGGAGCCGAGAGGCAAAAGTCAATCAGAGACCTGAAATCGCAACTTTGCATCGGACCAAACATACAGGTAATGAGCCAGACGGAGGCCAGGTAAGCTAAAATCGAACATGTTGGAAAGTTCTGTATTTGTCGCCTACAGAGTCGCGTAAGTTCTCTGAGGGGTATCCAGTACTACGTTGCTGAACCGATTATCAGCGGAAGGAGCACGGCCAAACAAAATCGTTCAGGCCAAAGAAAGCTGCAAGTTGTCCTGAATAATGAAACGTAAAGCCCCCAGGATAAGTTCTGTTGCTTGAGGACACGGACCTGCACGACTATATGGACGGTAAAGTTGTGTGGGCTGCTCCAGATGTAGTAAGTGAAAAGAATTTCAGTAGTGTAAAAAGCCGAACCCATTTGTTTTTGCCAAAGTGAAAGTAGTGTGTGTGAAAGTGTTGTGTTGGGATATTTCCAAATTAGTTGCATAGCACAGGCAGGAAAATGTGCCCTCTGGTCAGCCGAGATGTTTGTAATGAACTTAAATGTCAGCAAGTGAACGCCGAGTAAGAATTTTGTAAGGAAGCAGAAGAAATAAGCTGTACCCAGTTGTTCAGGCCTCAACATAGTGGCGTACATACAAGATAGCAAATTTATGTTTCGTCCAACCGGTACGTAACAAGGCAGAGTAATATTTATCCATCTATTTTCAGATAAGAGAAGATAGTTCTTCGATGAAGCATGGAGGTCAAGGCAGCGGACGTATACTCGGATTTGGCCATCGGTTCTGTAGAAACCCCAAAGCAAAAGAAAAAGAACAAAGGCAGCCACACACACAGACAACAATGATGCATCGGGAACCCAGAGGAAACGATCAGTCGCAAATGTGCTTTCACTAATGAACCTCACAGTATATGTATCACCATGAAGTAAATATCTCAAGTACATAAATAAATAAATAAATAGTTTATTCTCGTCACTGCGAGACACATCATCAAGGGCGTGATCATGGTATTACAGACATGTATGATCAGCAGTTGCACAAATTAATACATTTTGACCAATAGCATGGGAATTTGTGTGCGGGTTGTGATGTAAAATTTTGTTTAGCTGTGTATTGGAAGGGGACATGTTGTTTGAGTATGTAAATGTTACTGTATGTGCTTCTGTTCGTTGTGTTTGCCATCAAAAGGGGAATCAGTGGAACGCTTGGAATCGGATGACGTCCATGATTTGTGAATGATCCTCCGGAAAAGGGAAAAGGCAGTGACCTTATTTAGTGGCGAGTCACATCCGCCACGCCACGGTGTTGTTAAACGGCTACTTGTGGCTTTTTATAGGGAGAACGCTTGCCAGGCGAAATCCCACCACATCCTGGAACACTGCCGCCGAACCATTTGCTGGAACGGGATTTACCCAAACTACCCAGCTGGCACCAAGAGGAGGTTGTTCGGCTAGCCAGCCGTAAGGTGAACAGTGACGCCTCACTGGACTGCGCGATGTCGGAGAGCAAGAAGCCGATCCGAAGAGTTTGGATTAGTCCATGGAATGAGACTAATTCTTTTAATTAAGTAGAGAAGCCGCGTAGTGAGAATCAAGGTTAGGAAGTAAATAAGCTGTAATAAAACACGAGCAAGTTCAGCAACGTTCTCGAGTGAAGCAATGCTTTGGGTATGCAGCACTTAGGTCATATAAGTCTCAGTAGTACGGATGCCGACAGAACGCACAAAAGCCGTCAGAAAAGAATAGATTAAGACAAAGCACAGTGCGGGCCATCCAGTTGAAAGGCAATCAGGGACCGAGATAAGAAAAGACAGTTGGGTTGAGAAAGGTTTTTATTGAAAGCCTGGGAAGGTCAACGAAGCTTTCGAGAAAGTAAGCGATACGTTAGGACAGCCGAACCAGGAAAGCTAAGGCCTCATAAGTCTGAGTGAATTTGAAAAGCACGGGACCGATCAGGCGAGGCTAGAGTTGGCAGCGTTTTGGGATTTAGATTTACCATAAGGGTACGAAAACGCTAGAACAATAAAGAGTGAACAAGCCTAGCAGGCCATAGAGGTGGGGAAAACGTACAGCTCGGTCTACAGAGCCTGTACCGCTGAAGTCTCAGTTACAACGGAGTAGTTAGGGAGAAACTGACAGATCCAGTGAGGCTAGATCACGGTAGGGAAGTTAAGCTAGCCGTCCGATTGAAAGAAGGAATGAAAACAGAAAGCAAGAGAAGAAAGGGTTTGGGTCGGGGTGAAAAGGGTTTGTTGCTAAAGATAGGAAAGCCTACTAGCCTCTCCGCTTAACGTAAACAGAACCCTTAGGTCAGCCGAACCAAGAGAAGTGATGTCTCAGCAGTCCAAATGAACTCGATGAGTACGGTGCCGACTGAGCGGGACTTGATCCATCCGCGCTTTGGGATTAATGCGTACAATGAATATAAGAACAAGGCTATAACAATTGCGAGGAAAGCAGTCTAGCTGTCCGTCTGCGCAGGGTAAGACAGTTAATTCTGCGGACCCTATACCGTTTAAGTCTCGGTAGCATGGGAGCAGTCAAAGAAATACTAGTCCGGTGAGACAACAGCACGCCATGACCATCATTGTGGCAGGCGTACCCAAACGCACGACCCTTATGGCAGTTACTTATCAAGCAAAATAAATGTTCCGTACTCCTAATTGGTGCTGGTGAGCCATTCTTGGTGTACCATATTGACGGTTTCCTACTTAGAATTGTTGATCAGGGAAGGGACCTCGGCGTAATGGTGTCAACTCACTTCAAAAGAACTGAGGACACCCGGTACAGTGTCACAGCAGCTTACAGGTTGTTGCATGCCTTACAAAGCGCCTTCTTTATTCATACTCCAGAATCCTTAAGACTTCTGTTTGCCTCACATGTGCCCCAGATTCTCCAATAGGGCTTGCCAGCTGCCCGGCCTCTCACTAAGCCAGAATGCGGTATAAGTGAGAAGGTCCAAGCTGCGATGCTTACCTTAGCCTCTACTTCTCCAACGAATAAACCGTTTCTCTCTGGGTTACCGCCGTTGTCGCGGTGATTTGATCTACACTTTGCGTATCCAAAGAGGAGTGTTACGAAGCGACTTACAACACTTCTTTCATCCGAACACTGAAAGTTGACCCTTAGTCACAGCTGGAAATTGTTCTAATCGAAAAGACTCCATGTGCGGTCACCTCTAGTTGTATCCACGCGCGTGGATAATGGCTGGAATCGCCTTCCGGAGCTCGTCGTTGATGCGCAGGTCGTGTAAAGTTTTAAAAAACGTTGGATTCCCACTTTATAACTGTGCCCGGATATTGCTTCACAACATAACTTTAAGGTTCATATTAGAACCCTGTTTTCGCTATGCTTCCAGCAATGTCCGCAAGGACTGGGAAGCAACATAGCTGATAAAAGCCACCTCTTCTGCTCTCTAACATAAATGGTACGGCGATACAATGGCTACTTTCGCTTACAACAACCTTTCCGGCACACGAAGACGAATTTTCGTCCGTAAAGGCGTCAAAACCAGATCAGTGAGTCGATGGTGGGTAAAGGCTTGGTTTCCGGAAATTATATGTTAAATGGCAATACATTCATTTAACACGTTAGTTAAGAAGTACTGAAAGTTAATAAACTTATTATTACCCTAACCAATTTGACCTATCCATGCATCATATTTTATTGCCATGTAGTAACCTAACTAGCATTTGTTCTCATCGCGGTTACTGAAGGTATTCCTGTCACCTTCGCTAGAAGGGCTAATTTTTATAGGCGGGAAGGAATTTCACGGCCATAATCTTCGGCATTAATTGGTTAGACAGGGTGTGATGTGGTATTTGATTTAGGTCCATCAATACTTCAAAGTCCGCCAACTCCTGGTTCAAGGACTGCTGCAGCAGAAACTCCCGCGGGATAATCCTAACTTACCAGTCCCGCTTGAACTTGAACTTGAAGTGTGTTGCGATGTGATCATATATGCAAACGTTATGCTTACATGAAGCCACGGGTTAATGGAACATACTTCTTTGGATAACGGAGATAATAATCTCCTGCCTGTATATTGCGGATGTTGCATTTGTTTGAAATCACGGTCAAAGAGGTGTCCTTTGTTCTCCAAAGTTATAGTACGCGTGAAGCTGATACAGTGGAACCATGAATGTGCATTGCAAGGGCAGTTGCATGTTAGAAGGCATGATTTCATTGAACTGTTGTATTGTCTAATAAGGTGAGCATTTACATGATTGTTTGATGGGATCAGTGAATGTGAAGGAAGAATGGTCATATGAAGGCTGTAATTAATGCATCGACAAATGTACGGTGCTAATGGATAACGCCGGTTGCTGTGAGGTGTCATACGTAAGATGTATATCTGTAAATTTAAGGATATTTAATGCAGTTTCCACACGTATACGAATATAAATTATTGCAATTACCAAATATCAATCTAAGTATAGGTACATCTACGTATATGCATATATAGATATGTACCGGCATACATTAACAGCTAAGTAACTATTATAGTGAGTATAATGGCTTGCATAGGTATATATATGCATACGCATATATATCTAAAGCTTACGCAGGGTGAAGGATATAGATATATGTGAACAATTATATATATGCATACATATGCATAAACGTTTGCCATATATATGTACAACGAGCTGCATGTTCACCTAAGGGAAAGAATATACGTATGGACTAACATTTACATATACCTATATATTTAGCGGTTGACCAGCAGAACAATAACTGGCTAGCCGAACAACGGCTGGCTAGCCGATAAACCTCCTCATTTAGAGGATCGCCTGTACCGGGAGCCCAGAGAGCGACTCGAGAAGAGAGATCAAGTTGCAGGGAAACTATTAGTAGTACAGTAAAAGCTTCGCTGTTATCTAGCTATAAAGGAACGACACCGTTGACGCTCTAGCTAGGGGAAGGGAGCATGCACAGCACACAGGGCAGTCGCGAGTTGCAAACGAAACGAGCGCCAAGCAAAAATGGCGATGAGCAAGTCAAGCATTCGAAATCAGCAAGCAGTTCAACAAACCACACCGGTTGCCTAGATGTACAATGAAATAATTTTAGTTAGAATTTTACACAGCCAAATTGGGGAATCGCCAGACTGCTAAATAGCCCTTTCCCAGAAGGGACTGTGTAATCAGTCCTTAGATCTACGTGAGGACTCTCCGTCGCGGGACAGCCTTCTGTGAGACCAGGTTGTGGAACTTGATGTAGCTGCTGGGGGTAAGCCATGCAATCGGACACTGGCGGGCTCCCACCCGTATCCACCCTGCGGTGCCGAAACGGTAAAAAATCTGTTTATTTTGAGGACAGTTGGCACAGTTCACGTAGGCCGTTGAGCAGGAAGTTCCTTCCACTTCCATTTGACATGCAGGGATCCAGCGAAAAGTGCAACCGAGGTGCAACCAAGCGCCGGTGTGTATGGAAATCAGAATAAAAAAGCATCATAAACACATAGCCATAAACAAAGCAGTGCAATGCAAAAAACATGCAAAGCTGTTTTTGGGTTTCCAATAGGTTTTGCTCTTTTTTGGTTATTTCAAAACATTTAGGTCTTTTTTATGGATTTTCAAAGACATTTGGTAAGAGAAGAAAATGTTGGAGGCACGCACTATGTAAAGTACTAAGTGCTAACGAAGTCCGAACATCGAACTGAAGGTTTGAGTTGCCTACCGCGTCGATCGATAATAGGGCGAGTAGGAGTGCTGTCGGTTGATGTTGTCGGTTCTGATGGAACCAACAGACTCGTCTGAGGTTGCGGTGCGAGCTGTTATAACGCAGTCTGTAAAGGTGCTTGTTGCACCGAAGAGTCAGATTTGTCAAGGAATGCCGGCTTGAGTCGATCGACGTTGCTCGTCTCAGGCTAACCATTGTAGTCAATGGTAAACGTTTTGTCACTTCTGTGTACGACACGGCAGGACCGCAATAAGGAGGTTGGGTTGGCCGGCGTACGCTGTCAGTGCGAAGGAACACGTGCGTGCAAGTAGTTAAGCTTTGGTCACGTTGGTACGCAAACTCGGTGCTCTGGGTTGCACAGGCTGAAGCAATCGAATGTGATGAGATAAGCGAGCTGCGTAGTTGCCATAGTCGAAATTTGTGGGCGCTTTTGGTGAGACGAGTGCACCAGGTAAGCGTTGTGTGCCTCCAAAGACTAGCGACGATAGAGTGGCATGCAACTCCGCTTTAATCGTGTTTCTTATGCCTGAGTGAACCAGCGGAAGTGCTTCGTGCCAGGATGTGCTAGATTGGGCACAGGGCGATGCTTTAACTTGCCATTGGAACCTTTCTACCATTACATTAGCTGCAGGGTTGCATGCGGTAGTTCGAATTTGTTGGCAAACGATAACGTCAAGCCGTTTGCTGCAGGATCAGTCAAAGTGCGATCCTCTGTCAGTGACGACTACGCTTGGGCAACCGAATTGAGCTACCCAGCGTTCTAGTAAAGCTTGCGCAACTGTCTCAGATGAGCAGTTGACTATCGGAATCGCCTCTGGCCAACGGGTGAATTGGTCGACACAAGTGAGGAGGTACAAGTAGCATTTGCATGGAGGCAAAGATCCGACCAGGTCGACATGGACGTGTGTAAAACGAGAGTCAGGAGCGGGAAAGACTCAAAGTGGACTTCTGATGTGTCTGTATACCTTAGCGCGCTGACAATCTAAACATGCGCGTGCACAAAGGTGGACATCACGATTGACGTTAGACCATACGAAGCGTTCGGTTACGAGCTTCTGCGGAGCACGTATGCCGGGATGAGACAGATTGTGTGGAGCGTTGAAAACTAGTCGACGCCTCGAGGTAGGAACTACGGGTCGGGGAGAAGTTTGTGAAAAGCCTCAAAGCATGGTCCCCTCAGATGAAGCTAGTGGAACTTCGCGTAGTTTCAACGAGGTGTTGCTTCGTAGCATGTCTATGTCGGAATCAGCTTTTTAGGCAGCAGCCATAGTGGCTAGGTCAATGTTGGTGTCAGGCGAAAAGCTGATTTGCTGAATGCGTGAAAGCGCATCCGCGAAGGGATGTTGAGCACCTGAGACATGTCGTACGTCTGTCGTAAACTGAGAAACGTAGTCTAGGTGGCTAGTTTCCCGCAGAGAATACTTGTCTGGTGCGCCATTGATTGGGTAGATCAATGGCTTGTGGTGAGTGAAGACGGTAAAACGTCGACCTACGAGATAGTGATGGAAATGTCTGATACCTAGGTACATAGCTAATAGTACCCCACCGAAGGCGCTGTCACGCGATTCTCTAGGTTTTAAACGTTTCGAGAAGAAACCTAGAGGTATCCATTGATGGTCGATGAGTTATTGAAGAACTGCACCGACGGCAGTGTCGGATGCGTCAGTCGTCAGGGAGAGTGGTGCAGGTGTGTCTGGATGGGCGAGAAGCGCTATGTTGGAGATAGCGTCTTTGAGCTTCTCGAAAGACTGTCTAGCGTCGTCCGTAAAATGAAAAGACCCTTGTTTACGGCGAAGCGTGTCAGTCATTGGTTGAACAATGCCCGCACAGGTAGGAATTAGGTGTCTGCAATAGTTGACCAAGCCAAGGAATCGGCGTAACTGTTCGAACGAACCGGGAGCAGGATAGTCCCTCAGTGCTTGGATTTTGTCTGGCTGCGCTTCGATACCAGAGGCGGATATTCGGTGGCCAAAAAGTCGATGTAGCCTTGGCCAAGCTCGCATTTATTAGGGTTGACGGTAAATCCATGCTGTGTTAAGCGTTGAAAGAGAGCATCGAGGTGCAGATTTTCCTCGTCAGAAGCGCTTTCGATAAGAACGCCATCTGGATAAGGGTAAACGCTTTCGAGTCCTCGCTTTACTTCATGAAAGAAACGCTGAAAAGTTTGGGCAGCAGTACTGAGACTGAAAGGCATTCTGAGATCCTCGAATAGGCTGAATGTCGTGATAGCTGCTGTTTTAGCCATGTCGTCTGACGCGACCGGTATCTGATGGCAGGCGCGAACTAGATCGACTTTGCTAAACAGTGACATACCAGCTAGAGCTGAGGTTGAGTCGTGCATGTGCGGAACAGGGTATTTATCTGGGATGGTAAGTTTTTTAAGTGCTCTGTAGTCACCACAGGTGCGCCCGTCACCGGATTTTTTCGGTACCAGGTGTAATGGTGATGCCCATGGACTTTTGGATGGGCGGATGATTCCAACTTCGAACATTTGCCCGAATTCCGCTTTAGCAGCTATGGGCGTGTCCGGGGCTAGTCTGCGAGGGCGGGCCGAAACAGGTGGGAACTTAGTGCAAATGTGATGCATGACGTTTGACGTCACAGGAGGCAAGTCGTTCAGGATGCGAACGACTTTTGGATGCTTGTTGAAAAGTTTTAGAAGCGGTTATGAAGCATGAGTAGGACACGAAAGGATTGATAGCAGCCACGTTGGCGTTAGTCCCGATAACACTGGGCTGTGTACTAGAGTCGATAAACTGCTTTGTTTTGGCGTCGACGATGAGGTCAAAGCGTTGAAGCAAGTCTAGGCCTATGATGGCGAAATGCCCGACAGCCATCATGAAAGGCCAGCGAAAGTTTCGCCGGAGGCCTAAACTGAGCGTTAGCAGCCTTTCACCGAAAGTTGTGATTTGTGTGCCATTGGCGGCACGCAGCTTGGTCGGCGATGGCGAGGCGACCTCATCTGGGCTATGGGGTATAACACTAACTTTGGCACCAGTGTCGACTAGAAACTCGGTGCCGGAAGTTAAATCCCTAACGCGGATGAGGCGACTTTGGTGTTGGCCGGTCGCGTCCGTCGCCGTTACGGACTGGCCGAGAAGTTTCTCTGCTTAGCGGCGAAGTTGAAAGGCTTTACATATTTATGCGCTGCGGTACCAAAATGCTGGTGGTACCAACAGCTAGCTTGCCTGATGCTCTATTTAGAACGGTTGAAGGGTGACGTTGAGCGGCTGTGACGACGAGTGGTCATAGTAAGCGGTTGGACCGGGCGACTGAGTGTCGCAATTTGTGTTTGGAGTGCTTCTATAATTGACTGTAAGTCAGTGATAGAAGTGCCCTGGGAAGCGACAGCATTGATCTTGCTGGCGCCAGCTTGTGGCTGTGAGCGCTCAATAACTCGATCCGGTAAATCTGCTAGTTGAGTAAGCGAAAGGAGAATCGCTTGAGTGTTTTTCGGCAGCCGCTGTAGCCATATTGCGCGAAGTAACGTATCGTCCATGGTTGAGGAACCAAGGAGTTGCTGCATCTCTCGTAGCAAGGTTGAGGGCAGTTTGTCGCCCAGCTGGAGATCCATGAAAGGCTGCTTCAGGCGTACTTTCTCAGAGGGCATAACAAGCTTACTCGCGGCCTCCTTAAGGGCCTCATAGCGGTTTTCAGTCTGAGAAATGATAACGTCACAAACCTGCATTGATATCATTTTGGGACGGTAGGGCAGTAGCTTGCTATACTTAGCGTAGTCGGAAGTGGTTCTGTGGTTTAAAACGCAGCATCAAGGTGAGCGAAAAACAAAAGAGAATCCATATCCCAAAAAGGTGGCCCGGAGAGATACAACGCTTAGCAAAGACTCTAACTTAGGGTCTATGATGCCATGGCTTAAAATATGACGCAAAACGGGCTACCTTCTGCAAAAATAAACCGCAAAATGGGGAAAATGGAACGAGCTCACCGGAAAAAGTTCGAAATATCCGGCGCTGTGATTTTTCCGGAGTCGGGTTCACCAATTTAGAGGGTCGCCTGTACCGGGAGCCCAGAGAGCGATTCGAGAAGAGAGGTCGAGTTGCAGGGAAATTTTTATTAGTATTTTGGAAGATTCCCAATTACTTAGCAATAAAGGAACGAGACCGAGGACGCTCTAGCTAGGGGAACGGAGCATACACAGCACACAAGGCAGTGCGATTTGCAGCTAAAACGAGCGCCAAACAAAATTAACGATGAGCAGGTCAAGCTTTCGAACTCAGCAATCAGTACAACAAACCACACTGGTTGTCTAGGCGTACAATGAAATAATTTTAGTTAGAATTTTACACAGACAAACTGGGGAATTGCAAGACTGCTACACTCGTGGTGCCAGCTGGGTGGTTCGGGTTTAACCCGTTCCAGCAAATAGTTCGGCGGCAGTGTTCCAGGACGTGGTGGGTTTTCGCCTGGCAAGCGTTCTCCCTATAAAAAGCCACAAAGGTCTGCTTCTCAACACTGCGACGTGGCGGATGTGACTCGCCACAAACTAAAGTCACTGGCCCGTGGATATCCGGAAAGTGCTATCCAACCCAAGGACATCAATCGCTTATGCTCACATTCCTGACGGCAACAAACAGTCAAAAATGCTGCGGCATATTCAAAGACACAAGCTACATTCATACACAATTACATACGTATATACACCCATACACTTACATACACTGTTGTGCCGAACATGCACTTTTGTACATTATTGATCACACTGTTAGCTAAACATGATCATGCCTGTAAAGGTGTCTCGCAGGGTCGGGAATAAAGGTTTATTTATTTATTTATTTAAATATCCGGCGCTGTGATTTTTCCGGAGTTGGGTTCACCAATTTAGATTGTCGCCTGTACCGGAAGCCCAGAGAGCGATTCGAGAAGAGAGGTCGAGTTGCAGGGAAATTTTTATTAGTATTTTGGAAGATTTCCAATTACCTAGCAATAAAGGAACGAGACCGAGGACGCTCTAGCTAGGGGAACGGAGCATACACAGCACACAAGGCAGTGCGATTTGCAGCTAAAACGAGCGCCAAACAAAAGTGGTGAGGAGCATGTCAAGCTTTCGAACTCAGCAATCAGTACAACAAACCACACCGGTTGCCTAGGTGTACATTCAAATAATATAAGTTAGAATTTTACACAGACAAACTGGGGAATGGCAAGACTGCCACACTCGTGGTGCCAGCTGGGTGGTTCGGGTTTAACCCGTTCCAGCAAATAGTTCGGCGGCAGTGTTCCAGGACGTGGTGGGTTTTCGCCTGGCAAGCGTTCTCCCTATAAAAAGCCACAAAGGTCTGCTTCTCAACACTGCGACGTGGCGGATGTGACTCGCCACAAAATAAAGTCACTGGCACGTGGATATCCGGAAAGTGCTATCCAACCCAAGGACATCAATCGCTTTTGCTCACATTCCTGACGGCAACAAACAGTCAAAAATGCTGCGGCATATTCAAAGACACAAGCTACATTCATACACAATTACATACGTATATACACCCATACACTTACATACACTGTTGTGCCGAACATGCACTTTTGTACATTATTGATCACACTGTTAGCTAAACATGATCATGCCTGTAAAGGTGTCTCGCAGGGTCGGGAATAAAGGTTTATTTATTTATTTATTTAAATATCCGGCGCTGTGATTTTTCCGGAGTTGGGTTCACCAATTTAGATTGTCGCCTGTACCGGAAGCCCAGAGAGCGATTCGAGAAGAGAGGTCGAGTTGCAGGGAAATTTTTATTAGTATTTTGGAAGATTTCCAATTACCTAGCAATAAAGGAACGAGACCGAGGACGCTCTAGCTAGGGGAACGGAGCATACACAGCACACAAGGCAGTGCGATTTGCAGCTAAAACGAGCGCCAAACAAAAATGGCGATGAGCATGTCAAGCTTTCGAACTCAGCAATCAGTACAACAAACCACACCGGTTGCCTAGGTGTACATTCAAATAATATAAGTTAGAATTTTACACAGACAAACTGGGGAATGGCAAGACTGCCACACTCGTGGTGCCAGCTGGGTGGTTCGGGTATAACCCGTTCCAGCCAATACCTAACTAATTAAATGGTATATTCTCTGTAAAACGTGACACACCACTAAAGGTAGGATCAAATATGCGTAAAAGCATAGCTTCTTTGGAATATTAAAACATTTCGTTTTAATGAAAGGAATACACGAAAAGATGTTGTCCATATGAGCGAGCATATTGTCGGTTAATAGTCAGATCAAGGACCATGATGGCGTTGTGGCGCGCAAAAAGCTGTTGCATCAAGATACAAGTGGGGGGTAAATTTGCCATGTAGTGATCCACGAGCACAGGAGCCCAAACAAGGTTTAGTGCAATCAATGACCATTACGAAGCCGGGATGATCTGTACTGCACTAAAGCATTCTTCATAGCAGAAGTAGTTGCACAGGTTGGATGTAGAAAGCTGAGGACTGCGTCAGTGTGAAATGTATAGTTGTGACATTATTTTGTGACGAGTCACATCAGCCACGTTGCAGTGTTGTTAAGCGGATATTTGTGGCATTTTATAGGGAGAACGCTTGCCAGGCGAAAACTCACCACGTCCTGGAACACTGCCGTAGCTTCCGTTGAACTGTAGTGCTAGTCGGCTATGCATCGTATAGACCGGTTTTGCACTCTATTATTCGCAGTCGGTTGACAGCCAAAATTCTTCGTTGGTTGGCCGAATGGCTTAGTAATGATCCGGCACTAATCGTTGAAGCCATTCAATGATGTAAAAGAGTCGCAGAGTCGAATTATAATGATGCAGGTGACTAAGCACATTTTTGATAGAGGCCGGCTTTTCTATTATATTGTCCGGCTCGCAACCCGTGTCCAGCTATCCACGCTGGACTTGTCATAGGGACGGTGAGTACAGTTGTTTCTTGTGTCTGAATATGTCCATAACAGGAAAAATGCTATTCTCCGCAAAGTGGACTAGTAATTCCTTCAACTGTAAGTGTAATTGTCTCCATGGCCAAGTGAGGACTCAATGAAAGATCATCGGAAAAGCCGCCTATACCCGCGCAATGCTGTCCGTGAAACGACATCAGAAAGGCTCCAGGTGACTGGAGAATCGGAATGTTTGAGGCAGTAAAGGTAATCACGCCAGAATTGTCTGTCTTCGGTTGTGGAATAGGGGATCCATGTAAATATCTTATTCCAGGTGAGTAAATTCTTCTGCTGTGAGTACGAGGCGAGCTAAACCCATTTGTTTAGACCCCGTGGTGGTAGCTTCTCCAAAATAGCAGCAAGAGCTCCATTTGAAACGATGTGTGGGTTCTTCATCTCCCGTAGTAAAGATCAGGCGTTTAAACCATCTGGCTATTGAGAGTGGGTCGATCAGTCCCAGCGGATAATCCTTCTTTTTTGGCGGATGTAACTGGAAACCTCGGGAGAAAACGGGCAACGGACAAGAGGCAGCCAAACAGCAATGGATCAAGAAGCACAAACACAGACTAGTGGCGCGAAACGGTGCCTATTATACGTTAAAACTTATGTAATTTTGTGTAGCATACATGCTTTGCAAGCTCGTTCTTTACATCACGACGCTGGTGTGACTTAGCCTACATCTACTATGTAGGAAAAAGGATCTGCACGCGCAGGGTCAAGAGACGGATATAACAAAGCGTGTTGACAAAGTTAAGCAATTAATACGATTGTTGGAGAGAAACAGGTAAGCCAAAATAATGACAGCAGTCCGAATGCGAGTGGCATCTTAGGTGAGACTAAAAACAACTAGGTTGAGACCGAATGCGGGAGCAACATAGGTAAAGCAACGTTCCAAGAAGAAAAGGAAATTTAAAGAATCAGCTATGAGCGGATGAATGCGGAGGGCAGTGCGAAGAGCAACTCGTGAGAGTAATTAGGAGACAATAGTCAGGATGAAAAAGGTTTACTACTAAAGTATTGTTAAACCAAAGAAGCTTTAGTGCGAGGTTCCCACAGGTACATCCGCCAAAACAAGCAGGTTTATCCACTGGGACTTGTTGACCCATCCTCAAAACGCTAGGTCCTTTCTCCAGGAAATGAAAAACATACACACTGGATCAAATGGAGCTCATTCCGCCATTTCGGAGGCGCTACCTTCATGGGGTCTAAAAAAATGGGTTTAGCTCGCCTCGTACTTAGAGAAAAATTTACTCACCTGGAATAATATATGTACATGGATCCCCCGTTCCACAACCGAAGACAAACAACTCTGGCGTGATTATCTTCACTGCCTCAAACATTCCTATTCGCCAGTCACCTGGAGCTATTCTGATGTCATTGCACGGACAGCGTTGCGCACGTATACGCGGCTATTCCGATGGCCTTCCATGGACTTTTCACTTGGCTAGGGAAACAGTTACACTTACTTACATTTGCAGGAATCCCAAATCCAATTTGCAGAATGGCGTTTTTACCTATTAAGGACATATTCTGCCACAAGCAACAACTTCACTCACCGACCCCATGACAAGTCCAGCGTGGATAGCTGGACACGGTTTGCGAGCCGAACAAGAATATAATAGAAGAGCCGGCCTCTATTAACAATGTGTTTACTCACCTGCATCATTATCATTCGACTCTTCGAATCTTGCATCATTGACCGGCCTCAACGACTGCTGCCGTATCAGTGCTAAGCCATTCGGCCAATCAACGAAGAATTTTGGCTGTCAACCGACTGCGAATAATAGAGTGCAAAACCGGTCTATACGATGCATAGCCGACTAGCACTACAGTTCAACGGAAGCTACGACAGTGTTCCAGGACGTGGTGAGTTTTCGCCTGGCAAGCGTTCTCCCTATAAAAAGTCATAAATGTCCGCTTAACAACACTGCAACGTGGCGGATGTGACTCGCCACAAAATAATGTCACAGCTATACATTTCACACTGACGCAGTCCTAAGCCTTCTACATCGAACCTGTGCAACTAATTCTGCTATGAAGAATGCTTTGTTGGAGCACAGATCATGCCTATCTCGTAAGGGTTATCGGTTGCAACAAAACATTGTTTAGGCTCCTGTGCTCACGGATCACTACCAGGCGAAATTACCCCCAACTTGTGTTTTGACGGACTTTTGCGCGCCACAGCGCCATAATGTCCCTTGGTCTGACTATTACCTGACAGTATGCTTACTCATACGGACAACATCTTTTCTTTTATACCTTTCATTAAAACGAAATGTTTTAATATTCCACAGAAGCTATGCTTGTATGCATATTTGATCACGCCTTTACAGGTGTGTCTCGTTTTATCGAGAATGTACTATTTCTTTGTTTATTTATTTATTTAATTTTTATCGTTCTGTTCTGAAAAATCACCGGTAATATCCCGGTAGCCTGAGAGAACTCTGAGGGCCAGATACCGAACAGACGAGACTTGAATATTTGACACATCCGGAGGCCTCGTAGTAGTCCCAGAGAATTTGGCTGATCAGATGATGACAAAGAAGGGCAGGGCACTAAGCGTCGGTCGTCCGATTGAAGGTTTGAGGGTACAGGTTACTGATGGAAATGCCTATATTAGTAAAGGGTAAACAAGTCTACCCGGCTGTCAATGTAAGCAAGACATAGTTTTCAGTCAACGAAGATTAGATCGGTATATCTTGCTAGTCTGGAAAAGGTCAAAGGAGCATACCGGTCAAATGAGACTAGGTTATTACAGGGCACTGAGATTTGGCAGTCCGATTAGAGAAGAAATGATAGTAGAGAGCGTCATAAGGAATTGAGACGGTCCGGATAGAGAGAGGTTAACTTATAAGATGTGGAAAAGTCCATGAGGCTCGCGAAGTAATGGGAACAGAGCGTTCGGACTTCTCATCAAAAGCCGGTAACGTCACAGCAGTCTGAGTAAATTCGGAGAGAAGGGGACTGATCAGACGAGACTGCATTAGTCGGCACATTGAGTGAAAGTCGAACAGTTAATGTGGGAAGATAAATAAAGTGTCAGCGGAGACGGATATGTTTGGGATGCAAGAGGCTACATGAATATAAGGTATGCAAGTCAGGCCGGCTCGTACTGTGAGAGAAGTTGTGTGTCGGAGATACAGAGCCTAAAACTACATTTCGC
>OX104061.1:67127004-67171221 GCA_944474145.2 Dicrocoelium dendriticum
TACCTGTCTTTGACCCATTGCCTCCTCTAGCTGGCTCCAGGCGACAGTTAGTCGTTTCTGGATGGGACGGGGTGCACTCCCCTCGAATCCATGCTAAGCTCGGAGAGTGGTTCCATGCACCAAGTGTGGAGCGGACTACAGTCCAGTCACCGCCTTGTGTGTGATTGATCCCCAAATACAGCGTGCTTGTTTGTGCCTCTGAATGAGTGTGGGCCGGCTCCGTTGATGTAACGTGGCTCCCATCCACATGCCTCCCGGTCATATTCCTTCGGGCTTGCACAGGAAAAGGTGTATGTGGATGGAGCTGTGGGTAGGGTGGTTTAGCGAAAGTCACCCATGGTCCCTCTGTAGGCGCAGCCCTCCTGTGGATGTCCCCGTAGAGGTCACAGTGACAGGCACATCGGGAACCGGAAGCCGACAACTATATATATATATATATATATATATATATATATATATATATATATATATATATATATATATATATATATATACGAAGGCATTAACAAATGACACGGTTGAACACCCGTGCCGCTATTGGTGTCAGTTGCGCCCCATAACAATCAGCGTTTCCAGGTACTCACAGTAAGGGTAGAGTTGTCCCCGTCCTATAAAACGGACGGGACTGGCGGATGAAAAGCTTTAGGTCGCCTTCTCCTACTCCTTATCCACGTTATAAGTTGCCACCTCGATACTTTCTCCGTTCGCTTCCGGGGAGCGCAAATGACACTTGACAAGGAAGACGACACACTGATATGTGTAATACTAGTCAGAACCAGCACATGCGGTGTCATGGAATAAGGTTTGGGCAGCATGGGCTGTTTGCTCTGAGCACTCTTTCGCTGACATCTGTGTGATTTTGCCACCACACGCAAACAATCCTAGGCAGAAAACCATTCTCAAAAATAACTCTCGTTTTAGGTTTTCCGAGAAAGTGATCAAGGTTTCCCAGGCCTACTAATGGTTTTCACGGACAGAGGCAGTGTATACCCTACCCTTCAGCTTGTAACTGACATCGCGACGACATCATTGGTATCTTACTGTGATGAATGAACAACGAGACATTGCTATCCGTTGTTAGACCTTACCTCCGACATCGCCGCCAGCCATGATGCAATTTCCTTCATTCGTGAAGTCGGGGAATTGTTTTAGGAGGTCCACTGCAGTGGTGTGAGCAGACACAGGCATCTGCCAGTCTTGGTTTGGTAGGTTGCATATGTCTAGGGTTAACTACAGGCCATACTTAGATGTCTCGATTGCTAAGCGATTCAAAGCGCTCTGGACAGCTTGTTTATCGTCACTAAGCAAAATGTTACCATCGGCGTAGTCCTAGTCCGCAACTCTGTCATCGGAAAGTAGCTCAATACCACAGTTTTGGACGTCTTCCAATGCTCCTTGGACGACGTCTTCAATGGCAGAATTGAACTGGAAAGGGAAATGGGGCAACCTTGATGAACATCGCTGGGGGCAACAAACAGAGTGAAATGCCTCCTGTATTCCCTTACTTTGCCCGACATTCAGCTGTAGTGTTCTTTCAGGTTGGTTACAAACTTGGCGGGCACACCTTTCCTTGTTAGTGCGTTCCACATTGCAGATCGGTCTACTGAGTCAAATGCCGCTCGGATGCCAAAAAGCACTAAAATTGTTGGTCATCGGTGGACGTGACGGAGTTCAAGAAGTTGGCGGAGTGTAAAGATATGGTCGATACAACCTCCGTGTTAATGAAAACCGTCTTGTTCCTCTCGTAAAACTCCCTCTCTACTCACTGAAGGCATGCGGAGTAGGACGCACATGAAACTGCTTGATGCAACAGAGATAAACGACATTCCGCGGTAATTGGTGCAATCATCGTGGGAACCCTACTTGTGAATCAGAACAATGACCGATTCTCCCTATGCAATTTGGACTTTGACGTCAGTCCAAGTCTACGTGCATTGTGACAAGATTTCGCTGACAAATGTATTCCCGCCATCTTTGAATAGAGCCGGGGTAGGCTGTCAGGGCTAAAAGTTTTGTGACGTCTCATAGATCGGAGTGCGCTTCGGATCTCTGCTTCCGTAGAAGGATCTGTGAGGACAGGCAGAGCACCATCTGGGGGAAGTTGAGGTGCATTCATGGGCTGTACTTGAGAGTTACATTGGAAAGCAAGGTGCAATGCCCAGCTGCTCAATCCTTTGTGAAAGCTAGTGGATTTCGTGCCGTGACTCGTAAATTTGCTGTATGATAGCATGTACATTGGAACCAGTAGTCGTAATGTGGAAACATACATTGCGAAGTATCCAGTTACTGCAGCGCCTTCCATCACATCAGCTCGTTTTGACCACCAGGATTCACGAACAGAGTGACGGTTTGCCTTCAGCTTCTGAGAGATAGACCGACGGACTTCATTTTGCTTCGCACCGGTGGCCACAGGCTGTCGTAGAACTCGGGCATTCAGAGGCAAACAACTGATTCGGCAGCGGGAGCTCAGATAAAGTGACGCCATGACAGGCATGTAGGAACTTTGATGTAAATAACTAATCCATTTCCATAACTAACCACGCTGCTGCACTCATGAGATTCTTCCTTTGAATCGGTTGAACAAACCCGCTCCAGCGAACCAATCAGCACGTAGACGAAATATATTTGGCCGACCAATCAATCGAACTGTTCGCTTGCGACACACAAGCCAATTGCTCCGCCATGTAAATCGTATCGTCCTACTGCTTGAACATTCCTATCAGATCCTCCCCATTTTCGGAATCAGCTGCATCTGTGTCGCAAAAGTCCCATACGCTCTTCCGCTCCGCATGGTCTTTTCTGCCTCTGTCCTTGTGGGCTCTCCGTAAGGTGTCGAGCGTTTTGCTTCAGGTTCACCTTCTCATTTCCGGTGTCACATCAATTGCACTCGGTTCCTGCTGTTTACCGTTCTTCGCTGCTGACTTCATAGGATCTTTCCCAATCTTCGCGGTCACCACACTTTCTTCCATAGTTCGCTGACACCCGGTATTAGCTGGATCCACACTTCATCATTTACTGATAGCACCGTTAGGGCCCGGGTCCCACGGTTTTTGATCACGGTTTCTGATCAGCCATCCGTTTACTTAAGCCCCTTTGCAGTTGCGCATACGACGACAAGACAGGGTGTAACAGTTCAGCAAACGTAGGCATTAGGGTTCTTTTCCCGCTGTAGTACCAACGTTGCACTAGACTAAGACCGATGTTCGGTAATTGCCTATTGCAAATTTCCAACAACACTAGATACGGGTCCTCATGAATGACCGACTTTCGACAACAGCCTCTTCGCTTGCTTGACATCTGCCTCTGCTGTTCCGTTAGACTGACTGTGCTACAGGCTGGTTTGTCGATGCGAAAATGCCCAGTTGTTCGTGAAAATCTGGAACCCAGCACTTGTAAATTGAGGGTCATTATCGGGGATCAGATCTTCCGTTATTCGGTGTCTGGCGAACTGACATATAAGTTTGTTGATACCTGCTTCCGTCGTTGTAGCGGTGTTTGGATCGATCATGCATTAGTCACTGCAATAGTCCACAGTGATTAGATAGTCTTTCCCGTTGTCACAGAACAAGTCCAGTGCTACTTTCTGCCATGGTGGACCAGGTGGACCATCGCGACGGCACCATTGGTGTCTTAGTCTGATGAATGCACAGCGAGAATTTGCTGTCCGTTGTTAGACCTTACCTCCGACATCGTCGCCAGCCATGATGCAACTTCCTTCATAAGTGAAGTCAGGGACCGCTTTAGGTCAACATTAGTGGTGTAGGCAGACACAGGCATCTGCCAATCTTGGATTGGTAGGTTGCACTTGCCTAGGGTTAACTACAGGCCATATGTGTATGACTCCATCGGTAAGCGGTTCAAAGCGCTAACATACATGCACAAAACGGTCATGGTTAAAGTGCATAAAGCCAGGACACTGGATGGAATATATGCCGAGAACGGGGGTGAGTTTTTCCACCAATACCACGAAATCAAACTGATGTAAAGAGCCGTCTTCCGGCTTTATCACTTTGATTGTGGCCAAACCATTCGCCTGGAGTTTAGAATCGTTCCTCATGCGCAGGACTCCCTGATCAGGTCGCACACGAATTCCTGGGCACCGCTACCCTAGAATCATGGGGATGGTAGCACCCGAGTCCAACTGGAAACGTACCATCTCGACACCAACCAATGAAGTTGCAGCGAAGCACTTCCTTGATCCTGTCCGCGACAAGTTGCTGATTGATTGAATGTTCAGTGTCGGATAGTGTTGTTTTACGATTGAGTGCATTTACATTCGAAGACTGAAAATATCGAACGAACTGATTCCATGTTCCGCGTCTGGCGCAAATTCGACCCCAAGCCAGACAGTGATCACCATCCTTCGGATGTCGCGCGACGCACAAATTCCAAGTTTCGTGTGTCATGATAACAGGATTCGCAGTTTTGTCAGCTAAACTGAATACGACGTATAGCTATGCTTCAGTCGGCAACCGCATTCGCTGGATGCGGTGTCCAGCTGATGATTCGGTGTGGCACGTGTCAAGACATTGTCTGAGCGTTAACTGCCGTTGCCATAACAGCTGCTTGACGATGTTTTCATCATTGATCCTCATCACGATTATTTCTCGGATGAGACTGTCAGCCATACAATTGCAAAATTTACAGAAAGGAGCCAGGATCTCCAGCTCCGTAACATAGTTCTCGATAATTGCTTCTGGTCGCCGGTTTCGGGTAAATAAGGGATACCGCTGATAGGTCGCATTAATCTGGCCTTATCAGAAAGCACCGAATATTCGGACGACAGTGTCCAGATTGTTAAGTGACACGGACACGATCAAAAAGTCATGATGGCGGCGGGCGGAAAACAGGCGTTTATTCAGTATAGTGTAGCCTATTTAAAGGTAATAAACACTGTTAATCTTCGAGCCTTCTCAGTGGGTCTCCTGTTTTTCGGCTCACCTCATTGGTTGCGTTCCTCTTTTATGTCATTGGGTTATGTTATTCCTCTTCGGTCGCTGTCTTCCTGTCTCGCGCAATGATTACGTCTTTCGTGCTGGGCATCTGATTGGCCGTATTTCTTTGGACCGCTCATATTTGGCTTTGCACTCTGAAACTTGCTGTTAATAGCGATTCTCGAGTTGCCAGTGCGCCCTCTATGTTCTGTTGTCCAATCCGGTTTGTCGGTTTCTGGATACGTGTGCCACTCGTGATTCGCTGTCCAGCCATCGCTGTGTCTCCCGGTGGGTTCACGCGTTCTCTCGATCGAACTGATCCGCTGACTGCGGTAACCTGCGCTTAGGTGGTAAGGTCGAGCATACTGGACTGGTTTCCTAAACCCCGTTACATCCTTTTCCTTTTGTTTTGTTAGGATTGCGCCGCAGTATGTCCCATACTGCTTTCCGCTGCGTGTGAGTTTCCTTCCTTCTGCAGGGGTGACGCGTATCTGTCTTGGCTGCTGTTGTCGGTTTTCCATCTGGGTAAAACGCGTACAACCTGCTTTCCGGACCTGTACTCGGTTCCGCTTAATTGTAGTGCCACCAATCTTTACTTCGTAGCTTCTCTCTCCCTTGCGGCTCTGAATAACTCCCTTCCTCCAGTGTCCCTCTGATCCTGGTACTGGTTGCACCCACACTTCTTCTCCCACTGCTAGAGGTTGGAGTTTTCTCGCCCCGCGATCGTAGTATTTCTTTTGCCCAAGCATTCTGTTTCGTAACCGCTCGTGTATCGAGGTCGCTGGTGATACTTCAGGTGTAAGCAGATTTGACGCAGTTGTTATCAACGTTCTTGTCCTCCGGCTGAAGAGTCGCTGCACCGGACTTGCCCCAATTTCTGTTCATGGCATGTTTCTGCGTTCCAGCAACATAATATAAGTGTCCTCATGAGTCTCCTTAGCTTTGGTAAGCACCTTCTTGGCTTCTTTTACCACCGACTCGGCCTTTCCATTTGATTGGCTGTGATATGGGCTAGTAAGCCGGTGATGGAAATCCCACTTTCTGCTGAACTCTCGGAACTCTGCGCTAACGAACTGCGGCCCGTTGTCCGAGACTACTACCTACGGTATTCCGTGACGAGCAAATTGTCATCGTAGCTTATTCACCACTGCGTCTGTACTGGTCGGAGCAAGAGCATCGATTTCAAAGTAGTCACTGAAATAATCAACCAACACTCAGTAACTTTTTCCATCGTGGATGAAGATGTCTACTGCAACCATCTGCCAGGGCCTGTCCGGAACGTCATGGAGCATCATCGGTTCTTTTGACTGACGTACGTCGTGTGTTCGGCATGCCAAACAATTTGAGACGTAATCTCGTATTTGGCTGGTCATTCCCGGCCAAAACATTAGCTCTCGCGCTCTGGCCACACAATTGTTGACTCCCAAATATGCATAGTGGACAAGCTCTGTCATCGCGCGCTGCAACGCTATGGGGGTTAGTATCCTATTGCCTTTGAATATCAACCCATCTTAGACAATGAGTTCATCACGAAAATGGAAAAACGGGGTCAGCTCTCCTGGTAGATCTTTCTTGTTCTTGGGCCAGCCACTTAGTATTGTCTGCCTCAGTAGCTTGCATAACCCGTCTTCCTCCGTGCACTGCTGGAGCTGTTTCAGTCGCTCCTCGGTAACAGCTACTAGTTGTGCTGCATGAACGAAATCTGAATCTTCGTCTTCCTTTGGTGTGTCTGACAGATATGCCCTGGATAACGTGTCTGCGATATGCATTTCGGGACCAGGTCGATACACAATCTCTAGGTCGTACTTTTGAAGGCGAATAAGCATTCTCTGTAAGCGGCGGGGAACAACATGTAGCGGCTTGATGGCGATGGAAACCAACGGTTTGTGATCTGTAAACACTGTAGTCTTCCGGCCAAATGTATAGTCATTAAAACGTTCGACGACGTAAACCACTGCAAGCATCTCTTTTTCTATCTGGGCGTAACGACGCTCGGTCTCTGTCAACGTCCTACTGCGAAAATCGATGGGTTTCCCATTCTGCATGAGTACGGCCCCGATACCAAATTGACTGCTGTCGCATTGAATCTCGAGGGCGAGTTGCGGATTATAGTAGGCGAGAACAGGTGCGTTAATGATGAGTTCCTTGATTACCTGGAAGGCCTCTTCTTGTTCTGCACCCCAATGCCAGCTTTCGCCCTTATGAGTCAACTTTCTGATCGGTGTCATAACATCAGCTAACTTAGGCAGGAACCGGCTCAGATAATTGATCATCCCATTTAGCCTGCCAAACGCTTTCACATCTGTGGGGGACGGCATATCTCTTATAGCTCTTACTTTCTCAGGGTCTGGTTTTAGCCCTTCCGCGATTAACACATGCCCATGAAATATAACTTCTGTACTGCGTAGTTCGATCTTTTCGCGTTTCAGTTTGATGTTTCTTTCAACACAACGTTGTAAAAAGCTACGAAGATTCTGATCGTGCTCTTCACGAGTAGCGCCAAAAACCAACACATCGTCCGCTACGCAGAATACTCCCTGTAGATCGTCCAAAGCTTGCATTAGTCGCTTCTGGAAGATTTCGCTAGACACTTTCAGTTCAAACGGTAAACGAAGCCAACGGAACCGCCCGAATGGTGTTCTGAAAGTTGTCATGTAGCTTGACTCATCGTCTAGTGATACGTGCCAGAACGCAGAGGCGAGGTCGACTTTCGTGAACGCTTTAGAATTGCATAACACCGGCAGCATGTCGCCTAGTGTCGGTAACGTAAAATACTCTCTCTTGAGTGCGGCATTAAGCGGTTTCGGATCAATGCATATACGCAGCTCGCCTGACGTTTTTGTAATAATCGCCACCTGGCTGACCCAATCAGTCGGTTCGTCAACTTTAGATATCACTCCCAGACTACAGAGACGTTGCAACTCATTCAAGATCTTTTCGCGCAAGGCAATTGGCACCTTTCTAGCTGGTAACGCCACCGGTGTTACTAGCTCGTTTAACGATAAGTGAGCGGGTCCCTCGAACATCCCTACTCCGCCCTCAAACACACTCGAGTACTTTTCAAAAATATCTACCTCGACATCACACGCATGAACAAAACGTTCGTGGTTAAAAGAAACAAAACCAAAACGCTGGATAGAATCAATGCCCAGAATGGGCATAAGGTCTTCCGAAACAATCAGGAACTCCAGCGGGTACTCTGTTCCTTCCTTTGGATTGACCGTCTCCAAAATGACGATGCCCTTCGGTTGCAGCCTTGAGCCGTTCCACATTTTGAGACACTTTTGAGTTTCTTCACATTGCACTCCTTTGCAGTATTTTTCAGGCAAGATGTTAACCGCAGCCCCGGAGTCTAGCTGAAAACGTACCGGTTGTCCTCGAACCAAAAGTGTTGCAAACACGCACTTGCTTTTCGCCCGGCCATCCATGTTGTTTATCAACAATTCTTGTTCCCGTTCTCTGGCATCGTCGGCAACCGAACTCACTCTGTATGATCTACAGCAACGAGCAAAGTGACCTTTCTTGGAGCACTTCATGCACGTCCGACCCCACGCTGGACAACTCTCCTTCTTCTTTTGGTGCCTGCGGCCGCAAAACTGGCAATCAGTTACCTGTTCATCGGGTGATCTCGGGATACGTCCCTCGGTTCGGGATACTGCGAACAACTCCGTATTCTTTTCGGCACGCAGATGTTCGACTTGCTGATCTGTTCTGGCCTCACTGAGGCAGATGTCGACACACTGTTCCAGTGACAAGTTCCTTTGTCGCAGAAACCGGCGTGTGAGTTCATCGTTCCTTATCCCAATAACGATGCGATCCCGTATTAGTGACTCCTTCATGCATTCACAGAAATTGCAAGTTCGTGCCAGGAGCTTCAATTCTGTGATGTATCTCTCGAGCGACTCCCCCGGTAAACGATCGCGTCCAAAAAACAGATATCGTTGGTAGGTCTCGTTCACGCGCGCTTCGCAGAACTCGCCAAATGTCCGCATCACTTCGGATAGATCCGCCTTCTGACCGCCAAACTTCAGTGTTTCAAGAACCCTCCTTGCCTCGTCACCAATAGCGTGCCTAAACATTGCGAGTTGGTAGTTCATCGGCTGGGCGTCCAGCTGAGTCAGTGTTGCGAAACCCGCCCACTTGCTCTCGCAAATCCGCCAACTGTCTGGTAGAGAACTCACAGTCATCTGCAAAGGGGATGGAAACGGAATCGCCGTTTGACCTCCAACTGCAAGCTGCATCTTGGGCATCGGTTTTTTCTTCTCCTCTGTCACCATGTTAAGTGACACGGACACGATCAAAAATTTACGATGGCGGCGGGCGGAAAACAGGCGTATATTCAGTATAGTGTAACCTATTTAAAGGTAATAAACACTGTTAATCTTCGAGCCTTCTCAGTGGGTCTCCTGTTTTTCGGCTCACCTCATTGGTTGCGTTCCTCTTTTATGTCATTGGGTTATGTTATTCCTCTTCGGTCGCTGTCTTCCTGTCTCGCGCAATGATTACGTCTTTCGTGCTTGGCCTCTGATTAACCGTATTTCTTTGGACCGCTCATATTTGACTTTGCACTCTGAAACTTGCTGTTAATAGCGATTCTCGAGTTGCCAGTGCGCCCTCTATGTTCTGTTGTCCAATCCGGTTTGTCGGTTTCTGGATACGTGTGCCACTCGTGATTCGCTGTTCAGCCATCGCTGTGTCTCCCGGTGGGTTCACGCGTTCTCTCGATCGAACTAATCCGCTGACTGCGGTAACCTGTGCTTAGGTGGTAAGGTCGAGCATACTGGACTGGTTTCCTAAACCCCGTTACACATATCAGCTAGGTCTTCGTCCTTCTCGTACTGCATCCATCGTATATCTAAACATAGCCAATCGATAAGCCATCGGTTGTTCATTCTGCCGCACCAGTAAACAAAACTCGATCCATCTGCTTTTCCAGATTCCCGAATTATTGGCCAAATTCTGTTCTTGCATGTTTAGTGCGGCAGGTGCTTGCACAGCTGGTTGCGCTTCAATCAGCAACTGAGCACCATTGGGTGCGCATGTCTTGGTTTTCTCTGACGTCATTTCACAGAACTGGGTCCTTCAGAGACAAACGGTTTTTACCGCAAAGCGAGCGCAGCAAAAAGAGGAAAATATGACAAGCATGTAGGAACGCCGATATAAATAGTTAAGTCATTTCCATAACTCACGACGCTGCTGCACTCATGAGATTCTTCCTTTGAATTAGTTGAAGAAACCTGCTCCAGGGAATCATTCAGCGCGTAGTCGAAATATGCGTAGATGTCCAATCAACTGCTGCCTTTGCTTACGGCACGTTTGCCACTTGATTCGCCATGGAAACTGCATCTTTATTCTGTTTGCACAAGCCAATCACATATCCCATCATCGATCGAGCAGTTCCGAGGATAACATCGAATTCCTGCTTGTGGTTGTGCAGCAGGTGAACCCGCAGCTGGACAAGCCGACGGACAGCATGGCCTGTTGCAAACTTGACCAGTGTTGAACGACATTCAGAGGAGCGAGAGCGAGATGTTCTTGATGTCTCTGTTGACAATGTGTTTTCACCGTCGGGTCTTGCAAGTCGTGGGTGTTCAGTAGGGTTTGTTTGGCCCTAGGTGAGTCACCGAAATACATGCAAATTGTCGCACACACAAATGTATGATCGTTTTCGACGCACCTTGACCAAGCTGACCTGCAATCGCATACGCTGCTGCGCCCCTTGCGATATATGGCTACTCGATCCAGTTGTGACCTGCACTGGGTTGATGATGGAGGATGCCAAGTGGCATAGTGGCTTCTAGAATGACGCAATCTCGTACTGGATAGCAAAAGTTTGTGATCAGCACATGTACTGAGCATTCTCTATCCGTTGTCAGAGTGAATATCATCATATCCATGCAGTCCACCGAGGTGACGTTCAGTTGGCGGCAGCCGACCGATACGTGCGTGTGAGTCTCCTGCCCTAATGGTGATGTCAGGTTTTGGTGAGCTTGGGACCGGCGCATGTAGATGTTGATAGAACTTGACTTCACGGTATCCGAGCAGCCATCAGTGGGCGCGTAGGGGAAGATCACAAAAGAGCACGCTTGTACGCCCGATGTCTGCTAAACTTGCAAGTACCGGGAAGTCTCATAGCGCGAGGGCGACTGTTGATTGATATCCAATCACGGAGCGCTGCCTCAGCTCTAGCACTGAAGGCGATCCCAACACCAGTGTGCCCAGATGCGGCAGACTCAGTGGCGCCGGAAAAGCGAAGGCAGAAGCGAGTGTGTGGTTGGATTGGCGAAGACAGTTGGTACACTGTGTTTGTAGCATAAATTCGGATTTCACTCAGGCAGCAGACATCGACTGCAAGGGTCACCACCAAGGAAACCTAACGCAGTGCCTGCAGCTTTTCATGGATGATGTACGTTTGACCTCTACCACTTCCATACTATACCTGTGAGAGACGTGGAGCAGTGCAATTTTGTGAACCCTTAATGTGAACGATAATTTCACTACAGTTATAAGACTCTCATTTAATATTACACCTATCAGGTCTTTTTTCGTATCCCAACTTTTGATCCAGCGTCTTAGCACTCCAAATGTGCTAACATGCCAAAACCTATTGCTGTCTCATGATCATTCCTGATCTCCTGGGTAAAACCCCAAAACTAAACCTCAGCTCAATGGAACAGCTATACTGGTGCAGTGACTTATCAAGAGCGAAACTGGACGCTCGTTAGGCGAAGATCTGTTTCGTCCTTGTAGACCTGACCTGACCAGATCAGACATTATTGCCATGTCAACTCCGGTAACCAGCTAGCATCTAAAATACGCATTGACGTTGCCCACCCCATCCACAAAAGTTGTCCAAATGCGTAACAACTTCGTCGACGAGAGAGTGCCATTAAACATGTGTACACCCGCACAAAGTCCCGTGACACATCAGCAGTTCCCTGCTTGTCAAATTTGTCAGCCGGAATCTGCCTTGGACGTAGGTGCGAACTTCCGTATTTGGTTCTGCACCTCAAGCTTGTGTGGTTGCACCCAACGTTAGCTATAGCTCTGCATGTCGGTTATTGTCAATGGTACCGAGGAGACAATACGAGATGCATGCATCTACCGGCCATCATATTCTTTCCGTGTTTTTCAAATTTTTGATTGATAAAATATCAGCCGTTCACGAACTCAAGTAAATTATTTCACTGATGTTAGCACTGTCAACATTTCCTCAACGATTGGGATTTTATATCTATTCTCTTGTATTATCTCTACCTCTGTTTATCCCCGTCCGTGGCGTATGTTACGGCTAAATATGTTGCAGGACCTCCAGGCGACCACAGAACATTTACACATCCCCGCCCGTGTCACCAGACCGCGCTGCGCAGGACGAATTTCATGACCAAAACGCAGTAGATTCATGGCGAGCGCAGCGGGTAGAGAAGTCGCTCCACAATCAAAGTGGCGTCCTGGTCTGTTCTCGTACCAAGCACTTCGCAATTGTCTGTCTTCTTTCTTTCGTCTCGGACTGGGTTTGCGTCAGTCAGTCGGCGTAGTCGCTGTGCTTCAGTCAATTAGTCGGCAGAACTTGGGTGTGTGGGGCTAAGTTTTCGAGGGTGTTACAATCCGTCCGTCTGTCTAGCGTACGCGCGAGGCACTGTTCGCGAGAGTAATTAACCCGTTGATTAGAATTACATACGAGCGTACTTTGGTGCCTCGCATTATTGTACTATTAGGAATTGGTTATCAGCGCGCACGACGGACGACGGATCTTGCACCAATCTTTGGTGACGCCATTACCGATTACTAACCTTTCATGGCTGAATAAACAACATTATTTACTTGACTGGCTGCCTATTGTTGGGGTCCACTTAATTTAAGGCTGTCACTTAGGTTCACGTCTAAACTTTAGGTAAGCATCATCAATTCTTATCGAACACTTATTCCTGCGCAAGTGAATTCCCATAGCCCATCTTACGTTCAATCACAGTGCATGCACGTTCCTATTACCATAATATGAGTGTGAGGATTAGTGTCTTCCATTCACTTGTTGAAGTCTACGTGCAAGTGTAGTCCAGTGCATGTGGGTTTACATGGTTATACAGAATTTGAAATGCCATCATGCAGTTATCCAGACTGGGGCTGAGAATACGCATTATGTGCTTTCTCGTCTTAGTTTGGCTCGACTCGGATGGTTGTCTGTCAGACATGTGCTTAACACATGAAACCTCCCATGTGACATGCTACGGTTGGTTGCACTTGAGACTGTAAAACACCACGTGCAAGCGATTATTTGTTGTGTGAAACAACGTGAACCAGATGCACCAGTTCTGACTGACAAAACTTCCACTCATCTACGCATTTTCTGTTGGGTGTTGTGTGGCACCCACGGCCTTCGTGATTAGCGGTTGCGTGATGTGCATTTCTTGTGTGTCCATACATCGCGCGTATACGGCTGCGGTTCCAAAGCGTTCCATTTCTTTCGGGGAGGTATTATAGCCCGCTGTTGGCTCGTTGCCGTTTGGTTTTCTCCACTCAGTTACTACTGACGACTAACGCATTATTGTTTGTCCCTAGTCCACCACATGTCCCATCAACGTGCTCGTCGACAGTGCCTTTGATCGGAGTCCTTATGATCGCCGTGGATCCTCACTAGCTGAAACAGCTTTCTCTCCTAATTCACGTCACTTCCTCACCTCACTGGCATGTACTCGAAGCGTGGACCCGCCCGTTGAAAACCTCGTAGGGTACCTTCCACTTCGGCAAGAGATTTACATCCACTAGAACCTTGATGGTCCCTATAGTTCATTTCCGAGAGAATCGTAAACTCACCACCATCCTCATCACTGTTGATTTGGGACTTCTCCATCCTACACGCTTGACTTACATTCAGGTTACGGTTACTGACTTCCTGTTATCCTGTGCTTCTCTGGAAGATATTCAGCAAGTTAACCACATTCCAACTGCCACACCCACAGATATTCGAGTCGCTCGACCGCACATCAATTGAAATGAAGATTTCTTTGTAGAGGCCTGTTTGAATGCTCGATGATTCAGCAACAGCAGTGGCAAAGCTTCCTCCCAGTTGCCACCCATCGCTGCTTGCCACTCCTTAATCACTCTATTTGTACGCTCCGTCAAGCCATTCGTGTGTCGGTGCTATGGGGTTGTTTGCACTTTGCCTGCTACTAAATTGCTCCGAACAGTTCCGGAATTCCTCGCTCTCGAGTCACCGAAACTAGTCTGTTCATATGGCATTTGGATTCCGTGATCAGCTGTCAAGTGTTTCATGAAGGTGTGGGTCATGGTGGTCGCCCGTTGATCCAATCGCCTGTTGTATTAATCGAACGCGTGTAGTGCTCGGTCACCAACAAGATGTATTGGTTGCCTCGCCTGAGCAAAGGAAAAGTTGCCCTCACATCGATCGACCATAGTTCACCAATTTCCGATGACGGATTCCACATCACTGTTTGATATGCTAATCGACTAGCACGAAAACGCTTATGCCTTGACGTTCTTCTTCATGCCCGGACAATAGGTGCATTGTCTCAGCAGTTTGTACATGCTGAAACAACCGGTGTGCGCCATCTCTAACGTTTTCCATAGTTTCGTCGATATTACCGGTACCGAAGTATTGCAACCTTCTGGTATCTCGCTTCGTCTACTCACAGCTTGACCGGATTTCTCCCAAAGAGTGAGAGATGCGTCTGTTGGCTCACGTTTACGACTGGTTGGCCGGCTATTCGTGCGGGGTTCACGTTGCGAAGAGCTTATCACTACGTTCTTCGGCTGTCAACTGTCCTGCATCCTCTTTCAACAGTATACCATTAAAACCGAAAGCCGCACTCGGCAGGTCATTTTCATCATGAGTGACACCAAATTGACATATTGCCTCAGCTTCCCCGGAATCTGGTTTATCGTGAAATTATATTCGTGAAGATGAGCACCCTTCGCGCAAGCTTCCCCCTAGTGTCTGACAGATTTAATCCGTTCAAAATATTTGTGATCCATTTCGACGCGAAATCGCTGCCCTAGTAGACATGACCACCATGTGTTCTACGCCCGGACAATTGCAAGACATTCCCACTCTCAGGTAGAGTACTAGTGTTCTGTCCATGTCAAAATTCTGCTAGGATACTCAATCGTCCCGCCGACTCCGACATCGCTTGCATTGGTGATCACTGTGGACGTCTCTCCAGCAATGGGCAACTATAAGGCCACCTCCTGTCGTCACAGGTTTTATAATGTGAGCAAAGTTTTGTCGGGCTCCTGCAGTTCAAGTGACTTTCTTACCAGGTTTCAGCAGCACTTGCGAGATTGAGGCCGTATTGTTGTAGTCCATAACGAATATGGTGCAGTACACAGCATGGCGCAAAAGCACTCCGTGAGTGTATTTAGTGTTAGGGGCTGGGGTGTGTTGTATCATCAATAATTTCTCAGTCAGTGGTCTAATATATTTTGTTTCACTTTATGACACAGCAAGGTGACACAAATAT
Source organism: Dicrocoelium dendriticum (assembly GCA_944474145.2). Taxonomy (NCBI): domain Eukaryota; kingdom Metazoa; phylum Platyhelminthes; class Trematoda; order Plagiorchiida; family Dicrocoeliidae; genus Dicrocoelium; species Dicrocoelium dendriticum. Next base: position 67,142,417 of record OX104061.1, read on the forward strand.
TTTCAACCTGAGATAATGGCCCTATATGAACGGAGTCCTAACTGCTGAATCTGTACCAAGACTGTTTTGAGATGATCACTGTGGTTTGCCTCCGATTGGCTATACACCAATATATCAGCCCTCTTTACTGCCGCGCTCTCCAAGCGACTCAGCAAGCGCATCACTGAAGGTCGGAAGATAAATGGGCAACGATAATCCAAAAGGCATCTTTTTAAGTTGGTATTGTTTCTCATTAACGGTCTTCTCATTTGATCGCCAGTTACTAGTGTGCAGACCTCCGATGGATAACCGAGAATATTCTCGACTGATGCAGTATATCAAAAAGATAGGCAACTGATGGCACTGGAGCGGAATGATTCAAGAAGATTTGATCCCGTCTTCGGAACGCCATCCAGTCACGGTAGATTTCAATTGATTTCTATACTAATACAACTGGGAATTGTGTGTGCTGTGTGCGTATTCATTCACATCCAAGTCCAGCATCTCCTGTACTTGCCTATGCACTTCAACTTCCAAGTGCTTTGTTATCCTTCGACGTCTCCGAGGCCGATACGTCTGGCGAGTTAACTAGATGGTGTGCTCCATTCACCGCAAAATCCATACGGGCTGTCGGTATTTGTAAAAAAGTGATGATAATTTGAGATCAGTGACTGCAACGCCGGGATCAAGTGTAACGCGGCAACAACTGAGTGCAAAGTACCATCCCTCCTCGACCAATGGGTGACAACGCCATGTATCCAGTCAACAACTTCCGTCGATTTAAATCAACGGTAGCCTTGTTGAATTACAGGAAGACTACTCCAAATATAGTTTGCTTCGCATCTGGTGACACCACGAAGACGTGTGTTAGATTCCGTCTACTGGTTTCCACAATGTGTTCTACCACACTATCAATGTATACTGCGTAGTCATCAAACGCACCCGTAACCACGGAGCACGACTGATGCCTTTCGTCCCAACGATGACTGACTAGAGTCACTGCGGCACCCGTAGCCATCAGATATCTTACCATCGTTTTCGATACTTTCACCATCACTTCGCTTGCGACCCTATTCAAGAAGAAAATCAAGGTTCACTATGCAGCAGCACGCCTCATCAGATATCGTCGCATCTAGTGCACCGGTTTTCCGCAAAGGAAGCAACGTCCAACTGCTCGTTACTTTGGGCGCTGAATGTGAGGCCCACTGTCGTCTTGCATGAGCTATTCCATCATCGATTCCCATTTATGCAACCGTTCCACGCTTTTATGTTATCCCTCTTCCACTGCAACTAGTAGCGCGTCGCCCGGCTGTTGCATCACTTGCACAAACTCCACTGGCTGCCTTCCCCGCGTAGCTTTCGCAATCCGGACGCGCTCGGTGATTGGCTGTGGGAGACGGGCTATGAGACATCCAACCAGTAAGTGCTGTTGTTACATTGCGTGCATACTCCACAGGGCACCATCCAACAAGATCTCGTAGTGAACTGCAAACATGAGGGTATCCGCCCCTGCACAAAAGCGAATCCCTTTGAACCGCCGCATTACCACCTGGCGGTCGACAAGGCTGTCCAATTCGGAAACCTGAAGCTCATTCTCATCGGCCCAATCAAACTTGACGAGGCTCCATCGCACTACCTCCAGGACTGCCTTCTCCCTGCCTTGAGCAGATTCCGCAGGGCCATTAGCTTCACCCGTTTGGTCTTGATTTCAGCTGCTTCTGCCACATCATCGAAGCCCCTCAAGACGATTCCCACATACTCTTCTTCAAACGGCTCCGACCAGGAGATCTTCATGATCAAGCTTGATTTGTCATGGCACCATTGTATGAACCCAATGTGCAAGCGGTCGTATATTATGGGAAATCGCCTGAAGTAATTGCATCAATGTTTGACTAATAAGACCTCCTATCATCGAGGCACTTTCTGTTGGTGAGTTGCAGGGCGCGCACTATTTAGATGTCCATTACTTGCGAGCACACATCTGCATCTACACTGTTCGCTCGCAGACCTCCTGATTTATTCAATCTTATACTACTGACAAATGGCGCAGTTGTGTTTGGCTACAATCCAAAATACAAAGCAAGTATACCGGCACTAGCGGAATTTACTCGTTGATGGGAGTACAGGTTGCACTGTCTCCGTGACGGTGCAAGGCTCAACGAGTGTTTCCATCTATCCAATGGGAGAGGGCTACGGCCCAGTCAACCCGATGAGTACTTCGGACACACAAGATTCCCAAGTGAAATAGACAGAAATGTTGTTGTTGCCGTTGTTGCTACTGCAACTGCTGCTGCTACCGCTGCTGCTGTTGTTGTTGCTGCTGCTGCTGCTGTTGCTGCTGTGGTGCTGCTGCTGCTGCTGCTGCTGCTGCTGCTGCTGCTGCTGCTGCTGCTGCTGCTGCTGCTGCTGCTGCTGCTGCTGCTGTTGCTGCTGCTGCTGCTGCTGTTGCTGCTGCTGCTGCTGCTGCTGCTGCTGCTGCTGCTGCTGCTGCTGCTGCTGCTGCTGCTGCTGCTGCTGCTGCTGCTGCTGCTGCTGCTGCTGCTGCTGCTCCTGCTGCTGCTGCTGCTGCTGCTGCCGTGCGTATATAAAGAATGAGGGCCAACTCCGTGGATGTAACCTGACTACCATTCACATGTTCCACACTCTTATTCCTTCGGGTTTATATTATCTATCGCGTGAGTGGATGGAGTCGTGTTAGATGCGGCGCAAGCCAACCGTTGACCCTCAGTAAAACCACGAGTCCGTTGGCTGTAACTTGGAGGACACAGTGCCAAGCGAATCGGTACACAGATGCCACCAGCCAACCAGCGATGCAAAAGATATTAGCATCAACAATTTTGCACACTTCTGGTTTCAAAACTCTGATCGCGATGAAAGCAGCGATGTTTAATAGATGTTCCTTGAGCAATTTTGGCAACGTCTAGGGATGGTATAGACCCTTTCAATGAAACGTTCATCCGACCGTCATGACCAGTTTCAACCAAGTGTTATAGAAGAGAGTTATTGATATTCTTCACCGTGCTCTTCCGCAGTGACCTGGAAAGTTCTCAGCAATCTCCTTGGACAAGCACCTGGTCGTATGTCCAAGGTATCTTGTACCACAGGTGCGGTTGAACAAGCATACGATTAAAGATTCGGACTGGAGCGGAGGTTTGTCTTTCAGATGTTGAGGAATTTAAGGCGTTGTTGCAGCAACCAGTTTTGGCTTGGCATCTGGATACACATAAACCGCTGTGTTTGAAAGCTTTTGTTCAACAGTTCGAAGACAATGTCCCTTTTAAACGGAACCGTTAGGGAGACATCATTCTTTGGTACTGTAGCAAAAGAGTTTGCAGAATCAGGTGGAGTGGAATGCTTTTGGATGTGATAACCATTTTCTTGCATATTGCTGAAGATGAGCTTTGTTTCAGTTTTAATCGTCTCTAGACTCCAGACGGATCTTGCGCGATGGCAAAGTTAGGGATATAAGCGATAGTGGCAGTCGTGCTGAACCAGCAAATTTTCGCCCGATAACACTACTTCCTGTGATCTCCAAGGTTAAGGAGTCCATTGTAGCTGAGGCTTTTATGGGTACCTGGAAAACAAAATCTCTCGTTCCGCAACAGCACGGATTTCGTCAAAATCGCTCCTGTACCACCAATCTGATGGTTGCTCGTGCCAACTGGACTGAATCTGTGGATGCTGTGTACGAATCGACGCGGCTTGCCTGGATTTCGCAAAGGCATTCGACCGTATAGACCATCGCATTCTCCTCCACAAACTCCACAATTATGGAATCGGTGATCCTGTTCTTGGCTGGATAGGAGACTTTCTCGTGCAACGTCAACTGAATGTGTGGGTTCGAAGCAACCTGTCGTAATCCATCGCAGTTCACTGCCGCATACGTCACGACATTGTACTTGGACTCCGCCTGTTCCTGGTTTTCCTAAATGATCTCGCGATTGTGCTATCTTCTAACTGTTTGCTAGTTGCTCATGACCTAAAGGTATGGCGCACTATAGCTGCAGTGGAGGATCACACAGTGTTACAGGAGGACCTGGACAAAGCGTACACATGGTCCATTGAGAACATGCTGCATTTCAACGTCACCAAGTGCAAAGTTTTCAGCATACGGCACAAGAGTATGCACAGCTACCGCCTAGGACCACAAATTCTACAGCGGACTTCTCACGAGTGCGATCTCGGAGTGATAGTTCAAGATGACCTCGGTTGTTAGAGGCAGACTGAAAAGGCAGCTAAGAAAGCCAACCAGTACCTCGGCCTTCTTCGCAGAGCCTTCGGGAAGTTTGACCATTCGATCTTTCTAAAAATGCTTAGTGCGTACGTGAGGCCGCACGCGGAATACGCTATTCAAGCGTGGCAACCCTGGCTCAAACACCATCTCACCGCGTTCGATACTGCACAACGTAGGGCAACGAAGTACGGCAGAGGTTTGACCAGTCTCCCCTACTCACTCAGGCTGAACACCCACAAAATATGCAGTGGACGTTATCGGCGTCTAAGGGGCGATCTCATAATGGTGTACCTGATCCTGAGAAACCCCAAACACCCATGCCATTCCCTTCTAATACTCAGTCAAAACACCTCGCTAAGAGGTCACCAGTTTAAGCTGGTCACGCAGTACAGGCGCCTGGAATGTCGGCGAAACTATTTCTCCCTTCGAGTGTCACAGCCTTGGAACGCCCTCCCGGAACATGTAATTAATGCACCCACCCTATCCCTTTTCGAAAAAACGCCTTGAAGATACTCTGTCACATTTACACTACGTGCTATAGCCCATGGCCACCAGATGCTGGCACTAATGCACAACAGACAGGGGATAGTGCCATAACCCTACTCGAGAATGAGTCACTCCAAACCCCTTGCACGAAATTTGATAAACGCTACTACTATAGAAACTGGATTTCTGTATCCCGTCGACTCGGAATGGATGCACACGAGTAAGCGTTGTCCTTGCTACATTTTTACATTTTTTCTCGCCTATTATGTGATGAATAACCACTTTCCTTATTGCCTTGTGTACGCACATTCTCGTTTCAAACTCCCTTTATACGGCAGTGCAGTTAAATCTGTAATCGCCCGAATTGACGACTCCATTATCCCTTGATCTATCTTTTCTCACTTTAAGCACCCTACGGGACATGTCAAGCACCTGCTTTCTTACTCGTCATAAATCATTGTTTATTGTTCATTGTCCTTTTGTACCTAAGATGAAAAAGCGGTGAAAGTTGGTGTGCTGACCTACCCACGTTGCTTTGGGGAAAATACTCCTTTCGATTTTTCCGTCCTCGTGGCTGCGCAATAGAACGTCTAGGAGGGCAGGCAGCCACCTTTTTCATTCTCGGAGGTTAATTTCAGTGAAGGATGTACTCGGTTTAACTGGTCTATCAGGCTGGCGCAACCCATGGATGAGTCCAAGACAATGAACGTGTCATCCATATAACTGTCGGAAGCTTGCAGTGAAACGATATTGCTACTGTAGTACGTTCGTTCGAGGTTTGCAAAGAAAATGTCAGCCAAGCGTGGGTCTAATGGAGAACCCATTGCGGTCCCATCGATCTATCTGTACTAAGTCCCATCAGACGAAAATTGCATATTGAATGTGCACCGTACGAGCAATTCTTTCACTTTCCCTACCGGAATTCCAACAGTTATGAAAATTACGATTGCGTAGTTACTCATTTCACCAATCTATACAACCAACAACCTATTAGTGCCACGACGCAGGCGACACAGCCTTGAAATTTAGCGTCCACTAGCGAGTTCCATGGAAGCCCGCTCTGTAATCCTCCTGCTCTCATGAGCTGCTATGCCAACCATGGGCCCGCCCCAGTATCCCATTTTCTACAGGGCTATACTCAGTCACATCCCCCTCCCCTGTGGCTACCTCCCAATCCCTTTTCAACGAAAGTGTCAATCCACGCCTTGTTTCACCAATTTTTAGCATGGGCACAGACACAAAGCTATCAGACCCAATGTTCATAAAGCAGCATAAACAACGTTCTTCACATCTTGCATCTGTGTTAATATTTTTGAGTAATATTCGTTGGCTTCATTCCAAGATCCACATACTACGCTCATTTATTTCTGTGACCGATCCTGACATAATATTTATAACTGAGTCGTGGTGCCATGACGACATGTCTAACACCCAGCTAACCATTTTCGGATATGATATGTTTATGAGAAATCGGCAGTGTCGTCGAGGAGGAGGATGCGTACTTTACGCGAAACAATCGCTGGAAGCAACGACATTCGAGAATCCAGTGCTGAATAATGTGCAAGATTCACTTTGGTTTGCGATAACGATCAGACACCAGCAACTGCTTGTTGGTTGTATATACAGCACGCCAAACTGTAGCCAAGAGGACTTAGTAGTTTTGACGTCTGTATTTGAGTGTGCCGCAAGCATTCCGTTTAAAAACAAGATTAGCGGTGGTGATTTCAATCTGCCATCGATTGCATGGTCTGCAGGAACTGCTCCTCCGAAATTTCATAATCTTATCTCTTGTATTCAAATGAATGGTTGGCAACAACATGTCTCCATACCTACCAGAGGAAACAGCATCCTTGATCTCATTTTCTCGCTGAGCATACCTGCTATTAATGTAACGGTCCTTAATGAATTCCCTGGGAGTGACCATCGGGTGGTCAAATGCTGTTTAAGATTACGCATGGCCAATGAACCACACCCACTGCACTATCGTTTATTCAACTCCGTCAACTGGAACACGTTTAAGGATATGGTTCGTTCGATGTGATTACGATGTGATTTACTTAGACTTTTCTAAGGCATTCGACAGAGTCAATCACCCAGCACTTCTCCGAAAGCTTGCGGCCTATGGTATCCACGGATCCTTGCTCACATGGTTGGAAAGTTACTTATACGACAGAAGAATCGAGGTAAGGATCGCCAACACCCACTCCGATAGCCTATGCGTCACTAGCGGCGTACCGCAAGGATCAGTTCTCGGCCCCTTACTCATTTTAGTCTATTTCAACGACCTCCCTGCCAACATTCAATCACCTATGCAAATATTCGCCGACGATGCTAAGATGTGGCGAGCTATTCAGTCAACATCTGACCCTGTCTATCTGCAGGATGACCTGAACCGGATTCACGAAGGGGCAGTAAACAACCAACTACCCCTGAACCCCGAAAAGTGTCAGCTGTTGTCGCTGCGCAGTAACTGCAGCAACACATATCACCTGGGGCAGCGCGTTATAAAACAGGTGTGCAACGAAAGAGACTTGGGGGTCATCGTGCAAGAAGGTCTGGGTAATTCGCTCCAATGTTCAAAGGCAGCTAACATAGCGAACTTAAACTTGAGGCTTTTGAAGCGAGCGCTCGGTACCTTCGAGCGGCAACTCGTGCCATTATTGATTAACGCCTACATTCGTCCTCACCTCGAGTATGCGGTGCAGGCATGGCGTCCGTGGTTAAAACGGGACATTCGTCTCCTGGAGTAACCACAAAGAAGAGCCACTAAGGCAACACGTGGTCTATCGGGCCTTAGTTATGAACTGCGCCTTCGTTCGATCGGTCTGTACTCCTTAGAATACCGACGACTTCGCGGTGATCTGATCCTCACTTACTGGATATTAAGAGAAGAGGACCATCCATGTAAGTCGCTGTTAACATTAGCTGCCGACAAACGATGCCGAGGCCATGCACTAAAACTTGTGACTCAATATTCCCGTTTAGATTGTAGAAAGTATTTTTACTCTCTTAGTGTCTGTCCGCACTGGAACGCACTGCCATCGCATGTGGTGAACGCACCAAACATCGAGACATTCGAAAGACTATTGGACTTGCACTTACATGATACACATTATATAACGGTATGACAAACTGCAGTGTCTAACTTACTGATATTTTTGCGTCACACCTGAAACTTTTGTTTTCTTCCATTTGCCATCCTGTGGGTCTTGTAAAGTTATTGCTTTTTATCCCACCATACACTACTGAACTATTGAAATTGAACTGGGATGATTTCTTCCTCTCTCCATGCCCTCAAAAAGCAGCAGACGTGTTCCATGATATCATCGGTCTTTGCATTGATTCATTAGTGCCTCTAAAGTGTGCCCGCCTAAGAAAACAAAAACCCGATCGCAAAGTGTTAGGTATCACACGCATGCTTCATAAGATCCGGCGGAAATTCAGATTAACAGCAGACTTTGCGCTAATACTACAGCAGGCAAAGATCATCGAGGAATTCGGGCATCTAAATGTTCATAATCTCATATTAGAAGAATACAAAGCTTTGAATGACCCGAGTAAAACAACGGAACTGTCCAGACTGTTTCGTGCCAGAGGTTTGCGTCGCAGTAATTCCATCAATTTCATCATTATGCCGGATGGCACATACCTTGATGCTCCGGGTGAAATTTGTGGGGCTTTCAGCGCCTATTTCGCCGAATCAATGGTTGATGAACCGCTAGCCACACCAGCGCTTGTCACACCACACATTGCTGAAAGTTTATGGACAGTGGAATTTACTATTGCAAAAATCTCCGGTCAAGTCTCCCGCTTGTCTTCCTCGACTTACCCAGGACCTGATAGAATTCCCCCCTGTTTGTTAAAAAGCGGTAGGAGCGACTTGCCTCTTCTATTGCTCAACACTTTTACGCTCTCTTTTAACAGTGCAGTATATCCTAATCACTGGAAGACTTCCGTTGTTATCCCACGGCATAATAATGGAAACATTCAGAAATTAAAAACTATGGCCCCATCAATCACACATCTGTAATATCTAGAATTATGGAAAGGATAGTGAAAGATGAATTACTTATTTTCTTGAATAAGAAAAACGTCATCAACAACTCACAACACGGTTTTTGCAGAGCAGATCTTGTGTGACATGCCAGACAGACTTCTTAAACCACACAACGGCTGCCATAGACAAAGGTAACAGTGTTATTGTCCTGTTCTTAGATATGCAAATAGCATTCGACAGAGTGCCGCATCGAAGACTACTCCTCAAGCTGAAGGAAATAGGTATTGCAGAACCAATGTTTTCTTGGTTGTCGTCATACCTAACTGACAGACATCAGGTGGTGCGTATTGGCGACCGTGTCTCTAAACCGAAAGCAGTCACCAGTGGAGTAATTCAGGGAAGTGTACGTGGTCCACTTCTTTTTCTCCTCTACGTCAACGATGTATTTCATAGAATAAGACATGGTGCTACTTTTCTGTTTGCTGATGACATTAAAATTGTCTACTCACAAGAACGTGCAGATACCCGCGCAGCCTTGTGCCACATTCAGAAAGATCTATCGGCACTTGAATCCTGGAGCAAACTGTGGCAGTTGTCCTTTTCCGTGGACAAGTGTAATATTCTGTCGTACAAATGCGAAGTTCCACCAGGCAGTCTATTATTACAAGGCACGTTTATATCACAGTGCAAAGTGATTCGCGACTTGGGTGTGCAGTATTCCACTACCTTCAACTTTTCGGAACATTGTGACTTCCAAGTTTCGAAAGCCATGAAGACTATTGGCTATATCTGTCATAAATTTCAACTCACAGAATCTCGTATCCGGCTTTACAAAACATATGTGTTACCTGGCATGGAATACTGCTCACTACTACAGTCGAATCTGCGGAAATCTGACCAGCATGCTCTTGAGAGGGTACAGCGACGCTTTACAAAGAAGCTGTGCGGATATTCCTCCAAGGTGACCTACAGAGAGCGCAGTGAAAAACTTGGACTTGACCCACTTTGGCTACGGATAATGAAGATGAACTTGTGTTTCCTGTACAGAATAATTCACCATCACATGCACAATTATGCCAATTGTGTCCATATGTCCGTTAACACTAGATACGAGCTACGAAATAAGGAGACAACGGTCATGATTCCAAAGTTCAATACGCGAATTAGGGAGCGTTTATTCTTAATACACTGCGCAAAGCTTTGGAACAAACTTCCAAGAGCTATCAGAACTTGTTGCACACTGCGTTTGTTTAAGCTTTCGATAAAAGACCATTTAACCGTTCAAAATGTGATAATAATATTTCGAACAGCACAGTCCTTAGATAACGTTTTTGAGAACGGAGTCAATGGTGCCTGAAAATGCATGTGGTCAAGTGCACAAGTGGTTATATTTTGTTGGCCCGCAGCACTTTATTCTCTCTTTTTTTTGTGTACGATCAACTCTCGTGTGACTGCTAAAAACTTGTCAGACGATAGAACAAGAGGAATGTAAATATTTTGGACCGCTTCGCGCTACACAAATTTTCATTTTGTGCTCACCTTTTTTAAAATTTATTATACCATGATATGAAACTGCTGTACCATTGTTTGATCCGTCCCTTCTGGGAACGGCTTCTCGCATCGTCGAGCCATATACAATTTATTTATTTATTAGTGACCTGGTCATAAATGAATTTCACAGTCTCTAACAGGGGCACGTTATTGAAAAGTGATTCCATGTCAAAGGCAGCATCAGTTTATCGTTCACGTTTAACCTGTCTAGTCGTTTAACGAATGCGAATGTGTCGGTCACTGGACACATCGACGATTCTCTGTCTACAGGTCGAAGCATTTCTGTTATCCATCTTGCGACAGAGTGAAAATGTGAAGAAAACATGTCCACTATTGGTCTCATAGGAACATGGGTTTGTGTACTTTTCGTAATCCATAGAATCGAGGAATATGTGAGCCACATGGCGTTAGTTTTACGAAACTTGAATTCTCTACATGCTTCGACTCTTTGAATTCCTTCAGTGTGTTGATGATCATTGCCTCCTACTGTGAAGTGATTACTTTTTGTACTGGATCTTTGCGAAATGTACTGCTGCCGCTGAGAATTGCATACATTTTGGAGACTGATTCGGATTTCTTAACAGTACCAAGCTTGACCTATTATCGGGTAGAGAAAAGACCAGTTCTGCGTTCGACATCAGATCTCTGACTGCGTCACGGGACACATTTGTTAGAATCTTAGATGTTTTTACCTTGGAGTCACGAGACCTATGATGGAGGTCCACTAATGTGGTCTTGAACGGATCACTTGCGAGCGGAGATGAAAGTGTCATATCCACTAGTTGGTGTATTAAATTTTCGAATTAGGTCTCCATGTGAATTTGTCCATCTTTCGATTGGAAAAGACAGAATCTTGGCCCGAGTGCCAGCAATTTGAGATGCAGTTGGTTCAGCTGCCGGCTAGATAGATTTGAACACATATTTATCAAGACTGGTTGGAAAAATCCTTTCTGAGGAACAATATTGTGGGTTTATGAGCAACATAGCGCATCTTATTTCTTTGGTTTGCTTGCAGTTTCCTCCGCAAATACGCTCGAATGAGTCACGGTGGTCAGCACTGAGCTCGTCCATCACCGAAGAGTAGAATGAGTACAGCAATCCCATTTCCAGCAGACGTGAATGTATGGCTTCTAGAAGATTGTGAGCATACTTTTGAGAAACTTCGTAGTTAGATGAATCCGGGTCCTTCGCAGCGATCTCCAATAAATCTATGGATATAGATCGCGGGCTCTGCGGTCCTGTACGAAACAGTCTCCGTTTCATCAAGCAGGGTGTTAAATTTGTTGAAGACTAAAAACGTGTTCGTTTGGCTTGCGTTCCTTAAGCTAATAAATACTTCCCATAGAACCAGAAATTAACAACAGGGCACACACAGAGCTTTGCATATGAGTGAGAAGTTAAGTTCGCTAAGTTTGCCATCGCGCAAGATCCATCTGGAGTCTAGAGACGATTAAAACTGAAACACAGCTCATCATCAGCAATATGCAAGAAAATGGTTATCACATCCAAAAGCATTCCACTACACCTGATTCTGCAAACCCTGTTGCTGCATTACCAAAGAATGATGTCTCCTTAACGGTTCCGTTTAAAAGTGAAATTGTCTTCGAACTGTTGAACAAAAGCTTTTAAACACAGCGGTTTATGTGTATCCAGCTGCTAAGCCAAAACTGGTTGTTGCAACAAGGCCTTTAATTCCTCAACATCTGAAAGACAAACATCCTCTCCAGTCCGAATCTTTAATCGTATGCCAGTTCAACCGCACCTGTGGTACAAGATACCTTGGACGTACGACCAGGTGCTTGTCCAAGGAGATGGCTGAGAACTGTACGGGTCACTGCGGATGAGCACGGTGAAGAATATCAATAACTCTATTCTACAACACTCGGTTGAAACTGGTCATGACGGTCGAATGAGCGTGTCATTTAAAGGGTCTATACCATCCCTAGACGTTGCCAAAATTGCTCAAGGAACGTCTATTAATCATCGCTGCTTTCATCGCGATCAGAGTTTTGAAACCAGAAGTGTGCAAAGATGTTGATGCTAATATGTTTTGCATCGCTGTTTGGCTGGTGGCATCTGTGTACCGATTCGTTTGGCACTGTGTCCTCCAAGTTACAGCCAACGGACTCGTGGTTTTACTGAGGGTCAACGGTTGGCTTGCTCCGCATCTAACACGGCTCCATTCACTCACGCGATAGATAGTACAAACCCGAAGGAATAAGAGTGTGGAACATGTGAATGGTAGTCAGGTTGCATCCACGGATTTGGCCCACATTCATTATATATGCACAGCAGCAGCAGAAGCAACAGCAGCAGCAGCAGCAGCAGCAGCAGCAGCAGCAGCAGCAGCAGCAGCAGCAGCAGCAGCAGCAGCAGCGGCAACAGCAACATTTCTGTCTATTTCACTTGGGAATTTTGCGTATCCGACGTTATCATCGGGTTGACTGGGCCGCAGCCCTCTCCCATTGGATATATGGAAACACTCGTTGAGCCTTGCTCTGTCTCGGAGACAGTGCAACCTGTACTCCCAGCAACGAGTAAATTCCGCTAGTGCCGGTATACTTCCTTTGTATTTTGGATTATGGCCAAACACAACTGCGCCATTTGTCAGTAGTATAAGATTGAATAAATCAGAAGGTCGGCGGGCTAACAGTGTAGATACAGATGTGTGCTCAAAGGAATGGACATCTAAACAGTGCGCGCCCTGCAACCCACCAACAGAAAGTGCCTAGATAATAGGAGGTCTTATTAGTCAAACATTGACGCAATTACTTCAGGCGATTTCCTGTAATGTACGACCGCTTGCACATTGGGTTCTTACATTGGTGCCATGACCAATCAAGGTTGATCATGAAGATCCCTGGTCGAGAGCCGTTTGAAGAAGAGTATGTGGGAATCGTCTTGAATGGCTTCGATGATGTGGCAGAGGCGGTTGAAATCAAGACCAAACGGGTGAATCTAATGGCCCTGCGGAATCTGCTCAAGGCAGGGAGAAGGCAGTCCTGGAGGAGAATGCGATGGAGCTTCGTCAAGTTTGATTGGGCCTATGAGAATGAGCTTCAGGTTTCCGAATTGGACAGCCTTCTCGACCACCGGGTGGTAATGCGGCGGTTCACGGCGATCCACTTTTGTGCAGTGGTGGATACCCTCTTGTTTATAGTTTACACCGGGAGCTTGTTGGATGGTGCTATGTGGAGTATGCACGCAATGTAACAACAGCAATTACTGCTTGGGTAGATCATAGCTCGTCTACCACAACCGATCACCGAGCGCGTCCGGATTGCGAACGATACTCGAGGAATTCGGCTGGTGGATTTGACGCAAGTGACGCAAGATCCGGGCGACGCGCTACTAGTTGCAGTGGAAGAGGGATAACATAAAAGCGTGGAACGGTTGGATAAATGGGAATCGATGATGGAATAGGTCATGCAAGACGACAGTGGGCTTCACATTCAGCGCCCGAAGTAATGAGCAAGAGGACGTTGCTTCCTTTGCGGGAAACCGGTGCATTAGATGCGACAATATCTGATGAGGCGTGCTGCTGCATATTAACTCTTGATTTTCTTCTAGAATTAGGAAATGTGTCCACTAGCTTGTGAATAGGATCGCAAGCGAAGTGATGGTGGAATTATCGATAACGATGGTAAGATATCTGATCGCTACGGGTGCCGCAGTGACTCTAGTCAGTCATCGGTGGGACGAAAGGCATCAGTCGTGCTCCATGGTTACGGGTGCTTTTGATGGCTACGCAGTATACATTGATAGTGTGGTAGAACACATTGTGGAAACCAGTAGACGGAATCTAACACACTTCTTCGTGGTGTCACCAGATGCGAAGCAAACTATATTTGGAGTAGTCTTGCTGTAATTCAACAAGGCTACCGTTGATTTAAATCGACGGAAGTTGTTGACTGGATACATGGCGTTGTCACCCATTGGTCGAGGAGGGATGGTACTTTGCACTCAGTTGTTGCCGCGTTACACTTGATCCCGGCGTTGCAGTCACTGATCTCAGATTATCATCACTTTTTTACAAATACCGACAGCCCGTATGGATTTTGCGGTGGATGGAGCACACCATCTAGTTAACTCGCCAGACGTATCTGCCTCGGGGACGTCGAAGGATAACAAAGCACTTGGAAGTTGAAGTGCATAGGCAAGTACAGGAGATGCTGGACATGGATGTGATTGAAGATGCACACAGCACACACAATTCCCCAGTTGTCTTCGTAATGATATCAATTGAGATCTACCGTGACTGGATGGCGTTCCGAAGAAGGAATCAAATCTTCTTGAATCATTCCGCTCCAGTGCCATCAGTTGCCTATCTTTTTGATATACTGCATCAGTCGAGAATATTCTCGATTATCCATCTGAGGTCTGCACACTAGTAACTGGCGATCAAATGAGAAGACCGTTAATGAGAAACAAAACCAACTTAAAAAGATGCCTTTTGGATTATCATTGCCCATTTATCTTCCTACCTTTAGTGAAGCGCTTTCTGACTCGCTTGGAGAGCGCGGCAGTAAAGAGGGATAATATATTGGTGTATAGCCAATCGGAGGCAAACCACAGTGGTCATCTCAAAACAGTCTTGGTAAGGATTCAGCAGTTAGAACTCCGTACAAATAGGGCCATTATCTCTGGTTGAAAAGATTTGTATCACCTTTCTGGGTCATAAAGTGAAACAAATTGTATTAGACCATTGACTGAGAAATTATTGATGATACAACACACCCCAGTCCCTAACTCTAAATACACTCACGGAGTGTTTTTTGGCCGTGTTGGATACTGCACCATATTCGTTATGGACTACAACAATACGGCCTCAGCCTTGTAAGTGCTGCTGAAACGTGATAAGAAAGTCACTTGAATTGCAGAAGCCCGACAAAACTTTGCTCACATTATAAAACCTGTGACGACAGGAGCTGGCCTTATAGTTGCCCATTGCTGGAGAGACGTCCACAGTGATCACCAATGCAAGCGATGTCGGAGTCGGCGGGACGATTGAGTATCATAGCAGAATTTTGACATGGACGGAACACTAGTACTCCACCTGAGAGTGGGAATGTCTTGCAATTGTCCGGGCGTAGAACACATGGTGGTCATGTCTACTAGGGCAGCGATTTCGCGTCGAAATGGATCACAAACATTTTGAATGGATTAAATCTGTCAGACAACAGAGGAAAGCTTGCCCGACGGGTGCGCATCTTCACAAGTATTATTTCACGATAAAACAGATTGTGAATTGTTCATGCACATAATCGTACGTAGCGGAAATCCTGCTTTGTGTAACTTGGGAGCGCCTCCCATTTTAGGTGTCTGTGTCTCCGTCGGTTTTAAGTGTCTGTACTGCGACTCATTGATGTGCGCATGGAACAGGAGGATCTGGAGCTTCCCTGCCACATGTTTCTCCACCAGGATGTTTTTCTGGTGTATTATCTAGCTGAATCTTCCGAGTGTCTCCCAGAATGGACTCCTTCTTCGAAATGTAGTCAAGTCTGTTCATTACTACAATGCCCGATCTTTTATCCGGCTGCGGGAACATTACGTGCTCCATTTGTTTCAACTCCTTGATCGCCGTATAATGTTCAGATGGCAGATGGTACCTCTGACTTGTCGGCGTACACAGGAACTGGTTCGGAATATCTACCAATTTCGCCCGAAACCAACCCGCATGTCCCGTCGATCTTGGCGTGAGGTCACTGAGCTGTTCATTCAGATACTCAAAAAGCGTCTGCGTGGTGACCTTGTCTAGCGCTTTTGGCGACAGTCGGTATTTCATTCCAAGCTAGAGAACTTCCAATTGAGTGCCCGTGAACTGAGCAGAGGACAAGTTGTATACGTGCTTCAAGCATTCAGTAGGAAAGGAAGCATTGGTGTCTTTAGCAAGAGAACTCTGCAGACTGCACACTGTTTTTGCTCACATGCGACGGAGAACTTCAACGGAAAAGGCCTCAAATTTTAATCGACAAACCAACGGCAACTCATTGAGTGTGCATGCGAATCGTCTCTGCGTCTCGAGAAATTTCCGTTCTCGTTCAAGGTAGGCGTCGATATGCGCCGACGTGATCCTGGTCATATTGGTGTTGTTTATCGGCGACCTGTTCCTACACAATGTCTTGGCGAATCGCGGCGAGAAAGAACCTGAGCGGATACATTCCACAAAAAACCTTACACGGTCGCGTTCAACAGCTAACTTGCAGCGCGGAGACAACAATCGGTTTAATGCTCTCGCAATGGTAGCGGGGAGTCATCTTTTCAGAAAAGTAAAACAGTGGGTCCCCTTCAGCCATTTCGTTAAGGCAGAGAGAAGATAGAGGTTGCGATATGTCAACATTTCGATTGTTCTCTTCAGTCGCAAACACAATACGAGCAGAAACACACAAGGGATTATATGGTCTCGACTGTAACCTTTTAATTGGTGATGCTTATTTTTTCAATGTATATAATCTCTTGTGTATTTCTGCTCGTATTGTGTTTGCGACTGAAGAGAAAAATCGAAATGTTGACATATCGATATATCAAACCCAGTTTCATTGGACTGCACTTGAAATTGGCTTCCACAATTAAATGGAAAACACTAGTCCACACTCTTATATTATGCTAATCCTCATCATCATTATACACCTTAGCTAGAGGTTGGAAACATCTTAACTGCTGTGCTGCAATACATAATATACGAAAATAAATACAACAGATGCATGTCAGCTTTGCTACCAGTCACAGATGGGCATTATTACGGAAGACTACCAGCCGGTCACTAGGCAAAAAATGTTTTATGTAATATTATATAACGCTACGAAAGGAGATCGTTTTTGGAGGGGGAGGCTAAGAGGGATGGGGTGGGGCAAAGAAACTCACAGCGCAAACGCCACTGAGGTCGGCTCCTAACCGTAGCAAATGTGTATCTGGACAAACGTGTTCATCGTCTCTTGGTCCCCAAATAGGGAGCCGTGAAGCTCCAACCACGGTCAGATCCGAAGTGAGGGCCTTCATTCCTTTCGATCAAGTCATCGCTTGGCCACCCCTCCTCTTCTTCCATCCACATCCCCGGCGCGCAAACAACGCACGTCGCGGGAGTCGGAGGGCTGGCGTGCGCAAAACCTGGCTGATCCATCGGAGCCTAGAATGTGAAATGACAGTGCTGAGCGGTTCAGTACCATTTCCTGTGCCGTAAACAAGGCGTCGAACAAGCACGTTGCTCCCGCGGTGAGCCTACCAGATGTGAGCCAAATTGCGAAAGCACCGATGGCCGAACGTAACTAGTCTCTTTATGTCCGCTGATCTAAGGGGACAGGTTTCACAACTGGACAGCAAGGTCGAATGTACCGCTGCACCGTACAATCTACCCTTCAGGGCGACATAGGTGGCGATGACTAGCAAAAGCACTTCGAGCTTTTGATATGCGGTTCGTTATCTCATCTGCAATCCCACGGGCGCTGATACAACTTCCCAGGTATTTGAATTTTTGAATGACTTCTAGCTGATTCCCACCAAAGGTCAGCGCGGGAGACAGTGCAGCCCAATCTTAGAGGAACGCTTTGCATTTCGATAGTGCAAAGCAAACCCGAAGCAACTGACAGTCAGTGCTGCTCTGTCCAGTGCAGCTTGGCATGTTTGGGAGCTGTCACAGATGAGGGCAATGTCGTCTGTACACTCCAAATCAAAAAGACCTTCTCCTGGGAGTAGCTCCACACCTTCTAAATCGTGTCCTGTAAATGCAATCTTCATGACTTCAGCAATAGTGAAGGTGAAGAGGAAAGGTGACAACGGGCGTCATTCTCCCACACCGCTGGAGAAATTCAAGGGCTGCGACAGTTTGCCGTAAGCACTCACTCTGCCCATGCTACGCGCGTATAATGCTCGGATAATATTTGCATATTTCTCGGGCACACCGTTCCTGAGCACACAGTTCCAAAGGGCACATCGGTCAACCAAATCGAAGGTACCTTTGATGGCGAGGAACACGACTACGGTGGGCCGCCAATATGTGTGACGGTGCCCCAACAACTGACGCAAGGTAAAGATGTGGTCGATGCAGCCACAACCCCGACGAAACCCGGCTTGCTCCTAACGAATCTGGCTTCCACGATCGCCAGTCAGTCTGTGAAGGATTACAGAGGTAAGTAATTTGGAGGCTATGTGTATCAGACTGATTCCTCTATCGTTGCCGCATACCGAACGCGAGCCTCCTTTGAAGATAGAAACACTAGCGGAGCGGCTCCAGTCAGTAGGGACAGTTTTCTGCTCCCACAGTTTCACTAGTAATTCGTGTAAAATGTCAACAAGAGCCGGGCCCCCGAATTTAAAATGGGCTGGATGGAGATCACCTGGTTCCCGGCTTTATTTAACTTCAAGCGTCCGATCTCATGTTTGACTTCTGAGCAAGAGGGTGGATCCAAATGGACAGCCCAGGGAGAAGGACGATCACTTGCCGGTGAGGAATCGAACAATTCCGGCTGATTAAATTGCTTCTCACAATGCTCAAACGAACGCTCTAAACGTTTTGATAAATTGTGGATAGGCTGTCCACTCTCGTCACGTATAGTTTCACTACCACCAGGTCTTCTGCTGCCCGTTTCCTGTATCAGACGGAATAACTTTCGATGGTTACCAAGGGCAGCGGCCATTCCCATCTATGAAGCACTATGAGACCACCAGGCTTCGTGGTCTTTCTTCAGGCCAGTACGGAGTTTTGCCCGGAGCTCTGTGCGTGTTTCATTGTGTTCGCTTCCAGCTGGAATGTGGCGGGGAGCATAGATAAGTTCCAGAGACTGCGAACAGGCCCAATGTTCATATTGGCGATTAGACTTACCACATGAGGATTTGCCTGCTGATAGTAAGGACTGGTGAATATGAGACCAGTGAGCTTCGATTGCATCCAATGAGCGGTTACTCAACTCGCATGTCAGCATAGTTTGATAGGCATTCAGAACAGCTGGCTTTGTCAGTTGGCTGTTGTCAGTGCGCTCACGGCGTCGTCATGGGTGTCCGCCGAAACGTATCCGCAGGTCAGCACATACAAGTGCATGGTCGGTGTCCACACCTGTGCTCCAAATCGAGCGACAGTTCTGGATGCAGTCTCTCCATCGGTAACTTATCGCAATGTGATCGATTTGCGTCCATAGCTGGTTCGAGGCTGGTGGGCGCCAATTAACCGCCGGGGAGTGCTGTGTCGGAAATTAGTGCTCGCAAGAAATAAGCAGGCATCTTCACACCAATGAAGTGACCGTTCACCGTTTTCATTACGGGAGCCTACGCCGTGCTGACCGCCCAGATGAATTTCATCAGTGGACAACTTTCCAATTTGTGCTTTCAGATCCCCCACCAGCACAAAAATGCCCGTGCTTCTTCTGTGGCGAAGGAGCTGTGTCAGTAGGCTGTAGAATTCGTTTTTTACCGTATGCTTACTACATTTTGTGGGTGTGTAGGCAGCGATGATAAATAGACACCTATTAGTCAGGCGCAAATTCGAAGCTTTGAACGAGCCAGCCAATCAGGCGGCACACATCCGGCTACTGATTGGAATCCAATCAACCAAAGCAGCTTTCTTCCCGGGGACTCAGAGCAATGCCAACACCAGCTTGGCCGGCGCTCGAAGCTGCATGGTCACCGGATAGGCGCAATGAGAAAATACTACTGGTGTCACCTGAAGGGGATCGCAGAGTGAGCACAAAACTCAAGTCTTGCCGGCGGGTGTCCGATAAGCAGCAGATATCGATCGAGAGGGTCTCTAATGTTCGTGAAAGTGCGCCTGTTGACCGATCTGTAGCAATGTGCGTACATTCAGTCATGCCAATCTGAAGGAGGATCGAGGGCTCCCAATGGAAGCACATGAACTGGAGTGGACCGCTTTGTTAGACATGGGCTTGTCGGCAGGAGTGGAGTGACGCCCTGCGTTAGCATGTTAGTTGAAACTAGAAGATAAACGGCTAGCGAAGCATGTTGTGGGAGGGCCAAGAATTAGGGGTTGAAAACTGGGAGGGGATAAAAGTGAAATTGGAACGGGACGAAAAGGGAGCAAAAGCCCAAGAGGGGGAAGGCTTGAGCAGTAACATCCAAACCCCTATCCACTCTGCTCGATGCGGCAGATAGGGCACCGTTGATTACCCTCTGAGGTTGTCAGGGAATCAGGAATTTGTTTGAAGAGAGATTCATTATGTTGCATGGGCAGGATATTGTCAGGTTGCCCAGGCCTAGACAGGAGAACGATTAGGGTTCTCAACCAAAGTCTTTGGCTCAAAAACCTGACCGCAAGGCAACGCGTTTGGCGTTGGGCTGCAAAGAGTCCGTTTTAATTAATAAGATGTCACCCTCATTCCAACCCTCAACCTGGAGGATCAGGACGTTGAGTTTGTCTGGCCTCTTACCATTGACCAATCTGGTATGAGTGGCTCTGAAGGTGCAAAAACACCACCCAGCTTAGCTCATTGGATCACGGAGGCAAACAAACCATCGCACCACGGTAAGGTCCAGCCTCATTGCGATGTATTATGATAATAGGAGCGTGCATGGACTGTGATTGAACGTAAGATGGGTTATGAGAATTCACATGCGTAGGAATAAGTGCCATAAGAAATTCTGATGCTTACTTAATGTTTAGACGTGAACCTAAGTGACAAACTTAAATTGTGTGGACACTAACAATAGGCAGTCAGTCAAGTTAGGAATGTGCTTTATGCACCCATGAAAGGTGTGTATTCTGTGATGATCGGTGAAGGATCCGTTGACCCCTGTTATGGATTGGGCGTTAATAACCAAGTCCTAATAGTACAATGATGCGAGGAACCAAGCTCCACAAAAGTAATTCCAACCCACGCGTTAATTACACTCGGGAACCGTGCCTTGCACGCAGATTATAGAGAAGAAGGGATTGCAACGCCCTCGAAAACTTAGCCCCACACGTCCAGGTTCTGCCGACTAAGTGACTGAAGTACTGCGACTGCGCCGACTGACTGACGTAAACTCCCAGTCCGGCGCGTAACAGAGAAAGAAAACAGAACATTTCGAAGTTCTTGTCACGAGAACAGACTGGGACGCCAGTTTGATTGTGGAGCGACTTCTCTACCCGTTGCGCTCGCCATGAATCTACTGCGTTTTGGTCATGAAATTCATCCTGCGCTGCGCAGTCTGGTGACACGGGCGGGGTGTGTAAACGTTGTACGTTCGCCTGGAATTCCTGCAACATATTCAGCCGTTACACACGCCACGTACGGGGATAAACAAAGAGGTATAAATAATACATGAGAATAGATATAAAATCACAATCGTTGAGGAAATGTTGACAGTACTAACCTCAGTGAAATAATTTACTTCAATTCTTGTCCAGCTGAATTTTTATCTACCAACAATTTGACGAGCAGGAAACTCCTGATGTGCCACGGGACCTTGCGCGGGTGTACACATGTTTTATGGCAATCTGTGGTCGACGAACTTGATATGCATTTAGAGCACACTTGGTGGAGGGGGTGGGCAACGTCAATGAGTACTTTAGATTCTAGCTCGTTACCGGAGTTGACATGGCAAAAATGTCTGGTCTGGTCTAGTCTGGTCTGATCTGGACTGGTCTTGTGTGGTCTGGTCTGATCTGGTCTGGTCTGGTATGGTATGGTTAGGTCTGATCTGTTACGACATCATCTGGTCCGGTCTGATCTGATCTGGTCAGGTCTGGTCTGGTTTTGTCTGGTCTGGTCTGGTCTGATCTGATCTGCTCTGCTCTGGCAGCGGCTGGTCTGGTCTGGTTTGCTCTGATCTGGTCTGCTCTGATTTGAACTGGTCTGGTCTGGTCTGAGCTAATTTGGTCTGGTCTGGTTTTGTCTGGTCGTCTGGTCTGCTGGTCCGGTCTGCTCTGATCTGGTCTTGTCTGATCTGAACTGGGCTGGTCTGGTCTAGTCTGATCTGAACTGGTCTAGTTTGGTCTGGTCTGCTGGTCTGAGCTGAACTGGTCTGGTCTCGTCTGATCTGAACTGGTCTGGTCTGGTCTGGTTTGATCTGATCTGGTCTGATCTGGTCTGATCTGATCTGGTCTGGTCTGGACTCTTCTCGTCTCGTCTCGTCTGGCATCGTCTAGTCTGATCTGGTCTGGTTAGGTCTACACGGACGAAACAGGTCTTCGACTAACGAGCGTATAGTTTTGTTCCTGATATGTCACTGTACCAGGATAGCTGTTTCATAGACGACTTTCAGTTTTGGGTATTTATGCAGCAAACCAGGAATGATCATGAAACAGCAATATTTTTAGAATGGTAACAGATATGGAGGGCTAAAACGCTGGATTCAAAAGCTGGATACGACAGAAGACCTGGTGTGTAATATTTGATGAGAGTCTTCCAACTTTAGTGAACTTTTCGTTCATATGATGGGTTCACAAAATTCCACTGGCCAATGTCACTCCCAGGTCCGTTACGGATGTGTTAGAGGTCAAACATACACCATCGATGGAAAGTTGCGGACACTGCGTTAGTTTTCGCTGGTAGCGATTTCATTTGAAATGTGAAAAAAGGACATCCTTGCATTTTGCAGTGCTCCACAGTAGGCAACGGGATGGGATCAGTCTGTGATATTGTCTAGGAGCGTTTGTAGTTTGGCCGACGAATCTATGCTGGACGATAGAGCAGATGGTTTCTTTCGGGACGGGGATTGTGATAACGTAGGTGACATAGTCGCACACTACGCTCCGATAGACAGTAGCGAACACTCAGTCATAACCTTGCATATGTATGTTGCCAGTATGGTTGATAAAGGTTATAGCTAAAGAATTCTTACTGACTACTGAAAACTTCGCAACCTAACGATAACCGTTGACTGGGACTTCAAGATACTCACAGTTCGGGGAACTATGCATGAAATGAATTGCTAGGTAATGCCAACTGGTTCTTACAATCTGCCTCAAAGGTTGTATCATTAACGGTATCGCGTCGGATAAACAGTTGGATCCGAAGCAGACCACATAGATGGATCAACCGAAGAGATGAGATTTGGAGGCAACATACGCTAAGACCATGCGATATCACATGGCAGAATTACGAAACAATCAGCAACAACTGCACGTCACTCATTATAGTCGACAAGTTCGAATGGCGTGAGACTCTGGTACTCAAGGTTGCGAGCAGCTACAAAATTTTATGCAGGTATTTGAACGACAAACGAAAGGTTAAATATGGCATACCCACACTCAAGACGGCCAGTGGTTTAACCACTACTGTTGCGGGTACCGCAAGCGCTCTATTCCCCTAGTTCGGTTCACTGGCAACAAATAATATTGAACCATTGCACTATCAATGTCCCACAAATGTCGTCGGGTTATGCAGTGTCACTTTACCCCAGTGGTTGTTTTCAAACAAGTTACACTCTCTCTGGGATAAATGTGCCTTGGGAATCGACACGAGCTACCCAAAAGTACTTAAAACTCCTACCGCACCATAACGTACATCTTCCAGTGCTGTTCCAGTGTCCGTTTGACTCCCACACACTCCCATCTGAGTGGAAACGTGGAATCACCACACCGATATACAAAGGAGACAAGACATCGGATGCAGCCAACTACCGACCTTTTACTCTCCTAGCTGTTTTACCAAGATTGATGAAATCGGTAATCGAGGTTGTACTGACGCGATGTTTTGAAATTCTGCAAATAATTTCAAGTAACCAACACGGTTTCAGACGCAGACGATCTTGTCTCACCGATCTGCCTTTTGCTCGGGATTCATTGCGAAGATTGTGGAAGCAAACGGATAGCGCGCCGCAAGAGAACAGGGCAGTTGATTGGACATCTGTGCATATTTCGTCTACGCGCTGATTAGTTCGCTGGAGAAGGTTTCTTCAACAAATCCCAAGAAAGAATCTCATAAGTGTAGCAGCGTCCTTAGGTATGGAAATGACAGCTATTTATATCGACGTTCCTACATGCTTGTCATATTGCCATCTTTGCTGAGCTCACTTTGCTGAAAATAGCGTTTTTCTCTGAAGCACAGGGTTCTGTAACATGGTGTCAGAGAAAACCAAGACACGGGCACCCGATGGTGCTAATTTGTTGATTGAAGCGCAACCAGTTGTGCAAGCACCTGCTTCACTAAACATGCAAGAACAGAATTTGGCCAATAATTCGGGAATCTCTAAAAGCAAGTGGATAAACTTTTGTGTACTGGTGCGGCATAATGAACAACCGATGGCGTATCGATTGCCTATGTTTAGATATACGATGGATGCAGTACGAAAATGACGAAGACCCAACTGATCTGGAAACTGTCGTTCGAAAATTCATTGCTTTCTGACAAGGCTAGACTAACGCGACCTATCAGCGTTATCCCTTATTTAACCGAATCCGGCACCCAAACGAAACTATTGAGAACTATGGCGAGCGCAGCGGCTGGCTAGCCGAACAACCTCCTCGTGGTGTCAGCTGGGTGGTTCGGGTTTTACCCGTTCCAGCAAATAGTTCGGCGGCAGTGTTCCAGGACGTGTTGGGTTTCGCCTGGCAAGCGTTCGCCCTATAAAAGCCACAGATGTCTGCTTAACAACACTGTGACTTGGCGGTTGTGACTCGCCACAAAATAAATTCACTGGCCCGTGGATATCCGGATAATTCTCTCTAACTCACGGACAACTATCTCCTACTCGCATCTTGATGACATTATCAACCATTGAAGATTGGAGCAGCACAACTACACGCAAAAAATACCCAGCTACATACACATACACACAAGGACATACATACATCCTTGTGCACATTAATTGAAACAAACAACGATTGTGTCTCTTTTTCTATGAATGTCATGTTTTTACGCATTAAAGCTGCCGTTTTGCATTTATTTTTTTGTTTTACTTTGGGAATAGATATTTCATCATTGTTTGTGAATCAGACGATGTAATAACTGCGCATGTCTAGTAGTTAGATCACCCAAGATGGCGTCATACTTTTTATGGAGAGTATCGTTTTTGTCTCAACTTCTTGTTTTTTGTGATTCAGTCATTGTTTGAGATGGACGTGACTCCCAGAAGGCGCATTTACGGAGCTGCAGATCCTTGCTCCTTCCTGTAATGTTTGCAATTGTATGGCTGGCCATCACATCCGAGATAGAATTGCGCTAGGACTCAATGATGAAAACATCACCAAGCAGCTGTTGCGACAACGGCTGTTAACGCTCAGAAAATGTTTTGACACATGCCACACCGAATCATCAGCTGTACACCGCATCCAGCAAATGCGGTTGCCGACTGAAGCACAGCTATATGTCGTATTCAGTTTACCTGACAAAACTGCGAATCCTGTTATCAAGATACAAGAAAGTTGCAAATTATGCGTCGCGCGACAGCCGAAGAATCGTGATAAATGTCTGACGTGGGTTTGAAATTGCGCCAGATGCGAAAGATGGAGGCAGATCGTTCGAAGTTGTCAGCCTTCGAACGTGCATGAAATCAATCGTAACGCAAATTCGTCCGACACTGAACATCCAACAAGTAACGCGTCGCCGACAGCTGGTTAGACAGCTGGCTCATGTGCGGTCGCAAAAAGCTGTCTTCCTGCGTTATTCGCCTCCAAATCTTTGGATTTATTCTCACAGAGACCTACGTGCCATCATTCCATTTGGCTCCGCGAGCTCCTCCTACCACTGTTCATCTATTGGATTTATCATTCACGGATCACCAGCAAACTGTGCTCTTGGAACTTCGAAGTCAACCGTATTTGAAGCTTATCGGATGTTTTATTTTTCCTCTCGTCGCATAAGAACTCTTGTGGTCTTATTTTAAAGATCTTTTTGAGACTCACCCGATCAGCTTACTACCATTCCTTCAAGTCGCTCTACAAAGCGATAGTCGTCCATTTGATCCGCCCTTGAAACCGCCACTGTCGTCATTAGACAGTATTTTCCAAGTCACCTTGATTTGCCTCCGTCCTACGCTGCATCGCTGCCTACCCTCTACCGTTTGGATCGATAGCACGCACATCGCCTGTCTACCCTAAAGAACGCGTGACTCATCTGGCCTCGACACGCCTGGACCTGCTGACCTCAAACCAGCGCCGATCGCCACGCAACGGTGCGTCAGTATCTCCATCCTCTTCCTACCCCTACTGAGAACATGTCTCGTATGAAGAGCAAATGCGAATCATGTGCCAAAGTGGTAAAAAGTGGTCTGGTGTGTACCATGTGTTTGAAAACCTATCACACTACCTGCCTTGGGAAGGGGTGGACGGAAGCAAACACCGCAGAGGCGTTTCGGTTCTGCCAAGTATGCAAGTCTATTCCATTTGTTAGCTGTCTATCTGTGCTACTGAAGAGGTGTGAAAGACTAACTGAAGCGGTAGAGCAACTGGTGAGCGCCAGAGTTACACCCATGGGAGGAAACGGATCTGCACTTGTGAGTGAAAATAACACCCCGAACTCCCTAGTCAGGCCGAAGAAGCGAGCCAGAGGTCAGAACCCAACCCCAACGACACAGCCTCCAGTAGTAGCAACTCCATTATCTCTCCCTCTTATAAGTAAAAACAGTGCCTGCAGCGCGCCTGCCTCAACTTCCCTACTGTTTGCTGCACCTAATAGTCTGTTCACTGCACTCGAGACTGTAAGCTACAGTCAACCAGCCATAGTGAACAACCCGGCTACGTACGCATCGGTTGCCGCCAAGCAAACACTGGAAAGAGCAACAGTAACCTTTATGCCCGGACTAGAGAAAACAAAACTGCCGCAGCACGGATGGCACACACCAATGTCGTTCACAAATTCAACAAAACACCAGATACTAAGCCTCAAAATCCAAAACCAGTAGCCACCAGGCGCAACCATGTTGCCCTAAACATTGTATGCACAAATGTCCCCGAATCCAAATCCAATACAATTAAGGGTAAGTTGACGGACGATCGAAATCAGTGGGGTTCCATCTGTACGTCGATCGGTGTCCATGCCAATCCCACGAAATTAAGAAGAATCTCGCACCACCCAAACGCGTTGCACTACGGCGAACCCCGGTTACTTCGGGTAACACTAAACTCAGCGGACGAGACTGAGGCCGTTCTGCTGTCTGCGAATCGTCTCCGCAACGACTCAAGTGGAGTGCGCATACTACCCGAAATCCCGTGGAAAGAACGTTCAGGGGATCCCGCTAACAAATAGAGGTACAGAATAAGTCAAGATAAGAAAACAATGATTGCTCACGGTGTTCCTGAGCTTACTGACTCCTCTTCCGACGATGCCCAGATGCACGACCGCGAGCAATGGCACTACATCCGGGAGGTTCTTTCTCTCGAAAATGTCGTGGTCACCTCGTTGACAAGGGTCCCCATATCACCAAACTATAAAGGATGCGGTCCCAGACTGTTAAAACTTGTGTTACAGTCAGAACAAATGGCAAAAACCCTGCTAGCGAAATGGATTAAAGCCCGTTGCAGATTGCCAACGGAAATTCGTCTGAAAGCAGCAAGAATACCAACACCTTTTAATGACAATTCAGTAGAGGCACAACTCTTAGTGAAAACGCCAAATGCAGCACCCGATTCGGGGATGGTTTCAAGAGTAGCCATACTATCTGGAGGGGCACAGCAGAGCACGAGCAAACAGCGGGATTCGGAGCATCTGATACCTGCTTATATATCAAATACTTCTCGAGAGTATGCAACTCATCCAAAAAGCGATTAGTCGCCGACCCTTTAATGGTCGGCGTAAACTCATTTGCTTCATCCATCCAATTTAACACATTTTTGGTCCTAGAGAATCTCTCACGCATGTACACAAATGCCCAAGGTTTACGCAGCAAATCATCTGAACTAGGATTTCGACACGCGTCTGCAGCTTGGGACCTCATTGCTATCACCGAAACGTGGTTGCGCTGCGAGATAACCGATGCTGAAATCGAGCTAACAGGCATGTCCGTTGTCCGGAAGGATCGAACTAGCAAAGGTGGTGGGGTAGCCCTCTACTTTCATAACAGCATGCAATGCGAACCCATAAACGATTCGGAAACCGACGTACCTGACGCCATTGGGTGTAATTTCCCGCTGAGAGGGAACGAGCTTGGTTTATTGGTTGTTGTGTACCTCACACCATCGTCTACTCCTGAGATGGACTGCAATTTGATGGTTGCGTTGTGGCAAGTGATAAACAGGAAGTACAGTCACATTCTAGTCACCGGTGACTTCAACTTACATGCCCTCGAATCCCAGGCCACCCCAGGAGAGCAATTCAAAGCAGATTTGCAAGATCTGCTTTCAGACATCGAGCTTTATGGCAACGTCACTATGCCCACCAGATTCAGGGTAACTGACAGGTCATGCATGTTGGACCGAATATTCACCATTGAAAATTAATGGTCGAGGGAGTAATAACCGATACTCCTTTGGGCCGCAGTGATCATGCGACGCTATTGTTGCATTACATGTGCTACGCGGATTATCCTAAAGAGTATGCCGGGGAATATCGTGTCGTAACCAAGTATGACGACCTGTCCGACCTCATTGATGCAACCAGCTGGTCGTTCTTGACCGAATTAACCTCTGAGATGGCCTGCGGAGGATTCGTCAACATATTTACCAAGGTCGTGGCAAAGACATCTGCAACCAAG
>OX104061.1:67171719-67188873 GCA_944474145.2 Dicrocoelium dendriticum
AAGCCAACCAGGAGAAGCGGCCAATGAACGCTAGGTTGAAGTTATTTTATTGGCTGTAAGTTAACCTTTCCAGAGCTTTCCACGGTCGCTTTAAATATATTGTTCACGAACTTTCCAATTTACCTTTATAATGAACGGTGTGATTTGCTAATTCATTCCTGTTGCCCTGCTCGTCCGATTCGTCTTTTCTCTGTCCTGTGGGGGGCCAGCGACTTCGGGTTTGATTGGGAATCAAGCGTCCATTCAGGCGAGGGACGAACGCTTCAACTGGCGACGGTTTGAACCCTAATCAATATGTCCATATCGGCTGACGAGCTCAAGGCCATTCTACTGCAGCAACAAGCACAATTTGAGGCATCCCAACTCAGGCTGATCGAAACTCTTACGCGCCAACTCTCAATCCAGACCGGTTCACTGTCTACAAACGTCAAGCCGTCCGCATCGGTAGACGCCATCACTAACAGCATTACCGAATTTTCGTACGACCCCAATGCTGGCCTAACTTTTGAATCTTGGTTCAAGCGTTATGAAGATGTGTTCCGCGTTGAACTTGGAGACCATGATGACGATTGGAAAGTCCGATTGCTGTTAAGGAAACTTGGAACAGCAG
Source organism: Dicrocoelium dendriticum (assembly GCA_944474145.2). NCBI lineage: Eukaryota > Metazoa > Platyhelminthes > Trematoda > Plagiorchiida > Dicrocoeliidae > Dicrocoelium > Dicrocoelium dendriticum. Next base: position 67,172,330 of record OX104061.1, read on the forward strand.
AGCACTCCAGGTATGTCAACTTTATTTTGCCTAAGAACGCTCGAGACTGCACTTTTGAGGAGACTGTCAAATGCTTGGGCCAAATATTTGGAGAGCAGTCATCCATCTTCAACACGCGATATCAATGCCTGAAGATCACCAAGGCAGACGCTGATGACTACGTCACTTATGCTGGCATCGTCAATCGCGAGTGTGAAAAATTCGACATCAAATCCATTACGGCAGATCAATTCAAATGCCTGATTTTTATCTGTGGCCTACATTCCCCACGGGATGCAGAGATTCGCACCAGGCTGCTGAGTAAACTTGAACAAGACCAGCAAATGACTCTACAGACCATAACTACTGAATGCCAACGATTGCTGAACCTCAAGCATGACACTCTTATGCTGGAGAAACAACAATCCATTCCAAATCTTAGTGTATTAAAGACAACCTCAAAGAAACCGCTTTCAAGTGAAACAGGCCATGAAAAGCCCAGACAGAATACCAAGCCGCCGACTGCCTGTTGGAGATGTGGTGAGTGGCATTTTGTTCGAGTGTGTCCATTCCTGCAACACGTTTGCCACAAGTGTCATAAACGGGGCCATAAGGAAACGCACTGCCGATGCAGACCGCAGTTCAAGCGTGCAAGACATACGCGACCGCATTCAACTGTTCCCAAAAGATTCAGCAACTATAGTACGGTTCAAGCGGCCTACTCTGATGAACATGTGGCTCGCAGAAAGTACGTCAGAGTTCACCTGAACGGGCATCAAGTGCGTCTTCAGCTTGATACAGCCTCGGACATCACAATTATCTCCAGCAAAACTTGGCAGTATATTGGTGCTCCGTCAATCAGCCGAACGACACATGTTGCACTTAACGCTTCAGGAGATCAACTTAATCTCATTGGTGAGCTGCAGTGTGAAATGGTTTTTGGCGCTGCTCGGGCAAACGGTGTCGTGTACATTACGGGCCTGTCACATTTGAATCTTCTTGGACTCGACTGGATCCAGAAGCTCCACCTGTTCGACATCCCCCTGAGTCAAGTCTGCAATACCCTCCGGCTCGGATATACGAGGCCCTCTTCAGAAGGTGACGGACCAAACATCAACCTGATCGAGCAGCTACGAAGGAAATTCCCGGCTGTGTTTTGCAACGACTTGGGAAGATGCACAAAGACCAAAGCAAGCCTTACTCTCAAAGACGGTGCCAAACCCGTATTCCGACCCAAAAGACCGGTACCGTACGCTGCGCTGCCGATTGTTGATGCGGAACTTGATCGTTTGGAGCGGGCAGGCGTCATCCAACCTGTGAACTATTCAGCGTGGGCAGCACCTATTGTTGTCGTCAAGAAGACCAATGGAGCCGTTCGTATCTGTGCTGACTACTCTACGGGATTGAATGCTGCTTTGAAAATGCACCAGTATCCTTTGCCAGTCCCAGAAGATTTATTTGCTAAGCTCAGTGGTGGCGCTTACTTTGCAAAGCTAGATTTATCAGATGCTTATCTTCAAATTGAAGTCGACGATGCTTCAAAGGAATTGCTGGCAATCAATACGCATCGAGGTTTATACCAGTTCAACCGTTTGCCGTTTGGTGTCAAATCAGCTCCCGCGATTTTCCAACAAATTATGGATACGATGTTAGCTGGGTTATCAGGAGTCGCAGCTTACTTGGACGACATCATAATCAAAGCGTCTACCTTCCGAGAGCTGACGGAAAGACTGGAAGCAGTTCTCCACCGCGTTAACGACTACGGTTTCCACTTGAAAGCAGAAAAGTGCAATACCGGCATGAAGTGTGTAAAGTATCTTGGCTTCATCATCGACAAGGATGGCCGTCGTCCGGATCCTTCCAACATAAGCGCCATAAGACAGATGCCTCCACCTGACAATGTGGCGAAGCTCAGATCATTCTTGGGGTTGATCAGTCATTACAGCTCTTTTGTGCCCGAAATGCATCGGCTACGAGGACCACTCAATGAACTTCTGGTAAAGGATCGCAAATTTGTGTGGTCTCCTGAATGTCAAGCCGCATTTGATAATGTCAAGTCTATATTGTGTTCTGACCTATTGCTAACGCATTTCAATCCGGAGCTGGAGATCGTAGTTGCTGCTGATGCGTCAGACTACGGAATTGGAGCAGTCATATCCCACATTTTCCCCAATGGTTCGGAGAAAGCTGTGGCGCATGCGGCCAGATCACTCACCCCAGCGGAACGTAACTATGGACAAATCGAGAAAGAAGCTTTAGCCATAGTGTTTGCAGTCAAGCGATTTCACAAAATGCTCTACGGACGAAAATTCACGCTGTTTACTGACCACAAACCCTTGGTCGCAATCTTTGGATCAAAGAAAGGCATTCCGGTCTGCACGGCCAGTCGTCTCCAACGCTGGGCAACGGTTCTACTTGGTTACGATTTCGTCGTCAAATATCAATCTACACACAACATTGGTCAAGCAGATGCGTTATCTCGTTTAATTGGTACACAACATCAAGAACCAGAGGATTTGGTAGTTGCTCAAATCTCCGTAGAACCCCAAGTACAGCAAGTTGTGTCTGATATTTTCGGTGCCTTACCAGTAACATTCGAAATGGTGCGGGAAGCGACCCAGCATGATTCTACCCTTCAACAAGTGATTGATTTCCACCTCAATGGATGGCCTAAGAGAGTTACAACGCCGGAGCTTCAACAATTCCACCAACGGAAGGAAGCACTATCGGTCGTCAGAAACTGCCTGCTGTTCTCAGATCGCGTCGTCATTCCACACATCCTTCAAGATAGAGTCCTCCGACAATTTCATACTGGCCACCCGGGAATGAATCGCATGAAATCCCTGGTACGAAGCTATGTGTATTGGCCCTATATGGATTCCCAGATCGAGAGTTTAACCAAGAATTGTCCCCGATGTGCTAGTGTATCAAAACAACCAAGGAAGACGGAATTGCAATCCTGGCGAATACCAACGGAACCATGGTCAAGGGTACACATCGACTTTGCAGGTCCAATTGATGGTCACCATTTTCTCATTGTTGTCGATGCCCACAGTAAATGGCCGGAGGTGATTCCAATGGTCAGAACCACAGCAGCAGCCACTGTCTCCGCTCTTCGACAGATATTTTCTCGTTTCGGTGTTCCCCACACGTTGGTTTCGGACAATGGAACACAATTTACCTCATCTGAATTTGTCGTCTTCTGTCGCAGAAACGCGATCGTCCACGTAAGGTCTCCACCCTTCCACCCACAATCGAACGGGCAAGCGGAACGATTTGTGGATACCCTCAAAAGAGCTTTGCTAAAGATGAAGGGGGAAGGTACCTTGGAGGAGATTCTTGACACATTTCTGCTGACGTATCGCACAACTCCGAATCCGCAGACACCGAACGCCCTATCTCCGGCTGAAACTTTGTTTCAAAGGAAAATCCGTGTGCCGCATGATGCCCTCAGGCCCAGGAAGGATCAGTTGCTGTCCCGCAACTATCAGATGGAGCGACAATTCAACATCCGACACGGTGCTCGGAAGCGAAGCTTTAATGTTGGTCAACAAGTTCTGGCGAGAGACTATCGCATCCACTATCCTAAATGGGCTATGGGCCATGTACTATACAAACGTGGTAACGTGATCTACGGTATCCAGGTTGGGACGGCAGTTTGGGTAAGACATGCCAATCAGCTGCTAGCGGCACGGACTGGGGAACAAGTGCAACAACAAGTACCAGCAACGCAGTTACCTCTGGACATCCTGGCCGACGCCAGTGAAGCGACGACTCCCCCGCATGCCCCAACACCGCAAGCACAAAATTCACCCCGAAACCTAGCAGCACAGCGGCCGAAGCGGCGACGCAAATTCGTATCACCCATGCAAGTCAACCCCAAGCTGAAATCGTACAACACAACTCAAAGGGGGGAAGTGTTAGGAAGGAATACACGAGTCGAACAAGCCAGGACCCCATCGCCTCGGCCGGCTATCCAAACCCATCCGCCCTGATTGGGGCGAACAGAGAGCCAACCAGGAGAAGCGGCCAATGAACGCTAGGTTGAAGTTCTTTTATTGGCTGTAAGTTAACCTTTCCAGAGCTTTCCACGGTCGCTTTAAATATATTGTTCACGAACTTTCCAATTTACCTTTATAATGAACGGTGTGATTTGCTAATTCATTCCTGTTGCCCTGCTCGTCCGATTCGTCTTCTCTCTGTCCTGTGGGGGGCCAGCGACTTCGGGTTTGATTGGGAATCAAGCGTCCATTCAGGCGAGGGACGAACACTTCGTGATTGAAGTACTCCGAGATGTACCGTAGAAAACCGGTGGTGTTTGCACTAGGAGAACTCCGCTATGCTCCACAGTTTTCCATCCATTTGGAGGTTATGTTAATTTGATATGACGACTCGTCTTGGAAGCAACCGTAAGCCAACTTTCGCTAGTACCGGCTTGCTCATTTTCTACGCACTCCGTCAGGAGTTCGGAAATAGCCTTAAATGTACTTACTCCGATCGAATTGGGAACCGGATTAGTAAAATGTGAGCCACGTGTGGTATTGGGATAGCTGTTGATGTTCTGGACTTTAGGTGTCGTGATGCTTACGGTGTTATTAGCAGTTCTTCGCGGGTTAGGAGCAGCGCTTACGGGGGAGGATTGGGTTGCACACTTCGCCATGCTTACCCCAACCGTAGTGATTTTCGTGGTAACCATTTCCTCAAACTTGGCTAGTACCTGCTCATACTTCTGAGATAATAGTAGCACGCTTTTAATCAGTGGGATCGTTATGCAATCCACGCAGAACCATAGAGAGCCTGGTTTGTTTAATAACTTGGCTTGACTAGGTTTAACTCGGAGGCATCTCGCATGGAAGAACTTGCAACAATTACGGCACAAATGCCCCCTTAACCACTTTGGTACATGATTCACATAGGTTTTTAGACGTGACACATTGGGCATCGCGAACGTTGAGCGAATGTTACGAACCATTTGAATGACTCACCCTATGTGGTAAAAGTCGTTCTGTTATTGACGTTGTCGGTAAGGTCACAGTGTTCACGTTGCAGTTGTGTGCTTGCAGCTGTCTTCTCTGGCGTGCCAGTCGAATGTGTCAGCTTGGACGTGGGGCAGAATAAACGAAGTTGTGATTGAGAATTTTCGTGATTAAGCCTATGGATCGCGCCGGGCGTATTTGCCTTTAGACCTGTAGCTACACCAAACAATGTTGGATTTGAACGAGTGACAGTTGGTTCGAAGGCCGTTGAAATGCTCTATCGTGTGAGACCAAACAATGTCTTCGATGGTTGGAGTTAGCTAAAGTTTGGTGCTTAGATATCGGCGAAACACTTCCCGGAAATTGGAGTTCAGGGTAAATGTAGAACGCACTGGAGCTTGCTCTAGAAAATAGTACCACAAGGTGGAGCTTTTACTAGCACGACGAATGAGTATAGATCCAAAGGTTTGCGACAAAGTGCAGACGGCGCACGTATACTCACCAATAACACTCAGGTCATGTGATAATGTGGCAACATTTAGTACCCGACTCGCCAATTATCTTGATCTAACCACTTAAGCTCTATATTCACATGGGAAAATCCCACGCTGACCTATTCCAAGAGAGACCCAAAAGCATATAAACACCAATGTTTGCATAACTAGGCTTTGGCCTCAGCCATCTGCCAGAATGTTAATACGTGAAACGTAAATCCCAATACTCCTCCTATGCATGTCAACCATGCAAGAGCATAGAATCTTCTGTACAAATTGATCGGTGCCGCTGTAGACACAGTTTCCCTCACCGAGAGAAATATACGTATTAATATTGTTGTTATTATTATCGCGTTGCTCCCAACATGAAAGACAAAAAGGACGAATTAATTGAAAAACAGTTACCCCTGTTTTGTAACACAGGTTGTCTACTACGATAATTATCCCAATCTTATACAGGTGCAAAGAACAGGTGAGCTGACACAATGTAAGTAATTGTTTCGATACGGTGGTGGTGGGGAGAATGTTTTGGAGACAAAGGCTGTTCCCACTAAGCACTTTGTTTTGAAGTTAACCGCTGCTAACACCATGATGTAATCACACACGAGGAATCCTGTGTAAGGAACGTGTATCAAAAATGACAATCGCTATCAGTCGGACAGTCCAAGCTTCAACATGCTACAACTGGACCGTAAGAGCGGAGACGATGCATACTCTACTCCTGTGATCGATAATGACATGACGACGGCGCTAAGAGTACCACGGGTTAAATAAGGCAAAATGGAATTTGGCAATTCGCCGTGGAACCTTATCTCTAGAAGCGTCACCAGTTGTTATGCACTTCGCTAGATCAGTAAAACTATCAACTTGCGACAGACTAATACGTGCGATGGTATGATCAAAGATATGAAGGGATTCGAAAGCAAAGCTTTTTACTGGAATGGAGTGAGATGTGTTTTTATTTAAACCGTTTAAATTGTTTTGATTAATGGCGCTGGCGTTAGTAATATAATCTTCGCTAGCTATCCCCCAAGCTTATTGCCTCAATCAAACGGTAAACAAGTGAAAGAATGCGGAGTGGACACTCACAGGAGCATTTCACGATGCACACGAAGTGGCTGCTCTATCATCGAAACGCCATTCAACTAGGTTAGATCGAATACGTACACACAAATCTGGACTTTGACACTGGCTTCATTGACATCCTAAGGGATGGAATCACAACAGTTGATGTTACAAACTAGACAGAATATAACGGTTTAATTGAATGTGGGTTAAGAAGTACTAGTCTTCTGGAGCAAAACACAAGATCTGTCAATCAGCTCGCTGAAGTATCTTGACAGTCACTCGAGTCGTATTACAATCTGCTCACGCCTGTAGTCACAAGGGGCGATGTTGAAACAGAACACGAAAGTGTATTCTACTGTGGTGGGCAATAGAGCATCTTTGATGAGCATCTTAAACAACGGGGTTGTGGGTGTGAGTTTGCAATTCTGAAACGGATTGGAGCGGTGAATGCATGGGGTGTTGGACCAGTCAAATAGAATGGGTGGTTGAAAGCGCCATAGTTCAAAAAAGGAGGACTGAAGCCATTGAGATCATCGTCATCATCATCATCCATCATCCTCATCCATCATCATCATCATTATCATCATCAGCAGCAGCAGCATCAGCATAGTCAGCGTCATCATTCTCATCATCATCATCATCATCATCAGCAGCAGCAGCAGCAACAGCATCAACAGTTGCAATGCATCAGCCACGGAAATTGACTCTTCTGCCTCACCACCACGGTGACCTACGGAATGAAGAATACGAAGAAACGAAGAAGGACTTAGCGCGAAACCTTAGTGGCCTAAATAAACATTCTGAGTCAGGGAGCTTTCACTTTGTCGGCACACACATCGTATGCTGTGCATCGGATATTGAAGGAAAAGATTCTCGCTTGGATACAGTGCACTGTAGGTGCAAATGTTGAACACATGCGCTTCACAGAAGCACCTGGAATTCGCCTGTTGGTTTTAAACAGCCTGAACGTACATTTCCTTGTATTCACCGATGATGCGGTTTTCCGTCTGCATGTCGAAGATACGCAACACGTTTGTGCAACAACTAACCAACGGCAATGTAGCGATTCACGTGTGCAACATAGCGCGAAGTTCATGGCTTGGACTGGCTTGACTGCTCGAAAAATCATTAGGTCCCTTCTTTTCTAGGAGTGTGTCCGTTAGATTGTGGTTAACAGTACCATTGTCTGACATTGCTTAGCACCCTCGTACATAGAAATGTTGCAGAGCAGCGTTGTTCCTCATCTACGGTCGGAATGGTTACTGAATAAGGTTTAGTAACAGGAAGATGGCACACCTGCACATTCGGCGCAATGGGTTCGTGCTAACATGAACGAAACTTTCGGTAGACGTTGGATCAGTCGCGGAGGACCCATAGAGTGGCATACGAGGTGACAGTATATAAATCCCATGGATTTTTTCCTATAAGGATACTAGAAGCGTAGAGTTTGTAGAACAAAACGCAACAGCCCGGATGAACTGAAAGAGTACATTGTGAACGAATGTAGCCGGAGTTCGTAGGAATCGCAGGAGGTGCTCGCCAACACCATCCGGCGAATGCTGCTCTGCAGTCAAAACGACGGAGGGCAGTTCCAACACCTAATTCCTTGATATTTACCGACATTTCACACATTTCATGTAAATATAAATAAAGCGATAAATAAATGTTTATCCTCGATCGTACACGAGACACACCATGGAAGGCATGATAAATTTGTACAACTACCAATTGTCTGAGTGTAAGGGTAATAGTTACATTCATGACTAAATTGGTGTGCTGTCTAATTGCGTCACTAGTGCGTTGGGGCAGACTGAAATCTAAGAGCATTGTCAAGTCAAGTCAAGTATTCGCTTTTATGAACTTTTGAAGGATGACTGTTCAGCCGTCACACACAAGCGATGGAAACGGTAAAACGAACAAGATTATAAACTTAGCAATTGCTCCTGTCAGTACAGTTCCCCTTAACAGCGAAAGTAGCCTAATGAAAGTTTCCAGGTTTGCTAAAAGCCGGTCATGAGGCTATAACAGCTTTTGTCGCGATTGCCTTTTGCCACGTATCGCAATAGGAACCGGCTCCTATGGGTCATTGCATAGGACCAGGATGTTCTACCCGATTCCGAGAATAGTAAGGCACTATCCATTTCACAAGCATCCTTTTCGCTGGCATTTTCACCTGCGTGAAACCCGACTATCAATTGATCGAACCACGACACGTTCAGTTCGGCTTCGGTGTTTGGCTAGCACTCACTTCTCACAGCCGAACGGCCCTGGTTCCCTTGGTGCGCCCTGCGATCGTAGACACACAGGCCCGCCTCTGTGTCCCATCTAACCCCTGTCGACACGTTCCGCAAAGCAATTTGCGCCCTTGGACAGTTTGCAATCCAGCGTGCCAGGGTACGTCAGCACGTGAGAGCAGCCGTTCCTAGTTTCGGACATAATCAATAAAACACAATGTAGATCTGAGCGCCCACATACAACCATAACATGAACCCGCTTGACTGGCTCTGAGCAGAATGGGACCAGACGGGCTATTAGGCGCGAACCAAATCGGAGCCTGTGTGCTGCCAAGAAACCCTAGTCGACTAGTCGGCCTGAAGAAATGGAGGTAACGGGAGTAGTAATGGACTATCGCAAGCTCTTCCGGCTGATCCGCACCGCCGGTCCCAGGAAACCAGGCGTCAGACAAGCAGAGACAAAACGTTTGCTCGGAATCAAAATAAGGAGTGCCGTATGATTCGTGGGGCGGAACACTTTCAATATTAGTTCATTTGGCCCCCTGTTTCTGGACCTCTTTCTACTCATGTGATGAAGCGTGACCCATGGACGGTTAGTTTAGAAGCTCATACGGAGGCTGAGGGCGAAACGCAAGCACAGCCATCAGTCGTTTTCGTGCTGCTGGCCCGGATTACCGGCGGCCTGCACTATTTAAAGATGGGAGTGAGGTTCTCTGCAAAGCACTGACCTCCCTGTTTGAACATGTATGTAAGTTGGAAACCGTCCCGGCTATCTTGAGTGAATTGTTATGCTGGCAATATACAAGAAGGGAAGTCGCACCGACTGTGATGTTCACAGGGATATTTGACTAACGGTTGTTGTGACAAATTTACTGGCGTCGATTCTTGTTCGTCGCCTCACTGCGGAACGGGGATCTCGGTTTAGGAAAGAGCAGGCAAGTTTCCGCCCAGCTGGTGACTGTATAAACCATGTATTCACACAAAAGCGGCTGCTAGAGCGGCGCCGCTCATACCACAGACCGATAATAGCTGTATTCCTAGACTTCAAAAATGCCTTTGATTCAGTCGATGGAGGCATTTTCTTCGAAATATTTTCGCGGAAACGTGTTCATATGAAATATCTGCATATTTCTCGTGCTCTGTACTCAAACACTACAAGCTGCGTCAGGATCTATGGTGACCTGTCGGATAGCTTTTCAATAACAAATGGCGTTCATCAGGGTTGTCCGATTTCCTCGCTTTTGTTTCCTTTCGTCATCCACACTATCCTGGAACCTTCCATTACGGAATCTCACGATGTAGTCTGAGTGCTGCTGCCTGGTGAAAGGCTACTCAATCTTGATTAGGCAGACACTATCGCCTTGCTGCTTAACAATGTTTGAGCTGGGCGACCAATCTTGAAATGACTCATTATGGTGGTCCCCTTATTTTCTACGCGCTTCACACCTTCAAAGTGCAAAGTGTTGCTGCAGGACTACCAGCCATTTGATAATCCCTCGATCCTAGATAGTGAGAAGCTCGAGGTACTTGATCAATTCACGTATCTTTAATCATTGCTGTCTGCGGAGCATTGCTGGGGTCGGGTGACACCAGTGAATCCAGAACGAGGATATGCTTAGGCGAGTGCTGGAAAATGATATCCAAGCAAGTTCATGAGAAAGACACATAGCATTGTATAAGCTTCGTTGGGTTGGGCACGTACTATGCATGCCCCGTCACCGCTTACCTGAGGAGAGCCTTGTTTTGTTGGCCAGCTGTAAGGTGGCGCAAAGCTCGAGATGGACCAAAGTTGACATGGCAGCGGGAAATCAAGTCACTGACGAACAAATTTTCCGCCTTGTGCTTACCTCGAAATTTTACTAGACTTGGTTCGCAGTCCGCAGCAGTGGCGCGTCTGCTGCCGTCACCTAGTCGGATTGCCTGTTTAAAGTGTGTTTAAGGCTGACTTATCTGCTAGGTAATGGCTGATTATGAGGCGGGGCAGTGAAATACGCAAGGAAGCTGCCTTGCTGATGCCGCGTTATCTGCACGATAGCCAGCTTTTGTGTTAGTGTGTTGTTGACAACCTGTGGACGCTTTTCCCTGAAGGTTTGCGTATGTTTTTCGTTAAGTCCCTCTTCTTCTTATTTTTCTTCATCCTGTAGGTCCTCATGTTTATATGGCAGAGAACCATCAGTTCAAATGTCAGATGTGTTGATGAAGAAAGTACTGCGGATGGTGCTGCTGCTGCTGCTGAGGTTGATGATGATGACGATGAGGATGATGATGATGATGCATGCATGCACGCACGCATGGATGCATGCATGCATGCACGATGGTGCATGCAATTTTACGGCGTGATATCGTTGTATCAACAACTGGCTGAATGCTTGTGGCTCTCTTTTTATGAGGTTCCTCAAAAGATCTGACTACACCGATATAATAAAGCTGCGGTGGTAGCTAGAAGATTAGGAGTGGTTTTTAATCGATCCGTTTGCTTTTAAGCTGATACTCATGATCATGCCCATACAGGCATGCCTCGCATTGTCCGAGAATAAAGAAGTTATTTATATATTACAACAGCAGGTCCGAATCGACACTTTAGTTTCCCAAAGCCCTCACTGTCTCTGCTAACCAGCACTGCGTACATGGTTGCGGTATCCTTTTAGGATATATGAAAACTCGCTGTTTCTGCCAAAACTACCTGCATTTCAGGTGCTAACGGAATCATGGAGCATGCTCTGAGCGCATACAAAGACAGTAGCGATGGAACAGCATATGACGGTCTTGTCGTACCTTATCGGTGCTTTTCATCTACTCTGCTCTTATGCTTGCTAGTTAGATAGCTCAGCGCTGATCGATAGGAACGACATTGTTGTGTTTTACCTTGCATTCCATGTCTTGCAATTTAATGACGAAAGGTTGTAAGGTAGTGAATTGACCTCCACGCCGTCTAGCAGCTTCAACGGGATGTGATTCAGAAATCATTGGTGCTGAGTCAAGATGATTTTCATTTCCTTGAGAAATGTTGGAACACGTAGTTGATTAGAGTTTTGGGATACAAGCTCTAGCATTATGTCTAACGGTTGCTCCAACCCCGAGGGGTCAGTTAAACTTAACACTAAAAATACGTGCACACAGCAGTCCACACATGAACTTGTGGTCCGGCATTCTTCTAATTTCCACTTTTTGAACAGGCCTAATGCCAAATAGCACTCAGTAAACAATGTGTGGCTAACGTTTGGCACAAAATCCATGCAGTCTCTGCCAAACTCGAGTGAATGAAAATACACTCTATGGTAGCATGCAGATGATTGATAGGAAAGCCATGGAAAATTTACGGCGGTCATTCACTATTCTTTTGTTATGTGACATATCTACCCTAATTTATCATGAGCTGTGTATGCAGCTTCATCTCGGGCTGCGGCACCTGAAACAGAAGACGATGCTTCTACACCGAACGTACCTCTATCTACTCAATTTAAACGTGGGGAATATACCAATCAGACTCCGTAAAAAAAGCTGTCCGCTGCTTGTATCAAGGACTAGAATAACCCCACACGTAATACCTTTTTCGTCATCAGATTAACTGTCTTGTAAAGCAAACTACTAATCACAATGAAGGTTTGTTAAAACCCGAAATCATTTCATACCAAACTCCATCGTTTCTTTTAGCTTGAAGTGGTATGACCAATGTTGTCATATGAGAGATATTCAAGGATGGACCGAAATGACATCAATATTCAATCATGCAAGCTGAATATGATTCTTTCTGTCCACACTGATCGGTTACTACCTAAGGAAACATTATTACCTTTTAGAGAAAGGCAGTGTATTATTTGTAAGAATATTATACTCATTTTTACGCCTACTATTAACTGATGCATTCACTGTCGAGCACTGCATTTAAAGTCTTGTCAGACCGTTGATGTACGCTGGTATTCGGTCAACCTTTTATCCGCTGTACCATCTTCACCTGCATTTCACGATGGAATTTTTCTCCTTTGCCTCCGTTTGACCACCTCATTGCTGGTGTTCTTAACAGGCAAACATCAAGTGTGCACTTGATCGTCATTCGAGTGGGACGTCTCCTGCGTCTAAGTCTGCGTCTGTCGCTGTGACACGTGCAACCACCGCGATCAACACTGAGAGACCGCCTCCTCAAGCCATAGGGACCGAATGGGGCGATAGTGTGTGTGACTATCCGCCGCATCGATTTCCTCTGCTTAATTCACACCACACCGCTGATCCACTGGTTCATCCGAGGAGTTGCCAATCGCTTCCTTCCGAACCACTAGGAAGCATCACACATCGGTCGTCCGCACGCGATCGTGTGCCGGGTTGGTTACACGCTGGCAATAGCATCGAGGGTGTTGTGCAGAGAGGAACACGTGCGCACGAAGAACACGACAGTGCGCAGCTGTCCGAGGAGACGTTGATCAGTCGACTGCTGTTCCCAACCCCTTGTGGACAGAAATGGTACGTATTATGAGTGGTTGATGCAATTTACCTACCTGCGTCCCTCAGCCACTGAGACCCATATCTTAGTTGTTTGTCTATTTGTTTATTCGATTCCACTTCCAACTAACTGATTAGTATGATCACTAGTGGATAATATTCTCGCAAACAGCCCTAACTAATCGATTGGAGCCCCTCTCATGGAAACCCCTCATTGAAGCGGACCAGCTAATCTTACATTTAAAGCATTTAGTTCCCTTCAGCGATTTGTAACGCAAGGAAAGAAGACGAAAGTTTTAAGCGTATAATGACTGCTGCTGCCTAGCCATTACGGAAGCCTACACCATGTTGGCCGCCCAGATGAAACTCATCAGAGGACCATTTTCCGACTTGGGCGTTTAGATCACCAGCAAGCTGGAGCCAAAACGTTTCGCTTGTACTGTTAGGCATTAGCAACAGCACCAAAGCTGACTTGGAATGGGCACCAACAGAGCTGGTTTACGGCACAATGCTTAAGCTGCCAGGAGAATTCGTTTCGCCTCCCGCATCGTCGGCTATGCCTCAGACTAACTTCGCGTCCACGCTAGCTCAACGCATGTCTTCACTACGACCGACTTCTCCCCGTGTGCAGACTAGAAATGTGCAAATGCACAGCGGACTCTCTACCTGCCCTCACTTCTTTCTCTGCATTGATGCAGTGCGGCGCCCTCGCCAACCTCCCTACACTGGCCCTTTCAGAGTCCTGCAACGGACTTCGAAACATTTCATTGTAGACCAGAATAGTCACCGAACAACGGTGTCCAACGACCGTCACAAAGTGGCTTCCTTTGATGAACCACTTGCAACCCATTCTGATGCTATCAAACAAGCACCTGCACCTGTGGTGACTTCCCGAGCACTGGATATCCCGAAACATTCCGTTCGCCTTGACCCTCGGCCTACCCCTCCTCAACCCCAGGCAACCGACCGACGCAGTAGACAGGTCAAACGTCTGGTCCGTTTTACAGATTTTGTAAACGTTTGCTATTTCCATTAGCACGCATTTTCCATCTTTAGTGGTAATCGTGCGGCTCATTCACAAACGTTTTGCAAAATCGAAAAGTACCCAAAACATTTTGAAACCTAAACAGCGTATTTGCTTTTATCATGCATGCCATGTTCCCTCTCCGGCGTCAAGCCACTTCCCCCGACCCTTGCCCACCCCTCTGAGTTCTACCTTCCAGAAACTCAACCGCCGGAACTGCCAAGGCAACCCTCGAGTGACTCGCCAACCGGCTCAGCGCCCCTTCCTGACCCAAGGAACAGTCAGTCGCCCTAGACTGCGGCCACGACCGGATTGGTCCCCAAACGCCTGGCTAGGCGTTGCCGACGAGGACGCCGGATTTCTTCGTGGGACGAGGACCGTGGACTAGAGTGCGGTGGGGGAGTGACACCTCCCAAGCGCACCGTCGGGTCTGCAGCAAAGGGAATGTCCTGTCGGCCTTTTTCTGGACTAGCCAGTATTTTTGCAGTCCGACCAGCCCGCCCCGACGGCCCACCGATGATGCACTCTGGTCCACACGATCATCATAAATAAGTAATAACAAAAGCCTGGACCCAGCGAACTCTGCTACACACCCCATCTTCGAAGCCCTTGTTCAAGCCCATGCAACTATTCGCACCCATCCTCACCTTCCGTTTTCCCCCACTAACAGCTCCATCGAAGGCTTCCATCTTTCAGCCTTCTAGGTGGAGGCCCTTGTAGTGTACCGGAAAACACGCTTTTTCAGTATTTTGCAATATTGGATTTTACAGTTGTTTTAACCTTCAAAACGTCCACTTGTTTTACTGACGGCACTTCCGTTGACACAAATTGTTTTGGTGAGTACCTTGCTGCACCGTTTCTCGCTCTGGTTGATTCGCTTCCTATTTTTGTAGCCTGCACAATACACGTTGGGTTCAGTCGCCTCCAACTTCTATACTGTCCCGTATTTGACACTTCTCTTACGTGTCATTGATTACCGACTAGTATCCCAGGCGCCACCCAACACACGTGAGCAGGAATTACGCTCGGGCAATGCATTGTACAGATTTGTAAATAGCTCCTTTTTATTGACATAAACGTACCTAATTCGAACTGGCGTTGTCACTGCTATGCATCGCCAAGCCACCGTTTCGCCATTCAGATATAAACGATGG
Organism: Dicrocoelium dendriticum; assembly: GCA_944474145.2. NCBI lineage: Eukaryota > Metazoa > Platyhelminthes > Trematoda > Plagiorchiida > Dicrocoeliidae > Dicrocoelium > Dicrocoelium dendriticum. The sequence goes on from OX104061.1 coordinate 67,187,696, forward strand.
TGATCAGGCGAAGTGCTTTCGTAGAGAGTTCTTGCATGTTTCCGCGTTAGACGTTGTGAAACAATTAGAGGGTACACAGATGATTCCTGGCAATCAGGACTACGTTGCTGCTAATGATGAGAGGTCCTGCGTTGTTACATACTGTTCTCCCACTAGTTAATGGAGGTGGAATGGTACGTAGTTGGTATCACGAAGAGGACTACCCTGCACAGAAAAGGAAGAGTCGTTCTGTTGATCGTTAGGTCAAGCGTTATTGCAGAAATCAAGAAGTTGCATAGTACCGTAGATTACACATTGCCGCGTGAGGATAGGCACTGTGAGATACGTTAAGACAACACGTCAGATGTAAGCAACTGATCCATCCCAAAAATGTGAAATATATGTTTATCGTTTATTGTGAAGCATTTCAGATGGCTATGCGGTCGACTGTGTTAGCTTCAGTGCCTAAGATGGTGCCAATGTATGCGGTGCATCGTGAGCAGCCTGCTAACTGCTAGTGGTGCGGCGTTCAAAAGAACACGAAACACTCAAACAACCAAAGCTGACATAATCGGGATCGTCCATAAGCGTCACGTGCAGTCTAAGTGGCTGTCATACTACGGGCAGGGTGGCACTGCACCAGATATGGAGCGCGCTAATGAAATAGCATCGGTTCTCATTTGCTGGTCTGTAGGGTATGGGACGGGAAATTAGCTAATTTGGCGACTTGAAAACTGCGGACTTGTGCAGCCCCCGTGTGATTGCCATCCGGGTCCATACGCATGAATGACACAAACAGGCTGAACTCGTGAATGGTTACGGTAAATATCACCACCATTTGGTGTGTTCGACCGTAGGTTGTACAACTTCACTACTCCTGACGAAATGGCAAATCGTAGCTCGTGAGTAACTTTGACTACACTTCTCAACACCCTCATCTCCCGCAAACATTTTTTGTCTGAAACACCCAACCATGGGAAAAGAAAGGAAGGTACGTATTTGTTGAAAAGGAAACCAAACCAAACAAACTAGTCTGTGGTGTAGTTAGAGGCCAACGTTTTGCGTTTCACACGAAACTTTCGTCAGGCCAAGTGGACCGGGGGTTGATTGATACTGCCTTCATCATGAGCAAAGAACAATAATTGCGGTTATGGAGATGCCAGAAGGATTTTAGTCACTTGTCAGAACAACATGCCATT
>OX104061.1:67188950-67215519 GCA_944474145.2 Dicrocoelium dendriticum
GATGCTCCTCAGAAATTCGAACACATGATCATAAAGAGAGCAGAAATATTTTAAAGGCAGAAGCAAAGAGTAAGTTTAACGTTAATTCCGGAAGACTGAATTCAGCAACGGCAACTAGTTTGAACGTATTTGGCACTATTGTTTAAGTTAGCAAATTTAACAACAGCAAATCAACGCGTTTCAACGCAGATCATGAGATCATATTAATTCCCATGAGTAGAAGATGCTCACATTCCACCAGGAGAGAGCCCCCATCCGCACTCCGCAGTTATAGCGAGCGGCTTGTAGCAGCGCCATTCCGCTGCAATTTGCTATCGTCCAAAATCCAAACCGAAATTTTGGTCTGATAACCGCAGCTTGGACCACTGAGAAAGACTGGGAGAATGGTGTCACATGACATTTCTTACTGAGATGTAGTGCCGTTTGAGGTACGTTCATATGTTCGAGTTAGCACTCGTATTTTCAGCTTGTTCTCTGCGTTGATATCGTACTTAGAAGAGTCTCTGTTATTATTACGGAAGGCAAGTATGCGTGAGCACATAATCACATTGTCATAGAAGATATCAGAGGCTCCGTTAATATCAGAGAAGAGGATCATACCAATTTTGGACCCAATTAACATTTTGCAGGGAGTGTGGAACCACCGCTGACCTCACATGCGACGACTCAGCTATACTTTTACATCCGACTATTTTATGATCACATCCAGGGAGACCATTAATTACAGCAGTAACTATCGGGGGGCATGCCTGGGGTAAAAATTAGATCTAGTATATTTTTACCTCTGGTAACCACGAGAAAATGTTACTCCCACACACCAATGATGACGGAGGTTATAAACTCAGCACGTTTCGCGCTTGTTACTAAGCTGGACCAACAGATATCCGGTAGGTTGAAATCTCCGCCAACAACTTTATCAAAAGAACCAAGTTCCGGGATGTAATTAAATATATCAACCAACTGGTTCTCATCACTGAGGCTGACCCAGCGTGAGCGGTATATACAGCCTACAAGCGTTCGCTTAGTACAGAGGGCCAAGAGTAACCAAGCGGAATCAATAATGGGGCATATAAGTGGAAGTGTGAATTCAGAGACAAGGTTTGTTGAGTAGAAACTTCTGCAACCACCTCCTCTGCCTTGTTTTCGATCACTTCTAATAAGCTTGTATCTTTCGATAGAAAGCAGCTGGCTGGGCATGGAATCATGACACCAGGTTTTAGTGAGCAAAACCACATCCGGTTTATTCAAGTATATGAAGGTGCGGAGTAAATGAAGCTTATACAACAGGGAACGGATATTAAATATCATCAGTCTTAAAAAGTCCTGACGGTGTTCATCACTCCACCCAGTATGTACTCTTGCAATCACATTAGTTCTAGAGCCTAACGCAGCAAATCCCCTACCGTGAGATTCGCCAGTTCTCTCGGGAGTAGAGATGGTGGTAAATGGGTGAGAGAATTCAGAAAGACTGCTGTGGTAATTTGGGGCGATTGAGTTTAAGTGGGTAGGGTGTTATTGCCAAAGAGCTCGCAGGGGGCATTGTGAGAGAAGGGGGCTGAAGAAAATATGGATAGGGGCATAAATAAGTGGTCTGTGTTTCGGCAAATCCATGTACAGGCCTGCCAGAAGAACAGCCTTGGCACCTCGCCTGAACAATGGGGAAGTGTGGCGTGCCACTCTGTGTAGCAGCTTATTACTCACGACTGTCACTGGGACACGGGGAGTCACCTTTCCAGTATGAAGGCCCCGGTTTGATCTAAGACGCTTAGGGCGTGGGTCATGGCCACCGTTGCTATGTGCAGTCCTAATGTCACTGGGCCGTAATGCACCTTCACTGGAGCTATCCACAGTCCCACTGGATGTTTCTGGAATTGTATCTGTTTCAATCGCAGTGGGCAATTAATACAAATCCCTACTGGTTTGTCAGAACGTGGTACATCGAGTGAGTCTACACTACTTCCTATGTCCACCAGACTGATGTCGTGTGGAGGCATGGGCATCTCATTTTCCACTAAGTGGTCGCCAACGTTAGCATCGCTTGTGTGGAAAGTAGCATTGCCAACATTATCTGCGTTTTTGTAGGGGGAGAACCAAACGCTGTTTACTGATCTCCTTCTTGGCACTCCAGGAGGCGGGCAACGGGGATGATTCTGCTTCGGCTCAGGCGAGACATTAGTTACACTCAGGTGTTGAAGTTCCCGTTGCAAGGGTGACCTGTCTTCGAATAGTATAACTTCGCTAAATTTCGGAACAGATCTCAAAGTATTTTGAATTTTGATAAACGAACTTGCGAAACTTTTGCTTTGAAAGCTGAACAGAGTACCGACACGGGAAAGGTAAAATATTTTCTTCAATCTTCTACAACTAATATCGCTCAGTAATGTTGTACGCTCTCGAAACAGTATGCTTAATGTTGTCAATCGAGATATTATCAGCTGTGTTGATGGCGAGGTCGTTTTTTTCTCTTCTGCATCTTTGGGTAACATCAGAGGCCACTTCATTTAGGAAGCTTAATGCTCCAAGTTTGCGCTTTTGCTCTGGGTTAGACGGAGCCTGAATTATGTATGAAACTGATATAAGGATAGCCCCAAATGAGTCAAACAAATTTGTCTCTCATTTTGCTCGACTAACTGTTCCTCCAACGTCTTTATTTTGTCTGACAGTGGAGAGATAATCCCGAAAACGCTAAGTGAACTCAGTCATTGGTCTTTTTGACCCATTTATCTGCTTTTGTATCCCAGGCGGCATTGAATGTGTGCAACAGGGCATAGGTTCCTCGGCACTCGTTGCGACCGCAACGGTATTGCTTACCGTGGTTACCCGGTTTTCCGCACTCTTTTTTCTCCTTACACGAGGGTTAATGACAGTCATGTATCGTTTAAAGTGGAAGATAAAAGCTATCTACTATATGGTATAACCCAGCATGCATTCTGGGATAAAAAAGGTCGTTAAGATCGAGTGACTTACCTATTCAAGTCTCCATCAATACGGCCGGACGGAGAGGCGGTAAAGCGCTGTCACGTGCTCTGAGGTGAAAGGCGGCTTGACGCAGGTCTACGCAAGCTTGGACGCGATTTATCGATCAAGCTGCGGCTGTGGCGTTCAATTTGTAGTTGTGTGTTTGCAGAGTGTCCTCTCTGGCGTGTCAGTCGAATGTGTCAGCCTGAACGTGGGGCAGATTACACGGGGGTGTGAATGAGAATTTTCGTGGTTACGCCTTTAGATAGTGCCAGATGAATTTGACTTGAGACCTATAGCTGCTCCAACCAATGTGTGAATTTAAACGAGTGAGAGTTCCTTCAAAGACCGTTGAAATGCTCTATTGAGTGAGACCAGACAATGTCACTGATGGTGGAGTTACGCAGCGTTTAACATTTGGATATCGGCGAAACACGGCCCGGAATATAGAATTCAGGGTAAATATAGGGAACACTGGAGCATACTCGGGAAGATAGCATCACGGAGTAGAGCTTGTAAAAGCACGACGAATAAGTATAGATCCAAAGGTGTGCGAAAAAATGTCGCAGTTAAAAACCACGAGTGCACAAGTGAGCGATTAGCACGCATATTCTAAGTAGATCGATGTACACCCAGTTGCTCAAGCGACATCGGGAAGCCACCATTAACAAAATGCGCTCTTCATTTGCCACGTTTGGCATTCCAGAAATGTTATGCACAAACAACGGTTCACCTTTCTTAGCGCGGAATTCAATAAAATCGTCACAAATAATGGTATCGAGCATATTAAATCGGCTCCGTTTCACCCAACATCAAAGGGGCTAGCAGAACGTGCCATATAAACAGTAAAACAAGGCTTACAAAAGAAGCGAACGGGAACGTTACAAACAAAACTGGGTCGCTTTCTATTCGCCTACCGTTCGACGCCAACTGAGACGACTGGAAAATCCCCGGCGGAATTAATGTTCGGCAGAAATCTTAGGACGAGACTGCACTTGTCGTTCCCTAACCCACACGCAGGAGTAGAGGAGCGACAGATGAAACCTGTGTTCCCAAACCATACAAAGATTGAAGTCACATACGAGGAACACACGGTTACCGCACGAAGACTCTTGGTAGTCTGCAACCGTAATCGATGCGTCAGAGACTTAGTGTGATTTGCAGCTTCCGGATGGGCGAGACGTGCGCCGACACACGGATCACGTACGCACACAGGGCACTGACTCACCGACCAAAGCGCAGCCTGACTCCCATTCTGCTACAGAACCAGTGGCGGCGGAGGACGAATGTAAACCCACAAGTGAAACCACTTCGGCGGTCGAGCCGTGCGCGCAAACCCATAGATCGTTTCCCAGCTGGAGTATGAAGCTAACCACAACACTGGGAGATGTCATATACACCTTAACGACCGCTGACTATGTACTCACACTGATTGGTCCTTTACACACAGGCACGCATGTGTGCATATACTAACACTTATCTTCACATCTCGTAACTTGTATCTGGTCACTTTTCGAGTAAACTGTTCCCTTCCGCGCGCTGTCTTCTTTCCGGCTTAGGGCCCATATACGTGTTACTAAGAGCGAGACGTGACACACCAGCACTCCGACACCATTGGTGACATGTGTCCATATTGAAGGACCGCTTTCACAATCATCGTCTCACGTTCTTTGTAGTTTGACGATCAGCGCAGCCACGAGGTCGATTGCTCAATGACATTTTCCAGGGAGAGGGTCTCACGAAGGTATCACCACTATTTCTGGTCATGAGTGGTCGCTTCGCACTCACTATGACCTCCAGCTTCGGGAAAACCATGTACAAGGATGGTTCTTGCTACGGATTCTTTCATGTGTTCATCCAATCCGTGCTTTGCTTGTCTGAGCTCGTTCAACAGAATATCAGGGAGTAGGCGGACAGAACCTGACCCTTTCCGGCGGCGGGTTATCGATAACAGGACATATTCTGCTTCATTGGCGGAAGTCAACACAACTCGAGGTATTGGTTCACCGCAGGGCTGTGAGTTTGGGTGGCGATCAACACGTGTCAAATGGACGGGCTTAGCTACAACACCTATCAAGTCGCGTATGGGGTTCGACTAGTTCATGTCCTCGAGTTATTTTCCTTTTAAGGAATCTAAGGTCGATTCTGGAACGTTGGTGCAGATTACCGCTGCTATACGACGTGCAACTCTGGTTGAACTCAACCGACCAGCCGAATTGCATACATCAGATGGAGACTGTATGGGTACAGCTTCATCTTCTTCATTTAATTTGGGCCCAGTGGGAGCGGCCGAAGGTCTAGATGTTCGGTCACCTTTGGCAGCAACCAAATTTCAACCACTACTAGTGTCGACGTCCTTCTGAAATCTCGGAACCGTTTGAAGAGCAGACGATGCCTTGACTGTGCTTATCCTATTCAGACTGGCGATGATACCTTCAGGCGTAGTCCTGCTAGTGGTGTTATTGCCATTTAAAGCGACAGGTGATGTAGGTTCTAGGCACCACCCAACCTTCTTCCTCAGTTTAAATGCGAACCCTAATAGAAATTACTAGGATTTACTCTCTATAACGCTTTCTTCAAATGAATCGCGCTTGGTGTTCCTCATTTGTTCAACCATTACGACCAGTCTTTCGTATTTCTGCAATGGTTCATGTACAATCTTAACCAGTAAGATGACCATGCATAGTGAACAGAATCAAATTGAATCTGATTGACTATTGTGTATCTTTAAATGGGTTAGTGTGAGCTTGGAACATTTACGATGAAACTTGCCAAAGAAATTGAAATACCGGATTCCATTTCGTACATCTTTATGGCAGCAAGGAAACCCACATACTACCGTCGATCTGCATGCGGTAATGTCGGTCTTTGATTCATCGCCACAAGCCGTTGCGTCAATCTGGGCTGTTCCGATCAATGCCCGAGCGCTAATGGCTTCCTGTGGGTCGCGCGTGCGTTGAATTGCCTGCAAGTTCAAGGTCGCCACCTTCTGTGCGTCTGGCCCCGGTGGAGAATATTTAAGCAGCTAAATCGTTTACACGGTAAACGAAACGATCGCGCAATACGGACACAAAGTGTACATTGCTATTTTGAGGAACGGTCTACCGCTGTGGTTGTTGACTCGTCGGATACAACGTGTATCTTGCTGTGTGGTTCGTGATTCGGAAAATTCCTCGATTGTGTTGTTGCGGGAACGGTGTGAAAGCCGCAATGTGAAGGTAAAAAGCAATCCACACAAGCTAAATCCAAAAGACGGAGTGCACTAGATAGTGCTGATGAAGTTGGGTGGTGTGTGTAAACACACGTATGTGTGACAAAACAGCGAGAAGGCAAGGTGTTCGCAGATGAGCGACTAGCACGCAGGCTAGCTCAAGGTCACTGTCATCTCGACGATGACCAGTCCAAGTATATTTTACCGTGCTTTATTTGGCAGTCATTAAGTTCCGGCTAATTTAACATAGTGTCACTGGAAATAAATCATCTCGCCGATCGTAGCAGATGGGTCTAGCGGAAGTACCTTGTATGAGACCTATGCATGAGACAAGGTACGTGACAACTGGATACGTCGACCACCTCAGCCAAGTTGGAAAGTCGTGAGAGAAGTAAACGTCAGCAGTGTCAGGTTGGTTAATGTATAGGCAACAAGTCAAAGAACATGTGCTGTATAGGTGAAACCGTATGTAGCTCATGTGAGCAAATTGAGAGAGTTAGCATCGGTTCCAAGTGCAAATCTGATTCTTAAATACATTTCAGTAAGTGGAAAATTCCCATTTCATTATCAAGAACGAAAGACTGAGGGTGAACAATTGTTTTCGATGATTCATCTTCAGACCTGTACAATCATATGGGTGAAATCGCAATGGGCAATTACAAGGGGATTAACGATCAGTTCAAATGAGATAGATCACGTGTCGATCAAAGGCATGAACCAGTAACAAACAGAAAACTAGGGTTGAGGTACAGTTGCACAATTGCAGTTGCTGTCCGAAGGATCCGTTTTGGCTGGCCAAGGTAGCTGAACAGCTTCGATGAGCTTCTTTTGTGCACACAAAAGAGGTTGGTACAACCGAATGCTGATCGCCTCGGCAGTAGCAAGGTCCGGAGGCGCAAGCCTTTCTACTGGAGTGGAGGGACCCTGTACAGTATTCGAAAGGCACTGACTGGGTCAACCTTGTGGCGCTACTTACATCGGTCGAACGGCGCGGCAACTTTCGAAACGCATTAAGGAGCACCTACCACGTTGGTTGCGTCGAGGCGGTACTGGAGCTATAACTAGCTCAGTTATGGCTCATCTGGTTGATAGTGGGCATGAGGTTGACCCAGTCAGTGCCTTTCGAATACTGTACAGGGTCCCTCCACTCCAGTCGAAAGGCTTGCGCCTCCCGACCTTGCTACTGCCGAGGCGATCAGCATTCGGTTGTACCAACCTCTTTTGTGTGCACAAAAGAAGCTGATCGAAGCTGTTCAGCTACCTTGGCCAGCCAAAACGGATCCTTCGGACAGCAACTGCAATTGTGCAACGGTACCTCAACCCTAGTTTTCTGTTTGTTACTGGTTCATGCTTTTGATCGACACATGATCAACCTCATTTGAACTGATCGTTAATCCCCTCGTAATTGCCCATTGCGATTTCACCCATATGATTGTACAGGTCTGAAGATGAATCATTAAATACATTTATTCAACATTTTGAAAATTTAATGTTCTATACAATTACTTTGCGGCTACCAATATTTTTACACCGTATTGTTAATACCTACTTCAAGTTCAAAAAGAAAGTTGGAATAAACGAATACAGTAGTGCGGTCGGATTGACCGGTCTCGGGCGTTCTAGGTAGGACGGTGGAGCGGTCATTCTAGTGTTAACCGTCTAACTGAAGCAATTGATTCAGGTCTTCAGTGCACTCTTATCTTCCTTGACGAGCAAAAGGCGATCTACAAAGTTGCACACGAAAGGCTATTGTAAGGTGTTATAAATCTGCTTCTCTCTTGGCCCCAATCGTACCTAGTAGGACGGTCGCAAGGTGTGGATATTGTAGCGCCCAAAAAGAACTGCTCTCTTTCATGTGCAATTTAATTGCTGACCGATTGTACATTACTACTTCTTGTTTTAATCTTCCTTACAACCGGCCGACATTCGACCGCTTTGTAAGTTCCCGCGCCCACGTGCTCGCTCTTGTCTCGCTTCATCTGTCCTCGTCTTCTTGTAGCCCACCGAATACAGTCCGCTGTGTCCGACTCCAATTGCCTTCTGATATCAGCGCTTACTTTCGCGCACCATCTCGGACTAGTATTTACCAGTCCTACAAATTGGTGACCCCGATTCGCACGCGCGAATTTAACAGTTTTTCCTCGTTTGTAAATTTTTTGATGAGTTCGTTCCTATTTCTCGAGTATATACCTGTATTTATTTTTCATTGCTTAATTCTAGTTCTTTTATCGTGTTTTTGTTCATCCTTTATCTTTTTGACTCACATTTCGAGGGTGGCATCTGAGTCGTTTCGCAGCGTAGACATGCTTAGTTTGGCTGTTCCAAGTTTCATGGAACACAGCCCAGAGGTTTGGTTTAAGATATTTAGATCGAGCTGGCTAATAAGGGCATTGCGGCGGACCGTCCGAGGTTCAATCAGCTCGTCCCACACCTCCCTTCGTCAGTTGTGACGCTGATTGAGGACATTCTACTCCTTCCATCAAATGAGGCAAATTATGAAACCATGATGCAAGCGATTTTAAAAGGGTTACGGCCCAGCGCACGAGCTCGATTTGAACAGCTCAATGATCTCAAGCTTGGAGATCGCAAGCCGTCGGCGTTGCTCCGCGCACTTCAGCGCATCACTGGTCACTTCTTGAGCGAAGAAGGGATAAAGGAGCTGTAGTTTGCACAGCTTCCAGAGCCATGGCCGGTAATGCTTTCCACGTCTATAGATACACCCCTGAAAGAATTAGCTACCAAGGCAGACGCTGCGTTCGAACGTTCTCCACAGCAGATCCGGTGACATATTCACACTGATAGAAACCGAATCCCATATTTGCTCCCAGTTGTCAGGCCAATCTGACGCTAAAGATGAGAAAATTGCGCTACTTCGCAACAGAATATTTGTAATGAAGGCTTCGAAGCAGTGTGTGCCGGGGTCAAACGTTGACCACGTTTTGGCTACCGTTCATTGCGGCTCCTCTGTGCTTGCCCCGAGTACGTCTCGTTTGGCACGAAAGCACAGCATTTTCCCTGCACGTTCACAGTCAAATAACACCGAACCCGTGAAAAAGTATGTTGGTATCTCCGCCAATACAGTGGAAGAGCTAGAGGTTGTCGGGCTCCCCGCATTAGGCACGACCCAGCTGCTTCAGGGAAAGCGAATAGCCCGCATACTAGCGCAACAAACGTATCCCTCATTAACCAAGCAAATCGTCTGTTTTACGTTAAGGATCGACGTTCTTCCATCACGTTCCTCCAAGAAGGGGGCGGAAGTCAGAGTCATTCCAGCGACCGCTAAAGACAAGCACTCAGAGCCTACGTACAATTTGCGTGCGGCCAACGGTTCTCTGATAGCGTCATTCGGCCAGCGCATGCTGAACCTGGACCTCAACCTTCGCCGAGATTTTCAGTAGGTCTTCATGGTTGCGTCTGTACCCTTCGCAATAATCGGTATGGACTTCCTCCGGCATTTTGGGTTGCTTGTTGATGCTGCTCGCCACAGACTTCCAGATGACCGTACTAAACTGGGGATCGTAGGCGTTCTTCCGGACGCCCCAATAATCAGTCGCATTTTCCGAATCGCCCATGTACCATCAGATTATGCGAACCTGGTGCGCTACTGGTACGACCAGCTGAAGAGCATCCGCCAGTCACGACAGAGGTCGCTCATTGCATAGTCACGCGTGGTCAGCCAGTTAGCGCACGACCAAGACGGATTGCTCCTGACAAACTACATGCAGCACGAGCTGAATTGGACCATATGCTTCAGCTCGGTATCGTCCGACCATCCAACAGCCCATGGGCGTCGCCTCTACACATGGCCCCGAAGAAGAAGGTCATGGGGGACTGGCGTCTTTGTGAGGACTATCGAACCTTGAATACGGTTACCACGCCTGATCGCCACCCGATCCTACACATAGTGAATCTATCCGCCAGTCTGGCGGGTAAAAGTATCTTCAGCAACATCGAACTGGTACACGCATGCAACCAAAATCCGGTAGCCGAAGCGGACATTGCTAAAACTGCCGTGACGACTCCATTTGGTTTGTTCGAGTTTCTGCGCATGCCATTTGGTCGAAAGAATGCCGCGCAAACTTTTCAGTGCTTCGTCGACCAAATTTGTTGCGGCTTAGACTTCGCTTACGCTTATCTCGACGACATTTTAATCTCGAGCTCTTCACGAGAAGAGCACCTACGAACACTTTTTGATCGTTTATCTCAACCCGGGGTGAAATCAACGCAAAAAGTGTTCGTTTGGTGTCGACCCAGTAAACTTCCTTGGTCACCGTATCTCCTCTAGAGGCGTCGTGCCAGTGCAGGATAAAATTCAAGCCATCCTCGACTAACCCGAACCACATTCTTTCAAACAGCTCAGGCGTTTTGATGGGCTTGTCAAGCTTTACCGACGATTTATACCCAACTGCGCCTCGCTGATGCAACCCCTCACGGACCTTCTCCGAGGGAAACTCAAGAAATTCGAATTTTCTACCGCAGACGCGCTGCTTTTAACTCACTGAAAGAGGCTATCGCCAACATAGCTTCTATGGCGCAACACGATCCGGCCGCCCCACTGTCCCTCAGTACTGACGCCTCGGACGTGGCAGTCGGCACTGTTTTGCAGCAGGGAGTAGCCGACACGTGGCAGCCCTTAGCGTTTTTCTCCAAACACCTACCACCTACAGAATCTCGCTACAGCACGTTCGGTAGAGAAGTACTAGCCGTATATCTAGCGATACGTCACGTTCGACAAGTCCCAGAAGGCCGCTCCTTTGTCGTCTTCAATGAGCACAATCCCCTGACTTACGTGCTCGGCTCGACTACCGACCGATACTCTCCTAGAGAGTCGCACCACCTTGACTATATCGCTCAGTTTACGACCGATATACGGCATGTCTCAGGTGTGCACAACGCCGTCGCCGATGCACTTTCCCGCATCCAAGCTATCTTCGCTGACGCTGGCACTGCTATCGATTTGAAAGCCATGGCCACAGCGCAACTCGACGATCCTGAGGTTGATCTACTACGCAGGTCTCCCTCATTGGACATATGACCCGTTCCGCTGACATCATCAGACAGCTTTGTGTTTTATCTCTGGGAACGCCGCGCCCAGTCGTCCCACGCGAGTTTCGGCAGACCGTGTTCGACACGTTGCACGGCTTTTCTCATCCAGACGTACGTGTATCGGTTAAACTCGTAACCGCACGATTCGTTTAGCGCAATGTTAATCGGGACGTCCGGACTTGGGTAGCTGCTTGCCTTCCGTGTCAACGCGCGAAGGTGCACAAGCACACGAGTAGCCCATTAGGCACGTTTCCGACGCCGAACGCACATTTTCATCACGTGCACGTCGACCTCGTAGGTCTTCTGCCGTCTTGCAAAGGCTCTGTATATCTACTGACCCGTATCGATCGATTTACTAGATGGTCCGAGCCGTCCCTATCCCAAATCGCTCCTCGGAAACGGTAGCGAAAGCTTTGCTGGAGCGCTCGGTAGCTCAATACGGCTGTCCCGACCTCGTAACCACCCATCGAGGGTCATATTTCTCGTCAACATTTGCCACGTTGCTAAAGGATTTGGGCTGTCGCCACGTTCTGACGACGGCGTGTCATCCGGCCGTTAACGGCATGGTGGACCGTTTTCCCGTTGAAGACAGCGCTACGTGCGCACGCAGATGCTTCATGGTCTAAAACGTTACCCCTCGTTCTCCTAGGCTTAATAAACACGGTTAAAACCGATTTCGACACCAAACCAACAAAGCTAGTGTACGGTTGCACGCTGCGGTTGCCCAGAAAGCTGGTAGCACCAGCCCATCTAATCCCACTTTTGACTACGGAAGTTACACTGATCGATTGGCGCACCAGATGCGGGAGCTACGTCCACCCGCTCCTCAAGCGCAGAGGCCACCAGTATACGTGCCCGAGAAGCTGTCTACGTGTTTACACGTCCTTCTTTGCGCAGACGGTGTTCGACAGCCTCTTAAGTCGCCGTACATAGGACCTTTCAAAGTGCTACACCGCGCGAGTAAGACGTACACTATTGACCGCAGTGTTCGACGCGAAGTCGTCACCATCGACCGTCTAAAACCCGCCTTTATGGAAGAAACCACCTCGCCTACTTCGTCTAGTAGTGCTTTGTGCGACGTCACAACTCACTGCACTAGCTTTCAGCATCCTAGTGCAGTTCAACCGGACCACGATCTCGATCCACAAGCCGTCCCGATATCTCCGGAATCTAGTCCACAGCCTCCCACGACCAATCGCCGCGGTCGGGAGGTGCGTAAGCCCGTTCGTTTTTCCGACTAGGTACAGTGTAAATACGTTTAGCTTTGTAGATATCGTATATATTTGCCTCAGTTTTGGTCGAATAACGTTTTGAAAACAAAAACCGAAACCTCCGGAAATCCTTTCCCTAAAAAGTATTCAAAAAAACAAAAAATTTAGACACATAGGACATTCGTTCGTTCTTTTTTGCGTTTTCTGCTCATACTTTTCTATTTTCTTGTCTATACATGCCCCAACTTTCCCATTCGATCGACTGGCTCATGCGAGGAACATTTTTGAAAACACTGACGCGAACGCTGGTCGGTTCTCCGCGGGACGAGCGTCGCTTCTTCGCGGGGTGAAGGTCGCTTCTCCGTGGGACGAGGGTCGTTTTGGCGCGAGGCGGCGGGGGGGAGAGACCACTCTCAAGCGCACCGTTTGGCAGCGGCAGAGGTTGAGGTCCTGTCGGTCTTTCTCTGGGCTAGCCAGATTTTTGTAGTTCAACAAGCCCGCTCCAACGGCTCTCCGAAATGCACCCTGCCCTGCAATCAATAAATAACAAATCACAAACGGCACAGCGCACTCCGACTTCCGGCGAACCCTCATTTGACATGAACGCTCGCTCAGTTTTACTCGGCACGATTTCGCCTTACGAACCTCGTTTCAACATTCCTTTTCGAAATCGGAGGCTTTCTATGTTCAGCCTTCTAGGGGGGAGCTCTGTAGCGCCCAAAAAGAACTGCTATCTTTCATGTGCAATTTAATTGCTGACCGATTGTACATTACTACTTCTTGTTTTAATCTTCCTTACAACCGGCCGACATTCGACCGCTTTGTAAGTTCCCGCGCCCACGTGCTCGCTCTTGTCTCGCTTCATCTGTCCTCGTCTTCTTGTAGCCCACCGAATACAGTCCGCTGTGTCCGACTCCAATTGCCTTCTGATATTCGCGCCTACTTTTGCGCACCATCTCGGACTAGTATTTACTAGACCGACAATATCAATGGTATCATCTACGTCGCTTGTGATCACCAATGAGTGGCACAGGGCAGTGGTTTTGGTCCGTTACTCTTCCTACTGTATATAAGTGACCTTGCTTCTGTTCCAATTTGACAAGCCCTATTTGTTTTCTGAGAAACTAAAGGTTGTTTAGACGCTCCCAGATTCTCAACATTCCGCTGAACTTGGCAATATCCAGAGCGACTTGAAAACCATTGAGAAATGGGCTGACATGTGGCAGATGAGGTTTGCAACACGGAAATGTAGTATTCTGGCGTATGAATATCAGGAGCAGAATTGTTCAGGCGTCATGACGATGTCATTCTCACCAGCCAGTCTGTTCGTGACTTAGGTTAGAGACACTCTACTTCGCTGAACTTTAACGAACATACAATTCATATCGTGAGAAAGCTAAGCCATCAATCAGACTCATATGCCACCTGCTAACTTCCAAGAAACCAGACCAAATTTCTTTCAAACTCAGTATCAGAGCTTTGCTTGAATATTGCTGTGTTGCGTTCAGTAACCTGTGCAAGTGTGATCTGCGAGCCAATGAAAATGTCCGACGCGCCTTCACGGAAGGCAGATTTGGTTATTCACCCGCTCCTTCAGACTGAGATAGGTGTAAAGTGTTACACCTTGGGCCTCTGTCATTACCATCCCTGCATTCAAATTTGTGCGTCGTCATAAATTCGCGTGGTGGAAAGCATAGGTTGGAACTTACACACTGCACTTTCGGGGAAATACCAGTTATTAATTGCGAGCGAGCGGATGCGCAGTCTTTTTCAGGGCAATTGCATCCTTCGCGCTTTCAGTATTCCGAGACATTATAATCTATTCTTGTTTACATCTTCCGATCGTCCATTTGGTTGGCTGATGGCATATACCGATCAATTGTTCCTCTTGTTAGTCACACCGCATACTGGTGTCTGCTTCTGCTTACCTGCCCTTCATTCGTTTTAGTTTTCCTCAACGCGCGTTGGATCCATACGATGCAACAATTCTCCCTAGTTCCGTACCCAGCACGCCTCTTACTTGCCACCTATTGCGATTAGCATGAGTAGCATCCCACAATTGACGACCCAGACTGCAAGCACGGTTCCGCCATCGCCGAAATCATTTTTTGTTACTCACAAGTAGCAGGATTTTAGTTGTAATTCTGATAAGGCTTTCATCCCAGTAGGTCGCAAGCTACATAGCGGAGCCTACCACTGTCACTGACGAAATCATTTTTGCTGAGCTCGTCCTTTTGCTATGCTGGATGGCATTTTTGCAAATATTGTATTGTGATGTTCCATGGTTTACTCAGACGCACTAGCATTTTCAAACAATCTATTAGTGTTGCGTGGCTGTCTGTTCCCCCTTACGTTAATTGATTATCGTCCTTTTTGGATTGGCTTGTTAGAATATGGGTTTGGCACCATACTATATCTTCCGACTAATTTAAATGCAGTCATTTGCTAGGTAGCCTTTCTAAGTACATCACTTGACAGCTCAGAGGTACTAGTTCGAGCACAAATACGGAGCTCGCTTATGAGTCAATTAAACAGAGAATGACCCGAATGGAATCAAGGGGTACGCGAATAAAACAGCTACTCTATGGCTTGCGTCTAGGAGATGCGAGGCCATCCGCCTTATCGGGTGTGAAGAAGACTTCCCGCCTCCAACTCAATGGAACCAGGATGTGAAACGCCAACCGCTACATATGCGTTGAATAGTCCCAACACGTCTCAGCAGCCATTCACTTCATGCAGCCCCTCCCTCTGAGCTTCCCATAGTACGTAATGAACTAGCAGCGCTCTGGATTCACCTGCAGCACCAGTACCTAAGAGCAAGTCGGTAAGCTCAGTAGCCTACCACACAGCAAACTATGCCGGTATCAATGCCGATTTAGCCCTCAGACGAAGCGACGCGCTACGACTCGCACCTTCACCTCGACGCAATCAGGCAAGCTCTCAAGCCGAAAATCACACATGATTAACGTCACCGACCACATCTCCGGCAGTAGGCTCCTTTAAGTTCAGGACTGCAAACCTGGAACCGCGTTCCTGGTTGATACCGGGACTAAAGTCAAATTGGTTCCTCCCGCACCTGCGGAGACGACTCAGCTGTCTACCCTCAGTCTTCGTGTTGCCAACGGTACACTCATCCCTGCTTACGGCCAACGCTCTTTAACCATTAGCTTAGGTCTCCGTAAAATATTTCGCTGGGTGTTCATTATTGCCGACGTTCCGTTTGCCAACATCGGCATAAAATTCCTTAAACAGTTTGGCATGTTAGTTGACGCGAAACAAAGGATATTCTACCCCGCAACGGCACTCAGTGTCACTGGCACCAACACGGCATCCCAACCCACCATCCCAGACCTCTCCCGATTACGCCGAACTTTTCTGTCACGCGCCATATTCGAACTAACGGTCTACTTGTCTCTTCATGTCCTCGCCGAATTTCGCCGGAGGCTCATGCTAGCTGGGGCGGAGCTTAAGCACATACTCGAACTTGGAGTAATCCATCCTTCAGATAATCCCTGGTTCTCTCCAGTCCAGATGGTCCCAAAAATCCTGGGGACTAGCGTCCTTGCGGCGATGACTGGGCACTAAATAAACCTATGGTCCGCGGTAGGAACCCTATCTCGCACATGCGTGCCTTACTGCATGCCTTACAGGTAACACAGTTTTTAGCACGATCGATCATTTTCGTGCGTATCACCAGATACCTGCCGAGGAAGCCGACATACCTAAAACAGCAGTCATCACTAACTTCGACTTGTTCGAACTTTTACGAATACATTTGGGACTGTGCAAAGCCGCACTGACTTCTCAACGCCTCATCCAAGACGGCACTCTTGACCTAGATTCGCTTGCCCATACCTCGATGATATCCTTGGAGCCAGTTCATCCGACGAAGAGCACCTCGCTCAACTTCAATTACTCATTCAACGGCTGACTTAACATGGCATCACCGACAATCCGACTAAGTGCGAACTTTTCAAGTCCGGGGTAGGATTCCTGAGAAAACTCATCGCATCGTCTGGTATCGAGATCCTTGCGGACAAAGTCCAATCCATCAAAGATTTCCCCGCTCTGACTTCATTTAAGCACCTACGTTTGCATTTGTGGTTTAGTCAACTACAATCGACGCTTCATCACCGTCTGCGCTCAGCTCATGTAATTTCTGCCTCGTCTTACACAATTATTTCTGGCTATACTGCCGAACATCCTCCTCGTGCTGCCAGCTGGGTCGTTGGTATTCTACCCCTCCAGCGAATGATTAGACGGCAGTGTTGCAGGCCGTGGTGGGTATTCGCTTGGACCGTCTTGGACTACAGCCCTTATATTTAGGTGATGACGGAACGCTTGTCAGGGATTTGGAAATAACATTGTCAACAGAGCGTGTTTCGCGGATGTAGCACCCCTGCTCTCGTGTGTTTGCGCATCGTGATCAGAAGAATGCAGAAGTAACGTACGTTAGAAAGGCTTTCCATTGTTGATTCACAAAATCATTTGAACTATTTCTTTGGTATCCCAAGCGAGCATACTGTTTGGTCAGATTTAACTAAAGACCAGTGAGTTAAGCTTCGCGTTTCGGTTTAAGAAGTTGACAAAGATTTGCTTAGGACTGCACAGTGCCCCATGCGTCAGTGTCGAATCAAAGTGAATTCGCTGATGCAATTCAAGGTAGACCCCAGCGTTTTGTTGCTCAGCTATAGGTGGTGATGAGAGAACTAACTTTTAATAATCAGTTGCTATTAATTGTGGAATCTCAAATGCTGCATAAGTAAAACTACAAACTTTTATTAAACAATATTCTGCTATGTATGTATCTGGTGTCAAATACACATTACATTTTTATGCTGTAAACCATTTGTGCTATATTTCGTTAATTTCTGCTATCATTCCCGAGAATTATTTGCACATACTATCTACACAGCAAATTCGAGATCCGGTTGTTTCATGCATGAAAGTTGCTAGTAACCTGACAATCTAGCTAGTGCCTCCGTTTCCTCCGCGTGTTCTCCTCAGAATACCGACGACTTCGCTTAGATTTCATTCTCACGTACCAGATATTAACTGAGAGCAATCACATGTTTACATCACTGTTGACCCTAGCCACTTCCAAACAGTGTCAAGGACATAACCTTAAACTAGTGATACACCACTCCCAATAGGAATAAATGAAGTATTTTTCTTCTCTTCGAAGCTGTTCCCACTGGAATGCACTGCCAACACATGTGATGAACGCGCTAAACGTGGGGCCATTCGAGAGACTATTAGAGTTTCATTTTAGTGATAAACACTACGTAACAGTTTGATAAAGTGCAATGGCTTAACAAGTGCTAATTTACGTTCCAACTTGGAGTAGTTTGCTTCTAAGTTTCATTTGCATATCCATCCTGTGGGTCCTGTAAAGTTACATCTTTTATCCAATCATAGACTATTGAACTATTGAGATTCAGGCCTTCGAATGCCATCATATAAGAAACACAGCGCGTGCTGCATATTCAAAAGTCTCGTAACAAACTCCGATCTAAATTTTCTCAGTAAAATATGCCTTGCTAGGGAATAAACTTTCCTCAAATATCAGAAAATTCTCTGCTTATCTGCAATTCAGACGGATGATCAGTTCACCTGACGGTTTCCAATCTCATGTTAACATGTAGCCAAAAGATGTCTCCGTATGGTTTATTTGAGAAAGGTCGTGGATACGCTTAAAATTTATAATGTTCCCTACTTATCTCAATATCATAAGTTTGCTTTTACTTGGATGAACGCCTTAGTATATATTTACAGTCCATCGTATGCCCATCACTCCTACATTCCCGTCTTCTTCTCCTTTAGTGCACTGTTTCGGAGATGAACTACGTCTTCCAAGCTGAAATCTCCGTAAGACTTCGTTGTTCCTAACAACTTTCCATCATATTTTGCTTCGCTTATTAACAAAATCTTGCGAAACTTATTATGTTTTACATTCATCAGACCTTATATTATTCTTTATTTCACTGTTGGTCACGAGCGAGGTGATCTCTTGAGGTGACGGATTACTGCTTCCAAGATAAAGTCAGTATACGCGTGCAATGCGTACTGCCACTGACTCGCTTGCAAATGACAAAAAGTTGCCATACTTGAATGATCTACATACGCATCGGCCTGAGGCTTTAACACCCATAATGCATGCATAAAACCGCCCTTACAAACAACAGCAACAACAAGTGATGGCTTGCATGCTGTTTTGGCACACCGGTACACATCCAGCTGGAGTATGGAAGTGCGGGTGAAATACATCAAGGGAATAACCCGCATGGAAGCATGTCCCCTGAAGGCAGTTCCATGGTTGGCCCTTATTACTTTATTTGAATATTTGACTAAATCTGCATTTGTTATTGTTCCTGCTTTCTTAATCACTCTACTGCCTTCAAAATCCTATTCAGTTCAGAACCGTTTTTGCGATTTTCATGTACCAATTAATCAATCTCCTCAGTTTGAATGTGTCTGACACCGTAGTAGAATAAAAGCTTTATTTATTTAGTTATTTTTGCATACATTAAAGAGTAGCATTGAAAATTATACAGGAGTTAACTCGCTTCCGTACACATTAAGTTGCATAATTTAAATAACACTAAAGTCTTACGGAAGAGCTGAATACCAACAATTACTTGCAGTGATGCGCTCGTAATTTAGAATCATATTCTACTTATCGGTTTGCCCACTGTGCTCAAGTATTTATAATCGCACGTCCGAGTCCCTGCCGAAGGTACCGTAACATGTTGCCATAAATTGCATATGTATGTAATAAAGGCAGATAAATTTCTCTAGTTCGTTATAATTCAGCAATTTATTTCAGGGAAGCAGTATCTTTCGACTAATAGCATCAAGGAAATGCATTTATAAAACTAGGCAAAAATTTGTCTTCGACTAGGAAAGCTAGGTTAAATTTGGTCTACTCTGAACCGACTGCCTATTTCGTCGAGATGACTTTGTAATCCCCTGTGATACTCACGCATGGGCACATGCAACCTTGTTCTCAAAATACACGATGGTTTCTCGGTCCGAAGGAGTGACGGAGTTTCCTCTTCTGATCAGTGTAAACCACGCCCAAAATGATATTACAGCCACGTCATAATAAGAGAGAGACTGCAACAGCATCCATTGATTTCACTGTACAGGATGCATAGACCTGATGACAATCAGCTCGGTTGTCATTAGTGGTCGTTATTTGAAGTCATTATTAAGCCGCTCCAAACGGCGTAGAAAAATTTGAACAAAACCGTTGCGATAAATTGATGATAAGTTTAGACTAACTGCTAAACTATAACCGGCAGTACTTCTAACGGTGAGTATCCAAATTGATGCAAGGTAATGTTTTGGCATCTGCGTTGCTAAGCGTCTCATGGAGTGTTTGATGTGTGTTGGACCACTGGTCCGAGTAAAATGCTATAGATTAGAAGACTCTAAAATGTTTAGCAGCCTATCCAAAAGACACAGGGTAATAGACGAAAAGGTTTCTACAATCACATTTGTGTAGCCTGAATTGTAAGACTTGGCTTCAGTCTTTGCCTGTCTCCTGTAAACTGACTCGAAGTGGATATCCGCATTGATAGAGTAAGATAGGCAAACATAACTTTAGAGCAGCCATGTTGCCACGGATTGAGCGGACAAAATGCCTGCAAACATATTTGCCAGTCTATGTAACAGTTTGTCCCGAACGCAAGTTAAAAGTTTAGGTCTGTAATTCCTAGGTAAAAGCTTGTCGCTCTTTGTTAAAAACGGAACAGGTAACAACCTGCTTCCAGTCCTTATGCAAAGTACTAACCTAAGTGATGGGTCCGGAAGGTAAACTTGCTAGTTCGTTCAAAAACGACAGATATTGTGAGTTTTGGTGTTGGGCCGTTTGCATTGCCTAATAAATGCACCACTGTATGACAGAATAACATGGTCACTGGCTACTAGGAGGACCATAAACAAAATCCCGTAACAAAGTCTCCTGACTTTGCGACGACCAGATCAAAGATGCACGGTGTCTGATGTCCCATGAAGGTAGTGGTTTGATCTACAAAGTGGTACAAAGGTCCTTTCAATGCTACGTGCAAAAGCTCAGCAGCAAAAACAGCAGCCCCTGCACATGTGCGGTCCGGCCAATGTACTTCGCGTGCATTGAAAGCAGCCTTAGATGCCTTGAGTCTTAATCCCACAAATGGTAGTTGCGCACCATTAGCTTTTCAACCAGCCACATATGTCAAATGTCTGAACCTGCGGTTCCAGTTTTTACTTCGCTGTGTCTCTGTATTCATTATTATGGTGAAACTAATCTGGCTCATTACAATCAACACGCAGCTCACGGTCCCTATTGGTGGTTGAACAATCCAACACTTTGTCACAACACTAGGGGCCATCTTTCTTCCCACTTTCTGTTACCGGTTGTTATTGTTTAGAAGTACTCCTCCCACGACGAAGTCTATACGCTGATGAAAACGAAGAAATTGCGTAACCGCCCATGCTAATCTCAGAGTACTATCTCGTTCTTATCCTCCCCGTATTCCTTAGGTGTACCCATGTAAGGCAAATGCTGGCATTGCGAACCGATTTGGATAGAGGTGGCCAGTCTAAACGCCGTCGAAGCAGCTTTGCTCATTGCATTCATTCCGGCACGATGCCCTTAGGACAGCACGTACCCGTGCACCATTTAGTCTAGAAATCCGTTATAACGGTGAAAGTTATATTCCCGTGAACAACATACAACGCTGAGATATACGTCCACGAAGATTATGCTCAAGTTGCCAGCCGGCGTTTCGCTTGCAGTGCAGAAATCGCCTAAGGCAATTGACCAGAACCTTCTGCAAAGTTTCACAGTTGATGGCCCGACATTTTATGACAATCCGGTCCATCAGTAGTTGAAGTGAAACAAGGGTTGTTTTGTATGCGCTCCGTCTCAAATAACGTCAAAGGAATAATCTAAGGGGTTTAAAGCTGGTGATCGGGGAGGTGATTGCATATGACCAAAGCGACCAATCCATTTGTGACCGAATCTCTCGGTAAGATAATCACGCACCATTTGTAGTTTGTAGTAGTTTAATATAAATCAAAATCACGGCAGATCACTGCACATCCGCATCTTTCTACGTTCGCCTGAAGAAAGTTATATCACGAATGGCGAACTAACAGCATCTTGGCCATGAAATTACAAATAGCCATTTACTAGTTCAATTAAAGTCGATATTTTAACTTCAAAGCCTTTTAATTTAACTGGTATTTCCGGAAACTTGGAATTTCGTGCCGATCTAGCTGATTGGATAACTATAATTGTCACTGCATTCACTGCTTTTTAACGTGCTTGTACAGTAGATCGCCCTCAGTAAAAATGTTCTTCCCAGGCCCCTAATCCGTGTGTAATTACGGTGATGAGACCAGTTATTCTTGTATGTTTTACTTGATACCACAACCTGTGTGATAGTGGGGCTATCAAATGTTGCCATTAAACTCTTCCCATCGTAGCAGTCTCTCGAAAGTTTAACACTCCATCTTCCCAACACATAAATTAGTTGTAAAAGTTTTCTCCCCATAGCTAGCGGGCTTGATGAGATATACTGGAGACCATGATGTTCACAGCTTTTTCTACGCTTGGTTGATCAATCTTTTTTAGCGTAAATCGATACCCTACTGTCTTATGTTTGGTTACCAAATATGTATATACATTGGTTGGTTGCTCTAAAGAAAGGCGTTGAAAGTTAGTCAGCCGGTGGTTCGCTTTGTAGCCGTCACAGCAAGACTAGACCCACATTTTTCCAATAATTAATCAAACTTTAAGAACGCATCATTTTCAGCTGTGTGCATAAGAAAAACAAATAAGAGCAATGGTTAACAACTGGAGATTCAATGTGATATGGATCCTGGGCATCAATCAGGACACTTGTCTCAAGACACCGTGCTGGTGTCTTCTGAGAATATTTACGTTGTTTTACGTAAGACTGTGGATATAGAACATAGTCGAAATATGCACGCTGGCGGAATTCTCTATGCAAATATATATGCAATTTTCAGCAAATTTTCGGCAAATTTTGCTCTGACACATAATTTGATAGGCCAATTCATCACTATGAGTATCAGCTACTCTGAAGGATGAGATGGAGATGATCAGTAATTAAAATTGCTTATATTTATAAGTGACGATTATCTGCATTTCAAATTGTCTTCCTGGACTCTTAACTTTTGTCCATCTCGATATAAAGTTAGGCGAAAAGAAATCGAAATATAACATCGAGTGAGATTCAATCTCCATCAGCATCCCTAATCTTGCATTGCGTAACTCAGATGTGAATGCACATACCTCTGCCTTGATAATGCACCACTGTGCGTAGGTAAACACCAATTCAGTTCGCCAGAGAGAGGTTTGTGGTTCCCGGACACAGCGAAATGTTTATATGTATGGGAGCGATTTAAGCATCTCTGATACAGGCTCATCCGTGTACATAAAGCTTTCGTCTTCCTTTCGTGCGCTATTCTGTTCAGCTCCTGTTCGATATTGAGGGCTTGCAACGCAACAAATCTACTTCGCAGACTGATCGGGTTGCCTGCGCTTCCATCAACATTATAAATGTTGCCCGACTACCCAATCTCAGTCAGTGTTTCTTGCTCCTTGTTTTTCCTGGTTACCAGTTGTCACGATTCGGTTCTGTTTGGAAACAACTAGTCTTTGGATTGCATCGTTATGGTGCTAATTTTCGGCCCAAATGTTGCTGCATTTTAGCTTTGATTTTACTCTCAAACCATCTGTAGTCAGCAACATAGTACGTATCTGGCATGGAATTCAGGACTGTCGCGAACGTGCTACGCGTTGCATAGGTCTTCAATCGGAGTCGTCAATTGACATAGCTCAAAGGCTACATAAGGGTCGAATATTAAACCCTTAAAGTTAAGATAATACTCGGGACATGGTAATAACAACCTTAATTCCTGCTCTTTCCTCCGCAGAAGATGGATGCCATGTCGTTTGGTTGTGTGAAACTATAGCATTTCTAATGAACTGTAAAACTTCGAAAGCCTAGTACCAACTACCCCAAAGTTTAAAACCTAGCTCTAACGATTGACTGGAATCGCCTGCAGCGCAGTTCGGACAGAGTAGCTTGTAATGATGTAAAGGACAAGTTGAGTTATCTTAAATAAAGAGCTGCGAAAAATGCGACAAATACGTTTACCGGACCAAGGTCACATTTGGGTCTAAAACAAAACGGGTAATCGAATCAATAGAGAAGATGCAAATTTTATGCAACACGCACAAAACTAATCTCATCTAACAAGTAGGACTGCAAAACAGGCAAAATGCTGCATTTCATTCATTAGATCTGACAAGCATGAATGACAAAAGGGCAAAACATTTTAGTTTGCAAGCAATACCAAAGCTTTTCATAAGTATGTGAAGGAGACCAGAAAGTTGTAGAGTCCAAACTACCATGGCCACCACTTGTCTATGGCGACCAGCCAAAAACATCTACAAAGTGTTCTTTTATGACTGATGTTCTTATGCAAGAACCTGACCATAGCAACTACGTGTCCAAGGTGACCACTTTTTGTCGGTCCTTTGTGTGGTCGCGTTAGACAGGTTTGACTATAGTAAGATTCTCAACACGCAAGAATAACAGTGGCCATCGACTACTTTTATGGATATTTCGAATACCATTGCCATTACAGTGTGGTTCAGTGGCCACTAACACTGTGGAACCTTTGCCATATCAATTCTCAGCGAATGTGATCGCCTTATCTAACGTCAAATTCATCGCAATAGATATCGCAAGCACATTACAGTCTCTCCGTAGAAACAGTGTCCTGTGAGTCTGCATGATATATACAAGGTTCTTAAATCCCTTGAGCGTACTTTTACAGTGTAGCTTGTTGCCTTTTCAGTGTCAAATCTATTCCCATGCTTGTGCATCTGAGTAAATAAGTGGAATCACCAATCCGATGTACAAAGAAGTTAGGCGATCTCATCCTGCCAACTAGGGACTTCTAGCTCTTCCTATGCTTCGTCAGATGACATGGAATGAATAATCGTAGAACTGACACGGTACCTTAGAAGTCTACAAATCATTGACAATCTTTCACGTATGTTCAAATGTAGACCATCTTTTCTGGTTATTCGGCTTTTGACTGGTGACACACGGACCACAGTAACCGACGTATGAGTCGCACAAGAAGTGATTTACTTAGAGGTTACTAAAGCTTTTGACATAGTTATTCAATGCGTTCAATGTGTTCTTCAAATGCGCAGTGACTATGAAATAAACGGTTCCCTGCTCATCTGGTTGGAAGGTTACTTAGACGAGAGAACGATTACAGTAAGGTTTGCCAGGACAAATTCCGACAATCTATACGTCTACAGTGGTGTACCCCGAGGATCTGTCTTCCGCCCGTTCTTGATTTAAATCTTTATCAAAGATTTCCAAATAACTTTGATTTCATAGTACACCCAAGAAGTCAGACTGCATTTCACTAAAACTTCTTTTTACATTAGATTTAGATTACATGTTTTGCATAGGTTTCAGAATCTATGGGTGCCACTGTGATGTAAATGAAGATCGGAGTTTAGTATCAAGGTCATCCTCACAGCCCTGCATCAAGGTCATCCTCACACACGCGTGACGTGCGTGCTACTGGTTCATTTGGATTATTTCCCTCTATCCTCTCTCCATCTTCTCGCAGCGTTGTCACTGTACGCTCATTCGAACCGGATTTACCAGCTCTACACAGTGATCCATCATACGTGGAAATATCTTCTACGATTAGAGGCTGTGCCATCACTAAGCGTTTTCACTGGCATCTGTGATTAAGCGCAAGCGTTTAATTCAATCGTATTGAGCCGATTGCCATTCTGTGTGACACCATTCGATGCAGAATTCTCGAGGCAGGCCGAAAAGCCTAAGCTTACTCCGACCCAGTGTTTCTCAACACAGCTGTGAAAGAATCTGTGTTCAGCGCTCTGTTCAGGTTGCAGTCACTCGCCATTCCTTGTGACCTTGTCAGCCAGTGCGGCTGCATTACCCATCGCACGGACCGCGCGACCACGCCGACCGCTCATTTGACCTTGCAACCACCACGCTCGCCTGACCGATGTGCGCCGCTCTCAAAGCTGTAAAAGTACAGAACGCTAACCAACCCACTGGGTCAGGTAACGACACCAAATTGAATGGCAGAAAGGCGAAACCGAAGAGACTCCCATCGAAAGGCATTTGCGGGTTAGGAGAATGTCATCGGGTAGTAAAAATCGGTCTGGCTTGTTCGCACTGTTTAGCATGTTACCATACGAAATGTGCAAATGTGTCCCAACAACAGTTACGGGGGCGAAATAGCTCCCAAGATGTATTTTGGTTCTGTACTGCGTGTTCCACCATCCCCCTCGTTAAGTGTTTGCTTATCCTAGCTGAGAAATGCGACCGGTTAATCGCAGAAGCAGAGCAGAGGATAAACAATGAGATTACTTCAATGGGAGCGAGTATGGACCACAGAAGCGTAGCGGCTGCTAAGCAACGGAATGCTGAACAAATCGCTTCGCCTGCACCGCAATCAGCCATGTCTCCATCTCCGTTGTCTTCTCCAACTTTGGTAGAACGCCAGGCGAAAACAGACTGTACCTACGTGAATCAAGCAGTACCCACAGCAAAGAAAATCAGGCACCATTCAAAACGTCTGGTTAAGCAAATTCCACTAGACCTGACATCTAGTATTAACAAGGATGGAGCAGCCAAACACCAACCGTTGGTACCTGTAGCTCAAATATCTCTTGTCGAGACTAAGCCTCCCAGAACACTAGTTAATATGCAGAGATTGCTGCAAGGGTCCACCGAGAGGCCGCCGTTGCGTCCTCTTCCATTGTAAACACCGTTAACGCAAATGGAGGGAAAAAGAGCAAACAATCACTTGTCAACAAGTCACGACAAATGAATACCATACCTTGTAGATCGATTAAAAAGGGATACAACAACAGTGCCCGGACTGTTGTATGCTCAAATGTCCCTGAATCTACCGCCATCACATTGCGGGGTTAGGTTATCAGATGACCAAGACCAATGGAACTCATTGTGTATGCAGATGAGTATCAAAGCCAAGCCCGTAAACTTGCTACGAATTACTCGTCATCCGAACTCGCCACACTATGGTGAACCCAGACTTA
>OX104061.1:67216012-67298964 GCA_944474145.2 Dicrocoelium dendriticum
ACTGCAACTTATTGTGAATCATTGAACCCACACTGTCTCTGTTTGTCTCACTGACGCCTGGTTTCTCGGGACCATTGGTGCGGATCAGCTGAAAGAGCTTGCGGTAATTGCCTAATGCTCCAACCTCCTCCATTTTTTGAGCCCTACTGGTCTACCAGGCTTTCTTGTCAGCGCGCAGGCTCCGCTTTGTTCGTTCCTAGCAGTCCGTCTGATCACATTGTGCTCAGATCTGGTCGGGATGTTTCTTCTGGATTCCAACAGGTGCACCGACCTCTCGGATATCGAGTGACTGTTGTAGTGCCGATTGTTTGAACCACAAGCAGATGCTTCTGCGTGGTACATGGTGGCCGAGATCCTATTCCACTGAAGCTCAGTGTCATTAGGACAAGGCAGCGTAAGTTCGGTACGCACTTCATCCTGGTTGGCTTGCCTGACTGTGGTCCTATATAATTTCTCGGTTACCATTCGGAGGAGACTCTTGGTACGCCTCCCGGTATACTTCATCAAAAAGCGACGGCGTACCAAGACATGATCAGAGTCGACGCAAGTATCTCAGAACAAGCGACAAACCAGCATGGAACCACGCCACCGTTAACTTATGGCAACGTTATCCATTTGGGTCCATCACTGGCCAGCTACAGGAGGATGCCAAGTAGCACTTCGGTGCCTTCTGTGTCTGAAAGCAGTGCGAGTAAGAAACAGCTGGTGCTCTACACACACTTCTAACAAACGCTCGCCGTTGTTCGCGCGGTCGAAGTTAAGCTCATAATTACCACCCAACAGAGCTACTGTAGAGGTCGGACGCCCTACTTGTACATTCATATCGCGTGCAAGCGCTATGTTCCCTGAACTGGTAACGCAGCGTAGTAGCGTGTTCAGTTCGTGGCAGAATGTGTTCTTGGCAGCATCAGAACTGCAGTCCGTGAGAGCATAAGCGGAAGCCAAAAACAAACAGCGTCTTCTAATACTTGGTGAATTAACCTTAGTTGATGTCGTCAAACGGACTGCACACAAACGGCTGTGCACCGAAATCCAATCAATTAACATTGACTCAGACTTGGCGCTGATAACAATACCCACTCCAGCTCGACCAGTGGTTACCGCATCAGCGATTCCGGATGCGCGCAACCTATAACGAGAGGACAAGCCGGGCGCAGTTAATTTGACAACCCAGTGAGGGTTATTGATCCTAGTTTCGGACACACAACGCACATCAATACCCATTGTATCCACTGTGTGAGTGCAGTCTGTTGACTTATTTGTCTGAGTTCGAACGTTGAACGCCACCAGAGAAACCGGACAGCGTGGCTGTAGAAGGGCCTATTACCTATGAACGTCTAGTGGGTGGTGTGAAAAGATTGCTGCATTTGGTTCGACCCATTGGCATTATGACTGCTATGAAGTAAGCTGGGATTTATAGAAGGAAGGTTAGTAATGGGGGCTGGGTTGGGAGTAAGAGAAACATGTGGAAGAGATAGAAGGAAGGCGTCAGCAGTTGCATGTTTGCGCTTATATGCCCTCATGTATGCAGTAGATAAGTCAACGTTTGATAACCTGCGCGGCGTCTGATGCATGATGTGGTTGAAGATGGAAGAAATAGTGACGATTGCACTTAGGCTGAGATACTGCCAGGGCACCCAGACCTAGACAGGAAGACGACTGCGTTCCTCAATCAAATCGTTAGGTTCCGAACCCTGTCGGGAAGGCAGCGGGGTGGTGTCAATGATTTAGTTTCACAGTGATGGATGTCATCCCATTCCAAACCCAGCCTGGTGGATCAGGAGACTGTGTTTGTTTGACCTCTATCCATTGACCAACCTTGTAGGAGTATCTCCCAAAGGGTCGGGGACTCCACCGGGTAAAGCTCATTGGGTCGACAAGGTGCGCAAATCATCATAACAAGTTAAGGTCCAGTCTCACTGCGATGATCCACGTAAAGCGTAGACAAAACTTAATGGCTGGATGCGAAAGAAAGGAAAAAAGCAAACATCACAAGCTGCACATTGCAAACGGCGAGTGATAAAATCGTCACAAATGTATACTATGGACTGAAGTATTAAGTGAAAGGTTTGTAGCTGCAAACCAAAGACATCCAGTGGATGCTTGAACTTTGGATGAAATCACCTCTTCGTGCAGGTCATTGCAAGCAGCAACTACTGAGTGTGATATCCGACTGCCAGTCCCAACCCGACCAGATCGACACCCGTGCAGTGTCCTTGGGTAAACATGGATGCTGGTGATCTAGTTGAGTGGACAAAATAGGATAAATTCGGGTCAGTTTGACCCTTCAGGATGCTATAGGTGAGGATCAGGTCCAATCTATGACGTCGATGGTGTGCTGGAAAAACGCCTTCTTTAAGCCGTCGCCCTGAATAAGCAATGCGCCTACACCATACACCACCTTACTGCAGGCCCTCATGACGCGGTGCACTGTCATCTTGTCCCAGGTTAAGCAAGGAGCACAAACTTGCACGCGGTGTTCAATGGCTGTATACAGCGTACGAGGGATTCCGAATGAGCAGCGAATCATCCACCGCATCCTGAATCCCTTGCAAGTGACTTTTGTCCAGTTTTCCCTCGATTTGCGATTCGATGCCAGCGTGAGCCCCACATCCAACTGCTCAGCCACACGCGACACCTCGTTTTCGCCTAAAAAGTAACTCGTAAGTGGACCTCCATCCCAAATGCGGAATGTCGAATATAAAGAGATTAATTGGCAGTTGCCACGAAACGGACCAGTCCCAGAGCCTGTGATGTGTAGACAACAAATAGCGCGGCATGGGCGCTTGACGATCAGTGTGCACGTAAACCTCGATGTCGCCACGATCCAAGCAGGTGTTGGTTAGCTTCGTACCAGTTAGTCGGGGGTTAGACAGGCACTTAGACTCTTCATTAGGCATGTGGCCCAAAGTTAGATTTGATGCGCACTTGTGTGAGAAATGATTTACACAAAATGCTCGAGGTCAATTTATGAACGTGGGTCTGTGATGACATATTTCAAGAGGTAAACACCGATACGCTGGTTCACTGAGGGGCGGGACGAAATTGCACACACACAGGCAGAGAACTTGCTGTATCGCCAAACGTCTGCTGACCCGTTAATTGCAGCGCCTGTGGTTACATTGCAAAACCCCGCCACATATTATTTGAACAAACAACCGGTCGGTGAGTATTGCACAGTAAACCTTTGCATGGCCAACTTATAGCGATTAAATTAACACGGACTGTTATGGCCCCATTTGTCAACATGCAACTTACCGAGGTCTAGTTCCATAGGATTTACGTGGTGAACGTTCAGACTGTCACAAAAAGGCCAAAAGATAGTCAATTTAGTAGGTGCTACTGTAGTATGCACTGTGCTGCCGAGATTTCAAACTTCTTCAACTCGTGCTCTTTCGCATCAACCATGACCCGAGCCCCATCTTCTGGCCACGTTGAGCTCTACGTATCCAGACGCAGCGCTCTCGTGGCATGACTATGAGCCATTGGTTGGCAAAACGTTGGCGTTTTCCATCGCCCAACATCCGACACTGTCATACTGGTGGCGTTGCGATATTTTCTGATGATCCACTCATATACTGTGTTACGTATCCAGCATCACGGATCCAACTTCACGGAAACGGATTAAGCTCACTGTGACACTTGATTGCATATGCTTTTACAGCTATACTCCCTTGCCTAGCGCTTTCTAAGGACTGCTCTGGGGAACCTATCATAAACTATGCTGTGGCCACTCGGTCATTTGTGCTGGACGATACTTCCAGGCTGTGCAGGCCGAATGCATTCCGCAGTTACGTGAATTAAGCGTTACTTCGCGTCGCACTATCCGATACTACCAGTTTAAAAGTGTGGCTGTTTCTCGTTGATACTTCATTGCGGCTTTCAGATGTGGTGCTTTGAGAATCTCAAGGGAATCTTTGTATTTCCTGCAGTCATTGAGCGATGGGCTGATGGAGTCTGGTGAAAAGCGGTTTCTAGATGTTGCCCCTTGGGCGACATAATAAAATTTCTTAGCCATACAAAACCGGAATACCACAATTAGCTACATATTCCCATCGGGTGCCACTTCCCCCTGCAAATTTCCCGGAGCATCCATCCGGACGTGCAGGACTCGTCTATTTTAATCCTTTATCATTCGTGTCTCCTCATCTTTTGCAGGCCGATCCGGAGAAAGGTATTTCACTCCGATTCCCTCGTTTCTTGCGTGTTCGTGAGGATAAAAAGCCGGAACACGCCACATCCGCTGAGCAGGTCAGTTTGGCTTCACGACCGTTCACCCGATTTGTTGTCCATTTTAGGTTTACGAAATGTACAAAAGTCAGGAGCAGATCAAAAATCGCGAAGCAGGCAGCACAGCCCCTACTGGCGAAGACGACGAGTTGTACTGATTACCGTGCTTCGTGTAACTGTATCCCCTTCGTATATGTCAATTCCCTGTCCCGCTGAATTCGTGCACCCGCACACAGATTTGTCAAAATTTTGTGAATCAGAGAGAGATATACAGTATATGCATTTACTCACAAAGTACTGGCGTGTTATCCTGCAAGTGAAGGAGGGAGAAGTAAGACAGTGGGTTATATAAAGATATATACAACCTTCTACAGATAGGCATGGAGCCAACAAAAGCCATAAAAATACCACCAAGTACAGTTATCATATGAAAGAGAACCCAACACATTGTACATCGATCCAGGATTTATTCCTAGTGGTTGCTACTACCCTGTTGCCCAAGCCGAGATAAGCTTTTAAGATTAGAAGACACCACCCCGAGCATTTGGCTTAATAGCCTGTCCACAAGGCAGCGGAGCGAATTTAGGGAATCGCGCCCCTTGAGCGCGGATGACCAACAGTTTAGTTCATACGCCTTTCGTTTGGGGATTTACCAAACAAGGGCCCGATCCTCCCCAGGATTTCGGCAGCAAACCGCTGAAGTTCCATGTTGTACCAGTATGAAGTAAAGGACAGTGACTTTATTTAGTGACGAGTTACATCCGCCTCGTCGCCATGTTCTCAAACGGAAATTTGGAATTTGTTATAGGGAGAGCGCTTGCCAGGCGAAAACCCACCACGTCCTGGAACACTGCCATCTAATCATTCACTGGAACAGGTAGATTACGAACGATCCAGCTGGCAGCACGGGGAGCCTGTTCGGCAAGATAGCCAGAAATAATTGTGTAAGACGTGGTAGGAATTGCATGAGCTGAGCGCAGCCGGTGATGAAGCGTCGATTGTAGTTGACTAGACCACAAATGCAACGTAGGTGCTTAAATGAAGTCGGGGCGGGGAAGTCTTTGATGGATTGGACCTTGTCCGCAAGGATCTCGAAACCAGACGATGCGATGAGTTTGCTTAGGAATCCTACCGCGGACTTGCCAAGTTCGCACTTAATCGGATCGACGGTGACGCCATGTTGGGTCAGCCGTTGAATGAGTAATTGAAGATGAGCGAGGTGCTCTTCGTCGGATGAACTGGCTACAAGAATATCATCGAGGTATGGGTAAGCGAATCTAGGTCACGAGTGCCGTCTTGGATGAAGCGTTGAGAAGTCTGTGCGACGTTGCACAGTCACAAAAGTATTCGTAAAAGTTCGAACAAGTCGAAGGTAGTGATGACTGCTGTTTTAGGTATGTCGGCTTCCTCGGCAGGTATCTGGTGATACGCGCGAACATGATCGATCTTACTGAAGACCGTATTACCTGTAAGGCATGCAGTAAGGCCCTGCATGTGCGGGATAGGGTTCCTACCGGGGACCATAAGTTTATTTAGTGCCCAGTCGTCACCGCAAGGACGTCAGTCCCCAGATTTCTTTGAGACCAACTGTAGTGGAGAGGACCAGGGATTATCTGAAGGATGGATTACTTCAAGTTCGAGCACGTGCTCAAGCTCCGCTTGAGCCTCCCCGGCGAAAGTCGGTGAGGACGCGAAGAGACGTGTGGGCCGTTAGTTCGCATATGGCGCATGAGAGAAATGTTCGGCGTAATCGGCAGAGGTCTGTGGTCGAACCTAGACTGGGATGGTGAGTAAGATGCCGGCGTTGGTGCCAGCGACACTGAGTGTCCTTGCGGGGTCGACTATCCTCATTTGTTTCGCATCGACCAAGATGTCGAACTGTTTAAGGCGTTTTATGCCGATGATGGCAAACGGAACGTCGGCAATAATGGACACCCAGCGAAATATTCTACGGAGATCTAAGTTAATGGCTAAAGAGCGTTGGCCGTAAGTAGGGATGAGTGTACCGTTGGCAGCACGAAGACTGAGAGTAGACAGCTGAGTCGCCTCCGCAGGTGTGGGAGGAACCACGCTTACTTTAGTCCCGGTATCAACCAGGAACGCGGTTCCAGGTTTGCAGTCCTGAACTTAACGGAGCCTACTGCCGGAGATGTGGTCGGTGACTTTATTAGTAGGTGATTTTCGGCTTGGGAGCTTCCGTGATTGCGTCGAGGCGAAGGTACAAGTCGTAGCGCATCGCTTCGTCTGAGGGTCAAATCGGCAGTGATACCAGCATAGTTTACTGCGTGGTAGGCTACTGAGCTTACCGACTTGCTCTTATGTACTGGTGAGTTGTCAAGTGCTGAAGGTGAATCCAGAGCGCTGCGTAATGTCGCTAGTTCATTACGTACTATGGGAAGCTCAGAGGGAGTGGCTGTATGAAGTAGATGACTGCTGGGACGTGTTAAGACTATTCAGCGTATATGTAGCGGTTGGCGTTACACATTCTGCTTACATTGAGTTGGAAGCGAGAAGTCTTTATCTCACCCGATAATGCGGATGGTCTCGAATCTCCTAGACGCAAGTCATAGAGTGGCTGTTTGATTCGCGTACTCCTTGGTTCCAGTCGTGTGACTCTCTGTTGAAGCGACTCATAAGCGAGCTCCGTATTTGTGTTGGAACTAGTATTTCCGAGCTGTAAAGTGATGCCCCTAGGAAGGCTACCTAGCAGATGCCTGCATTTAAATTAGTCGGAAGATATATTATTGTGCAAAAACCCATATTCTAACAAGCCAAAAAAGGAGGAGCATCAATTAACGTAGGCGGAACAGACAGCGACGCAACACTAATAGATTGTTTGAAAATGTTAGTGTGTCTGAGTGAGCTATAGAATATCACAAAATAATAGTTTGCTAAAATGCAATTCAGTATAGCAAAGGGACGAGTTTAGCAAAAATTATTTCGTCAGTGACAGTGGTAGATGGTGGTGCTATATCCCAGTTAGTTTGCAGATTATTTAGCACAGCCAACGTCCCCCATGGCCTAGTTGCTTAAGCTGCTGGCTAGTTGGGAGCTGCCTCTAACGGTCATGGGTTCGATCCTCCTTAGAGGACCGAGGGAATGCGCGCCACTGACGAGCCCCAATAGGGCGAAACGCGTCTGGCGCTTTTCCGGACTAGGCTCTGCTATGAAGCTTGTGAACTATTGGGATGAAAGACTTATCAGAATTACAACTAAAATCCTGCTACTCGTGAGTAATAGAAAATGATTTCGGCGACGGCGGAACCGTGCTTTCAGTCAGGGTGGTCAATTGTGCGATGCTACTCGTGCTAATCGCAATAGGTGGCACGTAAGAGGCGTGCGGAGTACGGAAGTAGGGAGAACTGTTGGATCGTATGGACCTAACGCGCGTTGAGGAAAACTACAACGAATGGAGGGCAGGTAAGCAGAAGCAAACACCAGTATGCGGTGTGACTAACCAGAGGAGCAAATGATCAGTATATGCCAGCATTCAACCAAATGGACGATCGGAAGATGGAAACAAGAATAAATTATAATGTCTCGGAATACTGAAAGCGCGAGTGATACAAGTTCCCTACAAAAGACTGTGCATCCACTGTATCGCAATGAATAACTGGTATTTTCCCGAAAGTGCAGTGTATGAGTTCCAACCTATGCTCTCCGCCAAGCGAGTTTATGACAACGCACAAATTTGTATGCAGCGATCGTAATGACAGGGACCCAAGGTTTAACGCTTTGCACCTATCTGTCTGAAGGAGCGGTTGAATAACCAAATATGCGATCCGTGAAGGCGCGTCGGACATTTTCATTGGCTCGCAGCTCACACAGGTTACTGCACGTAACACAGCAATATTCAAACAAAACTCTGATACTGATTTTGAAAGCCATTTGGTCTGGTTTCTTCCAAGTTAGCATGTGGCATATGAGTCTGACTGATGGCTTAGCTTTTTCACGATATGATTTGTATGTTCGCTAAAGTTTAGCGAAGTAGAGTATCTCAAATCTAAATCACGAACAGACTGGCTGATGGGAATGACATCGTCATGAAGCCTGAACAATTCTGCTCCTGATATTCATATGCCAGAATACTACATTTTCATGTTGCAAACCTCATCTGCCACGTATCGGCTCATTTCTCAATGGGTTTCAAGTCGTTTTGGATATTGCCAAGTTCCGCGGTGTGTTGAGAAACTGGGAGCGTATAAACAACATTTAGCTCCTCAGCAAACAAATAGGCCTTGCCAAATTGTGTAACAGACACAGGGTAAATTATGTACAGTAGGAAGGGTAACGGACCTAAACCACTGCCCTGTGCCACTCACTGGTGATCACAAGCGGCGTAGATGATACCATTGATATTGTAGGTCTAGTAAATACTAGTCCGAGATGGTGCGCGAAAGTAAGCGCGGATATCAGAAGGCAATTGGAGTCGGACACATCGGACTGTATTCGATGGGCTACAAGAAGACGCGGACGGATGAAGCGAGACAAGAGCGAGCACGTGAGCGCGGGAACTTACAAGGCGGTCGAGTGTCGAGCCGGTTGTAAGGAAGATTAAAACAAGAAGGAATAATGTACAATCGGTCAACAATTAAATTGTACATGAAAGATAGCAGTTATGTTTTGGGCGCTGCAGAGCTCCCCTACTAGAAGGCTGAACATAGAAAGCCTTCGATTTCGAAAAGGACTGTTGAATCGAGGTTCGTCATGCAAAATTGTGCCGAGTAAAACTGAGCGAGCGTTCATGTCAAATGAGGGTTCGCCGGAAGTCGGAGTCCGCTGTGCCGTTTGTGATTTGTTATTTATTGATTGCAGGGCAGGGTGCATTTCGGCGAACCGTTGGAGCTGGCTTGTCGGACTACAAAAAACTGGCTAGCCCAGAGAAAGGCCGACAAGACCTCAACCTCCGCTGCTGCCAAACGGTGCGCTTAGCAATGGTCTCTCCCTCCGCCGCACCCCGACCCGCGTCAAAACGACCCACGTCCGACGGAGAAACGATCATCGTCCCACGAACCAACGACCGTCGTCCCACGGAGAAGCGACACATCCCGCGGAGAAGGGACACTCGTCCCTCAGAGAAACGATTAACGTTCGCGTCAGGGTCCTCGGAAACATTCCTCGTGTGGGCCAGTCGATCGAAGGGGAGGGTTTGGGGCATGTAGAGACGAGAAAATAAAAAAACATGCGCAGAAAACGCCAAAAAGAACGAACGAATGATCTGCGTGTTCAAATTTTTGGTTTTTGAATACTTCTTAAAGGCTTTTCGGAGGTTTTTGATATTTTTGTTTGTTTTCAAAACCTTAATCGACCAAAAACGGGGCAAATATATACAATATCTACAAAGCTAAACGTATTTACACTGTACATGGTCGGAGAAACGAACCGGCTTACGCACCTCCCGACCACGGCGATTGGTTGTGGGAGGTGGCGGGCTACATTCGGAAGATCTCGGGACGGCTGAAGCTTGTAGACCGAGATCGTAGTCTGGTAGAACTGCACTACGATTCTGTAAGCTGGTGTGGTAAGTTGTGACGTCGCACGAAGCACTACTAGACGAAGTAGGCGAGGTGGTTTCTTCTATATAGGCGGGTTTTAGACGGTCGATGGTGACAACTTCGCGTCGACCACCGCGGTCAATTGTGTACGTCTTATTCGCACGGTGTAGCACTTTGAAAGGTCCTATGTATGGTGACTGAAGAGGCTGTCGAACACCGTCTGCGCGAAGGACGTGTGAACACGTAGACAGCTTCTCGGGCACGTACACTGGTGTATTCTGCGATCGAGGAGTGGGTGGACGCAGCTCACGCATCTGGTGAGCCAATCGATCGGTGTATCTTCCGTAGTCAAAAGGGGAAGTAGAGGGCTGGTGTTACTAGCTGTCCGGACAACCGCATCGTGCAACCGTAGACTAGCTGCGCTGGTGTTGCGTCGAAATCGGTTTTAACAGTGTTTCTTAATCCTAGGAAGACGAAGGGAAGTGTTTCAGACCATGAAGGATCTGCGTGCGCCCGTAGCGCTGCCTTCAACCGGCGGTGAAAACGCTCCACCATGCCGTTAGCGGCCGGATGATACGCCGTCGTCTGAACATGGAAATAGCCTAAATTCTTAAACAACGTAGCATATGTCGACGCGAAACGTGACCCTCGATCGGTGGTTACGATGGCGGGACAGCCGTATTGAGCTACTCAGTGCTCCAGGAAAGCTTTCGCTACGGTTCCCGAAGAGCAATTTGGGATAGGGACGGCCTCAGGCCATCTAGTAAATCGATCGATACAGGTCAGCAGATACACAGAGCCTTTCGTAGACGGCAGAGGATCTACGAGGTCGACGTGCAAGTGATGAAAGCGCGCGTCTGGCGTCGGAAACATGCTTAATGGGCTTCTCGTGTGCTTGTGCACCTTCGCGCGTTGACACGGAAGGCAAGCAGCTACCCAAGTACGGACGTCCCGATTAACATTGCGCCAAACGATTCGTGCGGTTACGAGTTTAACCGATGCACGAACGCCTGGATGAGACAAGCCGTGCAACGTGTCGAATACGGTCTTCCAAAACTCGCTTAGGACGACTGGGCGCGGCGTGCCCAGAGATAAATCCCAAAGTATAGTGCTGTCTGATGATGTCAGCGGAACGGGTCATATTGTAGAGGGGCCGCTTCCAAGAATGGCTCTGGGGAGCTCTTCGGAGCTAGCTGAGAGCGGATCGCGAAAGACGGCTAGCGACGAGCCTGGGCCCGGAACTACGGAGCGGGAACATGTGGACAGCGCAATAAATCAGACAAATACGCCGCTAGCGCAGCCCACAGCACCGAGGCCGAGCCGATTGACACAGCCCCGAACAAGCAAGTCGAGAGCTCTCGAACGACTCCTGGCCGATCCAAATCGGGTGCAGAGAAGCGGAGATCGAGGCGAAAACAGGAAGACGGATCTTCCAAGTCAGAGCTCCCGAGGCGAAAGGACTGGCTCGTCTCTAACATCCGCACCTGTGTTGCGTTGTGGGACGGAAACCTAGTCGATATTCGATGGCGCGCGCGAGACCCTCATGTGCCCATTTTCGGTGTGCAATAAACGTCTACCCCCCTGTCTTGTCGTTCTCGCTACATTGGTGCCGTGACCAATCGCGATGGAGTTGACCCGGTTGGAGCAATTTGCGGCCGGTGACGTGGAGGCGTGGCTGGATGAGTTCGACGGAATTGCGGCTTGCGCGGGTGTGAGGGGGGATGCAAATTTGCTAATTGCTTTGGGCACACGGTTGAGTGGACGAGCCAAGGCGGTGTATTTGCTCACTCGAAAGGCCAAACCCGGTTGTTCGTTCGCTGAGATGAGGGCTGCCTTGTGTGCAGAATTTGGGAAGGATCTGGAGAGAGAACGAGCACTGCAACGATTTCACGCAGCCAGATGGGACGAACAGGAGGATTTGATGGTGTTTTTCCAGCAGCTGGACAGACATCTAACGATTGGGCTCCCCGAGTTAGAGGGCAAAGGAAGAGAGCGCCTACTGAAACAGCAGTTTATCCGAAGTCTGCCCGGTCCACTCCATGATCAGGTGAAATTGGCGTCGCTGGTGGGAGACAGCAAAGCGTTGGATCTGGTGACGGTCGCCCAGAATTTGTCGGAACGAGTGACAGTGAGAAGCATCCAGCATGCTGAGTTGGAACAGAAAGTAAATCGCCTTTCCGAAATGGTGGAGCAGCTGTTGTCGATAGAGTCTTCAAGCACCACTTCACAACGCAATGTACGGGTAATCCGGAACGGTCGCCGCTGTTTCCGATGCAACCAGAATGGTCATGTGGCGAGATTCTGCACCAACGTCAATGTGTCCCATTGTTTCTCTCTATCCATGCCGAATCGGTGGCGAGTACCAGTCCTCCAGGTAACTATAGAAGGTGTGTCTGTCCGAGCCATAGTAGACACAGGAGCGGCAGTGTCAATTACGAAGAGGTTCAATGGGGTTCCAGTAAACCCATCTTCAATCACGATGCAGACGGTCGGCGGACATTCTTTGAAAGTGACGGGCACGCAGCGGTTACGAATCAGGATAGGAGAAACGCTCATCAGCCATGACATGTTCATCGTGGAGGAGACGACCGAAACCATCATCGGAACCGACATCCTGAAACGGCTCGGTGTCACAATTGACCTGAAAAACGATGTGGTGATCGTGGCTAACGAGACGATCGAGATAAACAAGGGGAGAACCGACCGGGTTGGTGCCCTCAAAGCCGTGCCTGATTGTCAGAACCGTGCAATACGCAACGTACTGAGCAGGTATGCCCACTTATTCACAGACGCGGAAGATGATTACGGATTTTGCAATTGGGTTGAACACCGAATACCGTTGATCCCAGGAGGACAATGCAAGCCAATCTTCAGACGAATTCCACAGAACACCCTGGTGGAAATACAGAAGCAGGTGACCGAGATGGAATCGAAAGGAATCATCAGGCGAACGCACAGTCCGTATTCATCACCCGTGCTATTGACGAAGAAGGCCGACGGAACCTATCGATTTTGCATCGATTTCAGAGAACTAAACAGGGTGACTGTGAAGGATGCATTCCCGATGCCTCAGATGGAAGAAATTTTCTCAAGCCTTCACAGTGCGAAGCAGATATCTCTGATTGATCTCCGCTCGGGATATTGGCAACTGCCAATCGCAGAAGAAGATCGCCACAAGACGGCTTTCAGTGTCAATGGCCAGCAGTATGAGTTTTTGAGAATGCCGTTTGGATTGTGCAACGCCCCGGCTACATTCAGGCGTTTGTTGCTGATGGTCCTCGAGAACCTGCAAGGCGTGGTTGTGTACGGTGATGACATTATCGTCTTCTCTGAGACGGAACAGGAACATGTGACCAGACTTGGAGCAGTACTGCAGAGGCTAGATGAAGCTGGTCTGAAACTCAGTCGTAAAAAGTCGCAGATTGCCCAAAAGTCAATTGTATGCTTGGGTCACATCGTGGGCAATGGTCAAGTCCATCCACTTCCGGAGAAACGCGAGACGATCAAGTGCTTCGCAAAACCAAAATCCAAGCGTCAGCTCCGTTCGTTCTTGGGAGTGGTGGCATATGATTCAAAGTTTGTGCCCCAGTTCGCAGAGAAGGTCAGCCCGTTGTTAAAGCTGCTTCGCAAGGACGTGCCCTTTGTGTGGACAGCTGAAGCGGATCAGGCTTTTGACCATCTAAAGGCAGGCATAGCAGAAGCCCCGACATGTCTACGGCTACCCAATCCTGGTGAGAGGTTCACTGTGGCTGTCGACGCAAGCAACGTGGCAATCGGTGCGGTTTTGTCTCAACCGGCTGGGGTGGTGGAGTACGCGAGCAGAGTGCTGACGGGGGCGGAACAGAAGTATTCAACAACGGAGAAAGAATGCTTGGCCATCGTGTGGGCGTTAGAGAAGTGGAGAAATTACTTACTGGCGAATGAATTCCGGGTCGTCACTGACCACAAACCGCTCTCGTGGTTGATGACGGCGAAAGACCCGCGGGGACGACTTGCGCGATGGGCCTACCGATTGCAGGAATTCAACTTCACCATTGAGCACGTGGATGGTACGCAGAATGTATTGCCAGATATGTTGTCACGCCCGTGTTTGGACGACATCATGCCAGACCATGCTATACCGGTGCGTGCGTTCGCGATGGGAGAAAGGAACCTGCTGGGAGATCAAAGGACAGATGAATTCGTGAAGGTGTTGTGCTCTCACTTACGGGCTGGCACCAAACCGGAGGCTACATCGGAGGAGGTGGAGGAACTCCTCAAGATCTGGGACAGGTTGAAGGTCGAAAACGATAACGTGGTGGTGGCGATAGACGGACGGAAAGTGCCTTTTGTTCCACCAAATCAGCGAGAACGTGTGATGCGCATAACTCATGATGGCGCCCATATGGGATTCGAGCGGGTCTTTGAATTGCTGCGGAGGCGAGTGTTTTGGCCAACTATGAGGAAGGACGTCGCGGCATACCTTCGGGAGTGCCCAAACTGCCAAACGAGTCGGGAGATGGAGTCCCCGAGACCGCCGATGCGATCGATGGAGGTTGGTGAGCCACTTCAGTGTTGGGGACTGGACGTCTTTGGGCCCTTACCAGTGAGTCGAACAGGAAACAGATACATTCTAGTGATGATTGACCACTTCACTCGATGGGTGGAAGCCATACCAATCAAGGACCAAACAGGCGAGACAGTGTCGCAAGTATTCGAATTCAATGTGCCTGCAAGGTATGGGATCCCACAGTGTATCATCACGGACCAAGGGCCCTGCTTCGAGTCAAGAGCGTTTAAGTCAGTGTTGGACAAGTGGGGCATCCAGAGACGGCGAACTTCACCGTACCACCCACAAACCAACGGGATGACCGAGCGGTTCAACCGGACATTGAAGACGTGGATAAACTGCACGAAGTTGGCATGGGAAGATGCTTTGCCTCAAGTTCTGATCGCGTATCGGACCAGCATGCAATCAACCACCAAGGTCTCGCCATTCGAATTACTGTTCGGCAGAGAACCACGGATTGCGCTCGATACTTGCCTACCGAACCAGGGTGAGTGGAAACATCCAGCTGAGCATCAAGAGCGACTGCGATGGAAAGCTAGAAGCGAAACCAAAGCTCGACAAGCGCGGAATAAGCGAAATTACGACGCCAGGCATGCGGCTCACAAGTGGAGGCCATTCAGGATTGGAGAACGGGTCAAGTTACGGAACAACGATCGGCCGGATCATGACGGGCCGGGCGCAAGCAAGTTCAGAGAACGCTGGAAAGGCCCCTACACCATTATCGACCAGAAAGCGGGCAACTTCTTAATAGACTGCGGAGGAATGAAACGTTGGGTGAATGCTGCTCTCCTGCGACCATGGTACGAGAGGAAGAAAGGTCCTGGAGGAGGGGCGGGTGTAGAGGGGCCGCTTCCAAGAATGGCTCTGGGGAGCTCTTCGGAGCTAGCTGAGAGCGGATCGCGAAAGACGGCTAGCGACGAGCCTGGGCCCGGAACTACGGAGCGGGAACATGTGGACAGCGCAATAAATCAGACAAATACGCCGCTAGCGCAGCCCACAGCACCGAGGCCGAGCCGATTGACACAGCCCCGAACAAGCAAGTCGAGAGCTCTCGAACGACTCCTGGCCGATCCAAATCGGGTGCAGAGAAGCGGAGATCGAGGCGAAAACAGGAAGACGGATCTTCCAAGTCAGAGCTCCCGAGGCGAAAGGACTGGCTCGTCTCTAACATCCGCACCTGTGTTGCGTTGTGGGACGGAAACCTAGTCGATATTCGATGGCGCGCGCGAGACCCTCATGTGCCCATTTTCGGTGTGCAATAAACGTCTACCCCCCTGTCTTGTCGTTCTCGCTACAATATGTCCAA
This sequence comes from Dicrocoelium dendriticum, assembly GCA_944474145.2. Taxonomy (NCBI): domain Eukaryota; kingdom Metazoa; phylum Platyhelminthes; class Trematoda; order Plagiorchiida; family Dicrocoeliidae; genus Dicrocoelium; species Dicrocoelium dendriticum. Next base: position 67,231,593 of record OX104061.1, read on the forward strand.
TGAGGGAGACCTGCGTAGTAGATCAACCTCAGGATCGTTGAGTTGCGCTGTGGCCATGGCTGTCAAGTCGATAGCAGTGCCAGCGTCAGCGGAGATAGCTTGGATGCGGGAAAGTACATCGGTGATGACGTTGTGCACACCTGGGACATGCCGTATATCGGTCGTAAACTAAGCGATATAGTCAAGGTGGTGCGACTCTCTAGGAGAGTATCGGTCGTTAGTCGAGCCGAGCAAGTAAGTCAGGGGTTTGTGGTCGGTGAAGACGACGAAGGAGCGGCCTTCTAGAACGTGTCGAAAGTGACGTATCGCTAGATATACGGCTAGTAGTTCTCTACCGAACGTGCTGTAGCGAGATTCCGTAGTTGGTAGGTGTTTGGAGAAAAACGCTAAGGTGTGCCACCTGTCGGCTACTCGCTGCTGCAAAACAGTGCCGACTGCCACGTCCGTGGCGGCAGTACTGAGGGACAGTTTGGCGGCCGGATAGTGATGCGCTATAGAAGTTATGTTGGCGATAGCCTCTTTCAGCGAGTTAAAAGTAGCGCGTGCTGCGGTAGGAAATTCGAATTTCTTGAGTTTGCTTCGGAGAAGGTTCGTGAGGGGTTGCATCAACGAAGCGCAGTTGGGTATAAACCGTCGGTAAAACTTGACAAGCCCATCAAAACGCTCGAGCTGTTTGAAAGAATGAGGCTCGGAGTGGTTGATGACGGTCTGAATTTTGTTCTGCAATGGCACGACGCCTGCAGTGAAGATACGATGGCCGAGGAAGTTTACTGAGTCGGCACCAAACGTGCACTTTTCTGCGTTGGTCGTCACCCCGTGTGGAGATAAACAATCAAAAAGTGTTCGTATGTGCTCTTCTCGTGAAGAGCTTGCGATTAAAATGTCAAGATACGCGTAAGCGAAGTCTAAACCGCGACAAACTTGGTCGATGAAGCACTGAAAAGTTTGCGCGGCATTCTTTAGGCCAAATGGCATGCGCAGAAACTCGAACAAACCAAATGGAGTCGTCACGGCAGTTTTAGTGATGTCCGCTTCGGCTACCGGAATTTGGTTGTATGCGTGTTCCAATTTGATTTTGCTGAAGATATTTTACCCGCCAGACTGGCGGATAGATCCAGTATGTGTGGGATCGGGTAGCGATCAGGCGTGGTAACCGTATTCAAGGTTCGATAGTCCTCGCAAGGACACCAGTCCCCATGACCTTCTTCGGGACCGTGTGCAAGGACGACGCCCAAGGGCTGTTGAACGGTCGGATGATACCGAGCTGAAGCATGTGGTCGAAGTCAGCTCGTGCTGCATATAGTTTGTCAGGAGCAATCCTTCTTGGTCGTGCGCTAACTGGCTGACCACGCGTGACTACGTAATGAGCGACCTCTGTCGTGACTGGCGGAAGCTCTGCAGCTGGTCGTACCGGTTGCGGGTATTCAGACAGTAGGTTCGCATAATCTGATGGTACATGGGCGATTCGGAAAACGGGACTGATTATCGGGGCGTCCGGAAGAACGCCTACGACCCCTAGTTTAGTACGGTCGTCTAGAAGTCTGTGGCGAGCAGCATCAACAAGCAACCCAAAATGTAGGAGGAAGTCCATATCGATAATTGCGAAGGGTACAGACAGTACCATGAAGACCAACTGAAAATCTCGGCGAAGATTGAGGTCCAGGTTCATCATGCGCTGGCCGAATGAAGCTATCGGAGAACCGCTGGCCGCGCGCAAATTGTACGTAGGCTCTGAGTGTTTGTCGTTAGCGGTCGCTGGGATGACGCTGACTTCCGCTCCCTTGTTGGAGGAACGTGATGGAAGTACGTCGATCCTTAATGTAAAACAGGCGATTTGCTTGGTTATTGACGGATCCGTTTGTTGTGCTAGTATGCGGGCTATTCGCTTTCCCTGAAGCAGCTGGGTCGTGCCTAATGCAGGGAGTCCGACAACGTCTAGCTCTTCCACCGTATTGGCGGTGATACCAACATACTTCTTCCACGGGGTCGATGTTATCTGACTGCGAAGGTGCAGGGAAAATGTTGCGCTTTCGTGGCAAACGAGACCTACTCGGGGCAAGCACAGAGGAGCCGCAATGAACGGTAGCCAAAACGTGGTCAACGTTTGACCGTGACACACTGCTTCGAAACCTTCATTGCTGCTAGCCTGCTGCGAAGTAGCGCAATTTTCTCGTCTTTAGCGTTAGATCGGCCTGACAACTGTGAGCAAATATGGGATTCGGTTTTTATCAGTGAGAATACCTCACTGGAGCTACTGGTCGTTTGCTGCGGAAAACGTTGGAACACAGCGTCTGCCTTTCAGGGGTATATCTATAGACATAGACAGCATTATCTGGAATGGCTCTGGGAGATGTGCAAACCACAGCTCCTTTATCCCTTCTTCGCTCAAGAAGAAGTGACCAGCGATGCGCTGAAGTGCGCGGAGCAACGCCGATGGCTTGCGCTCTCCAAGCTTGAGATCATTGAGCTGTTCAAATCGAGCTCGTGCGCTGGGCCGTAACTCTTTTAAAACTGCTTGCATCATGGTTTCATACTTTGCCTCATTTGATGGAAGGAGTAGAATGTCCTCAATCAGCGTCACAACCGACGAAGGAAGGTGTGGAAGGAGCTGATTGTACCTCGGACGGTCTGCCGTAATGCACTTATTTGCCAGTTCGATCTCGAATATATCGTAAACCAAGCCTCTGGGCTGTGTTCCATGAAACTTGGAACAGCCAAACTAAGCATGCCTACGCTGCGAAACGACTCAGATGCCACTCTCGAAATGTGAGTCGAAAGATAACGAATGAACAAAATACGATAAAAGTACTAGAATTACGCAAGGAACAGATGAATACAGGTATATAATCGAGAAATAGGAACAAACTCATCAAAAAATACAAACAAAGAAAAACTGTTGAACTCGCGTGTGCGAATCGGGGTCACCAATTTGTAGGACTAGTAAATACTAGTCCGAGATGGTGCGCGAGAGTAAGCGCGGATATCAGAAGGCAATTGGTCGGACATAGCGGACTGTATTCAATGGGCTACAAGAAGACGCGGACGGATGAAGCGAGACAAGAGCGAGCACGTGGGCGCGGGAATTTACAAGGCGGTCGAGTGTCGAGCCGGTTGTAAGGAAGATGAAAACAAGAAGGAATAATGTACAATAGGTCAACAATTGCATCGCACATGCAAGATAGCAGTTCTTTTTGGGGCGCTACAATATCCGCACCTTGTGACCGTCCTACTAGGTACGATTGGGACCAAAAGCGAAGCGGAATTAGAACATCGTACAACAACTTCTTGTGTGGAACTTGGTAGAGCGCTTTTTGCTCATCAAGGAAGATGAGAGTACACTGAAGATCTGAATCAATTGCTTCAGTTAGATGGTTAACACCAGGATGACCGCTCCATCGTCCTACCTAGAACGCCCGAGACCGGTCAATCCGACGGCACTACTGTATTCTTTTCTTCCAACTTTCTTTTTGAACTTGAAGTAGGTATTAATAATACGGTGTAAAAATATTGGTAGCCGCAAAGTAATTGTATAGAACTTTAAATTTTCAAAAACTTGAATAAATGTATTTAAGATTCAGATTTGCACTTGAAACCGATGCTAACACTTTCAATTTGCTCACATAAGCTAAATACGTTTTCACCTATACAGCACATGTTTTTGACTTGTTACCTGTACATTAACCAACCTGACACTTTCCAACTTGGCTGAGGTGTTCGACGTGTCCAGTTTTCACGTACCTTGTCTCACGCATAGGGCCACAAGGTACTACCGCTAGACCCATCTGCTACGATCGGCGAGATAACTTATTTCCAGCGACACTATGATAAATTAACCGGAAATCAATGACTGTCAAACAAAGCACGTTAAAATTCCTGGACTGGTGATCGTCCAGATGATGACTTGACTTTGACCTTGAGCTCTGGGAGATGTGCAAACCACAGCTCCTTTATCCCTTCTTCGGATTTGCCTGTCACAAGCATGAGTACAAGGCGTGAATCAATGACAGGAGCGGAACAATATCAGGCCACTGATTTGTTGGGCTCTCACCACTGTGGCCGAAAGAATAAGGTGTATGCTCTGTAACCTCAACATCAGCGGTTCGAACTGCGCGAGCGACTTTGCAGGCTTCCTCTGAATGCCCTATGGAGGCCGCCGTGAGAGGCAAATCCGGAAAGCATTACCGCCAACCATTATATGGTCGGTAGCATCCGGTTTCGGATTTGCCTGTCACTGTGGCCAGCCACAGGACGCCTGCGCCTTCAGAGGGACCATGGATGGCTTGCGCTGCACCACCCACAGCTCCAACCACACACCCCATTTCCAGTGTAAACCCGAAGGAATAAGACCGGGAGGCATGCGGATGGGAGCCACGTTTCATCAACGGAGCCGGCCCACACTCCTTCACAGCAAACACAAGCACGCTGTATTTGGGGAATCAAGCGCACACAAGGCGGTGGCTGGACCATAGTCCGCTCCACACTGACTGCATGGAACCACTCTTTGATCCTAACACAGCCACAAGGACCGTGCACCCTGTCCCCTCCAGCAACGACCAACTGTCTCCTGGAGCCAGTATGGACGAGGTAGTGGGTAATAGACAGGTAGGTACCTTGTCAACATGCACATCAAGCGCAGCCACACCAGGGATATCAGGCAACAGCCAACCACTTGAAAGAACAAGATGAAATAAAATAAATCCAATAATGCGTACAGATACAATGACATAATTTCCGCTAAATTAGCATGTGAAGTAAGTTGATTAGCAACAAATCCGCGATAAGGAAAAGCGTCCATAAGTTACATAAAAATGCTACAAACGCAACGAAGGTACCGAAGAAAAGCGCAATTTAGCGTAAGCAACGTGGCCAGTCGTGCTTTCACAAGCTCTACTCCGTGATGCTATCTTCCCGAGTATACTCCAGTGTTCCCTATATTTACCCTGAATTCTATATTCCGGGCCGTGTCACGCCGATATCCAAATGTTAAACGCTGCGTAACTCCACCATCAGAGACATTGTCTGGTCTCACTCAATAGAGCAATTCAACGGTCTTTGAAGGAACTCTCACTCGTTTAAATCCACATATTGCTTGGAGCAGCTATAGATCTCAAGTCAAATTCATCTGGCGCTATCTAAAGGTGTAACCACGAAAATTCTCAATCACACTCCCGTGTAATCTGCCCCACGTTCACGCTGACACATTCGACTGACACGCCAGAGAGGACACTCTGCAAACACACAACTACAAAGTGAACGCCACAGCCGCAGCTTGATCGATAAGTCGCGTCCAAGCTTGCATAGACCTGCGTCAAGCCGCCTTTCACCTCAGAGCACGTGACAGCGCCTTACCGCCTCTGCGTCCGGCCGTATTGATGGAGAATTGCATAGGTAAGTCATTCGACCTTAACGACCTTTTTTTATCCCAGAATGCATGCTGGGTTATACCATATAGTAGATAGCCTTTATCTTCCACTTTAAAAGATAAATGACAGTCATTAATACTCTGGTAAGAAGAAAAAAGAGTGCGGAGAACCGGGTAATCACGGTAAGCAATACCGTTGCGGTCCCAACGAATGCCGAGGAACCTATGCCCTGTTGCACACATTCCATACCGCCTGGGATACAAAAGCAGATGAATGGGTCAAAAAGATCAATGACTGAGAGTTCACTTAGCGTTTTCGGGATTATCTCTCCACTGTCAGACAAAATAAAGACCTTGGAGGAACAATTAGTCCACCAAAATGACAAATTTGTTTGACTCATTTGGGGCTATCCTTATATCGGTTTCATACATCATTCAGGCTCCGGCTAATCCAGAGCAAAAGCACAAAATTGGAGCATTAAGCTTCCTAAATGCAGTGGTCTCTGATGTTACCCAAAGATGCAGAAGAGAAAAACGACATCGCCATCAACATAGCCGACAATATCTCGATTGACAACATTAAGCATACTGTTTCGAGGGCGTACAACATTACTGAGCGATATTAGTTGTAGACGATTGAAGAAAATATTTTTACCTTTCCCTTGTCCTACTTTGTTCAGCTTTCAAAGCGAAAGGTTCGCAAGTACGTTTATCAAAATTCAAAATGCTTTGAAATCTGTTCCGAAATTTAGTGAAGTTATACTATTCGAAGACCGGTCATCCTTGCAACGTGAACTTCAACGCCTGTGTGCAACTAAAGTCTCGCCTGAGCCGAAGCAGAGTCATCCACCTTGCGCGCCTCCTGGAGTGCCAAGAAGGAGATCAGTAAACAGCGTTTGGTTCTCCCCCCATAAAAACGCAGATAATGTTGGCAATGCTACTTTCCACACAAGCGATGCTAACGTTGGCGACAGCTTAGTGGAAAATGAGATGCCCATGCCTCCACATGACATCAGTCTGGTGGACATAGGAAGTAGTGTAGACTCACTCGATGTACCACTTTCTGACAAACCAGTAGGGATTTGTATTAATCGCCCACTGTGATGGAAACAGATACAATTGCAAAAACATCCAGTGGGACTGTGGATAGCTCCAGTGAAGGTGCATTACGGCCCAGTGACATTAGGACTGCACATAGCAACGGTGGCCATGGCCCACGCCCTAAGCGTCTTAGATCAAACCGGGGCCTTCATACTGGAAAGGTGACTCCCCGTGTCCCAGTGACAGTCGTGAGTAATAAGCTGCTACACAGAGTGGCAAGCTACACTTCCCCATTGTTAAGGCGATGTGCCAAGGCTATTCTCCTGGCAGGCCTCTACATAGATTTGTTGAAACACAAAACATGCGCCTCACCATACTCTGTTCCGTCCCCTTCTTTCACAATGCCCTCTGCGAGCTCTTTGGCAATAACACCCAACACGCGAGCTGAAATCACCCAACAGAAATAGTCGGTCGCTCCTCGGCACAGACCGTATCACGGAGGATAGATCAGTGTAGAACTGATCACGCGTGTCATCAGGATAACACATGGTCGGACCGTACGTGCTTATAAAAGTAGCAAACTTACCTCTTCCGAGTCGTAGACGAACAGTCATCAGTTGCGCGCTGATGCCTGTTGGTTCACCCACCAGCTGGCCATGGAGGCGATCGGATATTGCAAATCGGACCCCATGTTCACGTGGTGCTGAGGCGGCGTTGCCCACCCAGTAGAATGTGTGGCCATCACCTTCTTCATGCAACTTACCTTGCTCAGCGAGCCGGGTTTCACTGAGCGTCGCAATATTGACTTTGTAGCGCGCTAGCTTCATCGCGACGAGTGCAGTGCGTCACTCCGGGCGCTCGCTGAAGTTCCGGTCCAGTAGTGTGCGCACGTTCCAGCACCCGATGCTGAGTGCTTTGCGCGCAGGCATACGATTGCATTGGTGGGCAATCGCACGCGAGGTGGTCGTTGTGCTTCGGAGGTTTGCTTGAGGGACTCCACCCGGAGACTTTGACTCAATAGCCTGACCCACAAGGCAGTTGGGAGCAGATCAAACTCGGGAATGTGATTGCAGTGCTAGATTGGGATCTGCTTGACGGCCGTCACACGCAGCCTTTGAGGTACTGAAACGACGTATATATTTTTTGCGACCGTAGTACGATTTAACGGCGATCACGGCCAGACGCACGTGGGTTTTGGCAGGTTTCCACCAATTTGATTAAGACTGCATGTATTAAGGCGGGCAGTAACAAACCAATAAACACCGGAAGTGCCCTCCCACCGTCTGAGACAATGCGTGGCGCCCGTGCTCTATGCCAATCGAGCTGTGACCTTATAACCCGTAGACCTGTTGTCTCCCATGGCTTGATTATACGGGAAGAGGGCCATCAACCACTTCCTAACCTCCGAAGAGGATGGACTAGGATACTGGCAGCGCGCCCACACGTGACAGATGAACGACTCGGGTCATCAGACAAAGCCTTCGATTAAATGTACAACCGAAATGCAACGGGTCTAGTAACTGGTCGTTTGAGTGACTCATGCGGATTGGTGTCCTGGGTCTTAGCATGGAGAAGGGTGAAACCCAACTCCCACCCAGTGGTCGCCACGAGGAGGCGTCCAGGTCATGAGCAAATGGCACAGCAGTAACAGCAATGGGTAGATCATCTTTCAGGATCTAGCCACCACCAGCCTCAGCGCACCATAGGCTCTCCCGCTTTTGTCACATAAACGTGTGTTTACACACACGCCACCCAACTTCATCAGCACTATTTAGTGCGCTCCATCCTTCGGATGTAGCTTGTGTGGATTGCTTTTTATCTCCACATTGCTTCTTTCACGCCGTTCCCGCAACAACACAATCGAGGAATTTTCCGAATCTCGAACCATACAGCAAGATACACGTTTTATCCGACGAGTCAACAACCACAGCTGTAGACCGTTCATCAAAGTTGCTATGGTACACTTTGTGTCCATATTGCGCGATCGTTTCGTTTACCGTGTGAACGATCTAGCCGCTTAAACCTTCTCCACCGGGGCCAGACGCACAGAAGGTGGCGACCTTGACCTTGAAGAAAATACAACGCACGCGCTAACTCTCGTGTGCACCAGTGTTCCCGAATCCAAATCTGGCACAATAAAAGGCAAGTTGCAAGACGATCGCAACCAGTGGAGTTCCATCTGCGAGGAGATTGGTATTCGGGTTGAGCCTGCAATGCTGCAACGCGTAGCACGTCACCCGACCTCAGTGCACTCTGGTGAACCTCGAATTCTTCGAGTAACTCTAAACTCAGCAGATGAGACAGAGGCTGTCCTGCTCTCAGCAGTTCGTCTTCGCAACTCACCGAGCGGAGTGCGCATATTACCTGAGCTACCTTGGAAAGACCGCACAAAAGAAGCAGTGGAGCAACGCGGTATTGCTACTAGGGATAGCAAGAAAACAATATTTGTTCATGGTGTTCCCGAGCTCCTGCATGCTTTTGATCACGATGCACATACACATGACCGAGAACAGTGGTGCTACATCCGCGAAGCACTCTGTGTTAACAATGTTATTGCCAAATCCCTAACAAGAGTTCCGTTGTCACCTAACTACAAGGGCTGCGGTCCTAGGCTAATGAAGGTAATACTACACTCTGAGGGAATGACGCAAGTTCTGTTGGATAGCTGGTTAAAGTTTCGAGCTAGGTTGCCAACAGAAATACGGCTAAAGGCAGCAGGCGAACGACCAAAAGTCGGAAGAAATTCGATGGAACTTGCAAATCCTGCAAATTCTTTATTTGCACAGTCCTTCGGAGAGATCGACACAACAGCGCCCACGTCACACAGGAGGACCGAGCACAGCACGAGTGAACCATCAGTTCAGGAACGCTCAATAATGTCATGTAACACGACTGAAATACACAAACCAAAAAACGATTAATTGCCGGCCACCTAACGGCCGGCTTAAAAGCGAACACAAACTTGACATCCACCAATGAACTCCTAACCACAAAAGCCCTATCTTGCATGTACACAAACGCTCAAGGCCTTCGAAGCAAGTTGGCCGAACTTAGAGAACTCCATGCCTCACAACCACGAGACCTCGTCATGATTACAGAGACATGGTTAAACCCTGAGATAACCGACTGTGAGATCAAGTTACCCGGTATGTCGCTGCTTCGGACCGATAGAACCGGAATGGGTGGCGGTGTGATTCTTTACTATAATACAAGCCTCCGATGTGAAGTTATCGATCACCCAGAAATCCGAGCTCCCGATTCGCTTTGGTGCCGCCTTTGGTTGCGAAACAAGGACACATGTCTACTAGCCGTGGTTTATCGCCCGCCAAACTCAACGTCGGAAATGGACTCCAAACTGTACCACGTTTTTCAGTTTGCTTTGAACAAGTCCTACACCCACATTCTTATCGCGGGAGACTTTAACGTGCACGACATAGAAACGCCGGCAACTGACGGTACGCAGTTTAAAGCCTGTTTGCAAGAACTTATTGCTATCCACCCTCTTTACAACCACGTAACCTCTCCCACCAGATTTCGAACTTCTAACAAGCCGTCGATACTAGATCTTGTGCTAACTAACGAAGAACTCATGGTTGGCGGGATAGTTACAAGCACACCACTGGGTCGTAGTGATCATGTCACTCTACTCTTTGATTATATATGCTATGCCGAGTACCCGGAAAAGGAGGAGGATAAAGTGCACACTGTCACGCACTACAATGTGTTGTCCAAGCTTGTTAAGGATACATCTTGGACTTTCTTATTCGAATGCCCCCCAGATTTGGCCTGGGATATGTTTACAAGGACTTTGAGCACACTGGTAGCGCAAGCATCGGAACAGAAGTCCTTCCAACCCAAAAACCAGAGTAAGTCAATTCTGAGGAGCAGAACACGTAAATGTATGTCCCGGAGGGATTTGGCATGGCGAAATCACCAGGGTTGCCCGAATGCCGAAACCTGGACTGCATACGTGACACATCGTAACTTCTGTGTGAAACTGATCCGCGAGGACAAGGTCACGCATCAGCAGAAGTTAATGAAGCGATTCTGCACTAACCACAAACTCCTGTATAGGCACATTAACGGCCTTCGAAAGGTAAAGCGAGGGGTTCCGGCGCTAGTCACAGCTGATGGATACACGCGGTCAGCAATGGAAGCAGCTGATCTCCTACGGCTTCATTACTCTCAAACGTTCCAACAAATGTCGAGCCCAAACATTCACCTCATTTCTAATACTCCGCCGTTTGGTTTAGAAAACATCACCTTCACTGCGGATGATGTGTTGAAGAAATTGTTATCCTTGCGTATCCACAGTTCTCCCGGAGCTGATAACATCCGTCCAAAGGCACTACAGGCAGTAGCTAGTGATCTAGCAGAACCACTGGCTGTTTTCTATCAGCGATGTCTAGAGGAAAAACTTATTCCACCAGTATGGAAGCAAGGGGTCATCAATCCTATCCATAAAGGAGGCAGCCGCAGTGATCCTGCGAACTACCGTCCAATAACATTACTTCCCGTACTATCCAAAGTGATGGAATCAATCGTCGCAGACGCGCTGATGCAATACCTGGAAAGCCACAATTTAATAGCCCCAGAGCAACATGGCTTTCGTCAAAAGCATACGTGTAACACTAACCTATTAATTGCACGTAATAGCTAGGCTGAAGCTGTTGATGCTGGAGTTGGAGTCGATGTCATCTACCTGGACTTTTCAAAAGCGTTTGATCGTTTAGACCATCGAGTTCTCCTTCAGAAGCTTCGGAACTACGGCATTGGCGATCCAATCCTGAGTTGGATTAGCAATTTTCTACAAGAACGACGGCTAGTGGTGAGAGTCCGAGAATCATTTTCTCGTGCAATCGACGTGACGTGTGGAGTACCACAAGGCTCGGTTCTTGGACCTCGTCTATTCTTGGTGTTCATTAACGATTTGGCGAGATCAATTACTTCCGATATCTTATTATTCGCTGATGATATCAAGATATGGCGAAGGATCAGAGGACCAGATGACCATGAACGGCTCCAGCGCGATCTTAACACAGTGTCGAACTGGTCAGTTCAAAACGCTCTACCGTTCAAGGTAGACAAATGTCGCGTAGTACAATTACGCCATAGACAAAACTACACCTACATACTTGGGGCAAACGAATTGCAGAATAGCTACCAGGAACGTGATCTTGGTGTGATCTTACAGAGCGACCTCAACTGTTCAAAACAGGCTGAGGTAGCTGCGAAAAGAGGCAACCAGCACGTCGGCATGCTGCGAAGGGCATTCGGGAGATTTGACCCATCAATCTTCCCAATGATGCTCAATTCCTACGTGCGCCCGCAAGTTGAGTACGCAATCCAAGCTTGGCAAACTTGGTTGAAACGCGATCTAGAAGCGATAGTGAAACCACAACGGAGAGCAACCAAGTACGTGATGGGCCTGCGGTATTACTCATACCAACGAAGGCTGAAGTTGGTGGGAATTCTCAATGGACGCTACCGAATGCTGCCCGGCGATCTGATATTAGCATACCAAATATTGGGTGACCCGAAGCACGTATGCCGCCATTTGGTGAAACTTAGCCACAACACGCAGCTCAGGGGTAACTGCTTAAAGTTGAAGGAACAATATAGCCGTCTAGAGTGTCGACGGAATTACTTTTCCCTTCGAGTTTGCAAACCATGGAATGCACTCTCAGACTCAGTAGTATCCTCTCCTACCCTGGATGTTTTCAAAAAAAGATTAGATGTTGCCCTCAGCTCCCAACATTTTGTTACCTAAGCTCCTCTGTTGTGGATTACGCCAAGCATGTTTTCAACAGGACTAATGTATCAAATGGACCTAAGTGAGCGACCATATTTTATTTTCTCACTCCTTACCTCAACTATCACAGCGGCCCAGTGTCTTTCTGAATGTTAACGCGCGATATTTCTTTTTCCTTTTACACTGATGTTAATTATCAAAGTATTCATCTCGGCAGACGTTCGATAGATGACCCACACATATTTTAATTGCATCATATTCACCGCTACCATCCTACGGGATATGTCAAGCACTTGCTTTTATCTCGTGATAAATCATTGTTCATTGTTCATAGTTCACAGGAAGACATTAGCGCTCGGGCATTGATCGGAACAGCACAGATTGACGCATGCGGAAGACGAAACACTCATAACTTGTGAGAAAACCCATTATATAGTCCGACAGCATGCAGACCTTGTTCAGAAACTAGCTGCGTCTTCTTCCTTCAATCAATTGATTTCACAGAATATAGACAAACTTTCCCCGACTAACTGTAATCAAACTTTAACTCAACTTGTGCAGCGTAGAGAATTTCGTTTTTATCGCTGCGGTGAAGGAAATTCGTCCCCAACTGAATGTCAGCACCATCATTCGGTGTGAAAAGTTTTCGGCAAAAGGGATGTCTTTCCAAGCGGAAATCATTTGCACCTGAGCAACATAAAGCTATAAACTGCATCACCGAGAACTTACACTAGAACTGGGTCAATACCACAACTGTTTTTAATCCCAAGAATGTCGGGAAAGCTATTTGTCGTGTCTGTCAAGGTAAACGAATAACCTGTGAATTTTGAAATTGATATCGCTTCCGCAGTTACCCTGATACGACCGGATGCCTTATCACAACTCCCAAAGTTGGGTCCACCATTTATGTACTTGTGACCTTGCACGGGACAGATGGTGAAGGTGCTGGGCACATTTATTGCACGCGTCTCCTATAGTAATTCATATATATATATATATATATATATATATATGTGTGTGTGTGTGTGTGTGTGCGTGCGTTTCTGGAGGATCTGGCCCGAACATACTTGGCTGTGGCGAAATTAAACCTCTTCTCGACATCATTTCGAACGCCAACTTGGTGGAAACCCATGCACAATTATCTTGCAGAAACACGCGGTTTTGTTCGATGAGTCTAGACAAGGCCTTTTTTGAAATTACGCCGCACATCCAGTATTGAAACCACAGACGATACCGAGGTTTTGGAAAGCTCGAGCTGTTCCCTNNNTATCCTATCGCCGAGTAAGAATTGATCTTATTATGACCCATCGAGTACTACACTTGAATCACTTCCCCATACTGCGGCCAATATTTCACCTGCAAGAACCCTGTAACACCTGAGGACATCGTTACAAACTCAGGGTCCCCAGCATGAACAAAGTATCACATCCGCTTCGTATCGAACGAAGAATCGTAAACTTATGGAATACACTACCAGAAGGATTAATAGAGGCCGATTCTGTGAAGTGTTTTAAAACCCGTATCAACGATTATTTTGGAAAGTTGTGCTTTTGGGTAACGATGCACATACATTGCCAAAAGAAGACATTGTATGTCCTGAAATAATAACGCTAGTACAAATTTCTAACCGAACACGGATAAACGATTAACGGACCAGACACAACTGCTGATAATTCACAAGTAAATATTGATTTTTCGTAATTCGATAGAGTTGCACAGAAACCTTTCTACTCGCTCCTAAATACAGTCTCAGTCTCAGTCTCAGAAGGCATTGACAACTGGGTAAATTACTTTCATGCGCATGATGATAAAGAGTATGATTCCATTAAGAAATCCACGAGAGATAAGCTTACGACGTATGAATTCACCCAGAGACAAGTAAGTGGCTATGTAATCACGATTGGTTGCTGTCAGAAAACAGAAGATACAGGGACGATGTGGCGATATGTATATATTACACGGGATGGGACTTAACAATGGTCAACTACTAACTAATAGCTACATGGGTATTTGAGGATAGACAGCAGAGCATAACAGATGTTAACCAGGATAAAGTGGATATGAACAAGGAACAAAGTGTCGAAGTTAGGTTGATCGACAGATGGCGCCAATGGACTGGGGTACGGTGGCCAAAAATGCTTTTTGGGTTATACATTCTAGTTACTACTTGAGGACTACAATGTCACAGGGTAGGTAACAAACCAACAAAATTCTGTGATGCAAACAGTCCACAATCATATAGGTGCAGAGATACAACGTGGCTCCTAGCAAGCCCCGAATATGAGCAGGGATGCGGAGAGCGTACGCCGAATCGCAGTAGCTAGAAATGTCGAAGGTAACACAACCGAAATATATTAGCCTTAGTGGACAGAGGCCGTCGTTAGCCAACTGTTGCCACTCGCTTAAGAAATTCGGACAAAAAGGGATACATACAGTGTCACAGAGAAAGTCAACGAATCAGCGAAGTTAACTGTTACAAAGTTTCTAAGTGACCAAGGGTTGGGAAGATAAGGAGTGGCTCGTAGCAAAATCCGGATGTGTACAGAAAGGCATGGAGCCTAAAACCATTGGCTGCTTTCACACGGTGGTGCTAAAGTGAGCTAGACTACAGATAATGGCGCTAGGAGAGTGTGTCGCTGGGGAAATGTAGCCATTCAAAGAAGGCTTTTGGTCACTAGTATATACCTACATTGTCACAACATAAATCAACGAATCAACATAGGTAGCCGATACAAACAGTCCAAGAGGCTAAAGATTGGTGAGCTAAGCAGTTGCGCCTAGCAAGCGTCGGATATGCGCTGAGCTACAGGGAACATACAATGACGCACAGCAGCTAAACAGAGGAGACGAAGATTAGACCAACGACAGATAATGACGCTAGGAGAGAGGGTATCGGTGGCCAGCAAATGCATCCGACGAATGGATTCAGTTACTTGTGTATACCTACGGTGTCGCAGAATAACTCACCAAACCAGCTAAAGCGTGATGCAAACAGTCCTATAGAATAAAGTTTGGGTTAAGGAATAGCTTCAAGCAAGCTCAAGGTATGCGCCGTGGTGCATGGAGCCTACGACGAATGGCAACAGAAAATCCGAGGTGTCAAATCTAAGAAGAGTGCTTAAAACTGGAAAGTGCCAGCGGCCAGCTGTAGCCATTGCATGCAGATGTTTAGTCGCTAGTGAGTATCTACAGTGTCAATGAATAAACCAACAAGCAAGCGATGATTATGGAGACAGACATTCCAGAAAAATAAATAAATAAATGCATGGAGCCTATGGCGACTACCTGCTGCTGAACAGAGATAATGGCGATGGGATAGAGAGTATCAGTGGGCGGGTGGAGCTATTGCATTAAGACTTGTGGTCAATAGTGCATACCTACAGTGTCACAGAAGAAGTCACCAAAGCCGCTGAGTTGTGTTTTAAATAGTCCAAGTGAATAATGTTTGTCAATAAGGTGTGGCTCCTAGCGCGAACCGGGTATGCGCAGAGGTGCATGGAGCCTACCACGACCAGCTGCTGCTAAAAAGAGATGACTGTGTGACAAACTACAGATAATGGCACCGGTAGGCAGCTTCAAATATAAGCACGGGCATTCGCTTAAGCCTTTAGTTATTAGCGGATACCTAGTTGTCACAGAATAAATCAACAACCAGCTGAGATTTGCTGCAAGCGGTTCAAAGGAGTAAGGATTGAAGATAATGTGTGGCTCCTAGCAAACTGCGGATATGCGCAGAGCTGCATGGAGCCTGTGATGACTTGCTGCTAAACAGAAATAATGGCGCTAGGAAAGAGAGTACCATTGGGCGGGTGTAGAAACTTGGGTAAGAGGTCGTAGCAGTCTGCAGGTTCCCCGGTTTACCTGTGTAAAATTCTAACTAAAATTATTCCATTGTACACTTAGGCAACCGGTGTGGTTGTTGAACTGATTGCTGAGTTCGAATGCTTGACTTGCTCATCGCCATTTTTGCTTGGCGCTCGTTTCGGTTGCAACTCGCGACTGACCTGTGTGCTGTGCATGCTCCGCTCCCCTAGCTAGAGCGTCCACGGTGTCGTTCTTTTATAGCTAGATAACAGGGAATATTTTACTGTACCAATAAACTTTTCCCTGCGACTCGATATGTCCTCTCGAATCGCTATCTGGGTTCCCAGTACAGGCGACCCTCTAAAACGTTTGTTCACTACTAGACGCCTACAATGTCACAGAGGGAGGCAACAACAACTCGAAAACATGGGAGGTAAAATGTCTTGCTAGGATACCAACAGCTTAGTGCAGAGCTTGACTGAGCTATGGAAACGCAGTCAGGGAGTTGTCCTTCTGCTAGTGGAATAGTCGAAGACTTTGCAGTTGGTACGGGTAACATTGTATCTGGAAGCAATTGGCTAAGCAGCGGCTATGTGAGCAGAAAATAATAAACAGGAGTGATAAGGGAAGGGACTACATAGCACAGATGCAGGGTATTACCTAACCTAATGAAATTACGCTTACCTAACAATAAAACAAATGCGCTTCACCTCCAGATACGTATGAAGGACATACAAACGATGTGGCGAAATCAATAAACCATAGCTGCCATGTCAGCTTAAGGCCCAGCTCTCAGCACCAAGGAGGAGGTCAAAGTACTCAATCGATCGATGAGGAGCCGAACAACCAACCAAGGGTCGACAGCACACCCTGAAACCCCTTGACGATCCACGTATAACTGAAATTTTTAAACTACCTGACTTCATCAACAATCACTGTCGCGACGCTTTTACGGTGGCTGATTTGGCTCCACCACTTGTAACACCTCATCTCCATAACAGTGAAATAACTCACATCAAGTCGATCTGCGCAGTATTACGCGGACACGTAGTGCACTGAAATTGTCATACTAACCCGGCCCTGACGGCCTTCCTACTGCCGTGCTAATCCTCGGATTTCCAGAGCTTTGTCTAGCCACTCAACCTAGGTAACTTGTACGTGAAAAGCCGAACCATTCCAAGGCTGTAGAAATACGTTGTCTTCCTTCCGCGACATAAACGTAATCCTCAATTACACGCAGGCAACTATTGTCCTATTATTCGTAAACCCATTGTCTCAAGAACGATAACATAGTTAAGGATGGAGTTCTAAACTTTCCCCTGCCCCAAAACCTCATTAACAAGTCTCAGCACGGCTCCTTTCGACCAAAGCTTGCTAGAAATGCATGTTCGAGATTTTAGACAACGAGGCAAACGTCGACGAGCTTCCACATGCGAGCAACTATACTTCCTCCACGAATGTCTGCGACGAAATGTTTTGCCACTCAGTTTGAACCACAGACCGGCGTTAGATCATCCAGAGGCTTGGACTTTAACAAGACAATATGGGACGTGTATGGTCAAATTAATGATAACAGATGCCCATGATCGCCTTCCAAAGTATGAAAAGGTCATACATGACAATAAAACTGACTGCCTTTTGCGATGGGACCCCAAAAAGTTGCAGAACTTGAATCCGCGATTCAACGTCGAGTAAACAACATCAGAAGCCAGCGTAACTTAGCACTGAATATCAAGTTGAATAAGCTTACTAGAACGTCTGACCACCCCAGCAGTGAAGGATGGAACAAAAACTTGTCTAGCCGTCAACTCAGCACAATCAAGGAGAACCTACTTATCAAAGGACTAAACTTTAATGCAAAAGATGCATCATAAAAGGATTACTTGGCGAATCTGGAACAAGTTTTGAACACAAACGGACCATCAGAAGAATCGCGACAACAAATTAGACAAACAGTTCTCCCTGCGATAACTCGCAACAAATTCACACATACTCTTGCAAAAGAAGAACGGAAAGGACTTAGAAGGCTACAAAAGGAAGACAATATTGTAATCCTACCAGCTGACAAGGGACGCAGGGCAGTAATAATGGATAAACCAGATTACGTTGCAAAAGCCAAACAACTCCTGTCCGACACGACCACCTATCCTCCCGTAGATCAGGACCCTAGTACAAAACTTAGTACTCAAATCAACACAGCATTGAAGAAACTACAAGCAACGAGTGGGATTACCAAGCAGGAGCGATGGAAGATGAAAGCTGATGATACAAACATTGCAAGGTTCTATGGACTGCCAAAGGTACACAAAGACGGAGTCCCATTGCGTTCAGTCGTCTTGCTGCCAGAAACCCCATCGTACAAATTGGCAACATGAATGTGGAAGAAATCAAAACATCTAATTGCCGGCTCTGAACAAAGCATCATCAGTGCTGAACAATTCCTCAACAAACTGAAGTGTGTTACAATAGAGGAAGATGAAATCATGCTGTCGTTTGATGTCACTGCGAACTTGCAAAAGAAACCATGATGGAATTACTTCGAAGTCAACCGAACACAATAGGAAACCTCAAACCGGAAAGCATATGGAAACTCTTAGAACTCTGCATGACTACCTATTTTTACTTTGATGAGCAAGTATGCCAACCACTGAAAGGAACGCCCATGGGTTCGCCCACCTCAGGACTTATTGCAGGAGCTGCGATGCAAAGACTGGAGAGCATCAAACTACTGTTAATCAAACCAAAATTATGGGTCCGGTAGGTGGACGACACGTTTGGCGTCATCAAACGAGATTCCATTCAGAATACCCATGAGTTAATCAACAACACATTCCAGGATATCAAGTTTACAACACAACCAGCTACAAATCTTAGATGTGCTGGTTCAAAGAAACACTGACGAAACACTTCAGACATGTGTATATCGAAAGAAGACTCACACAGACCAAATATTAAACTACCACAGCAACCGTCCACTCAACCACAAGAAAAGCTGCATTCAAACCTTTTCACTAGGGCCGAAACACACTGCAGCACGACAGAATTGAGGAAGAAGGAAGAGAACCCCCTATACTGGGTATTGCAAAACAACGGGTATCCAAGAAACTTCATCAGAAGAAACCTAAAGAAGAGGGTGTAGCAACAACAGCAGGAAAACATAGCTAAACGGGTAGCGCTTCCTTACATCAAGAATGTATCTGAACTAACGTCACGATTGCTACGACCACATCGAATCTTGGTAGCACACAAACCATCAGGTACTTTGCGAAGATTGGTTTCAAGACCGAAGGACAAAGTTAAACAAGGCAGTCAGAATGTTGTCATCTACAAAATTAACTGCAAGGAGTGTGACAAACACTACATCGGGCAAACTGGAAGGAAACTATCAACACGGATCAGCTAACACAGAATGGCCATACGGAGACACGACCCGCATTCATTAGTTTCCATGCATGAAGACCAAGAAGGCCACCACTTCTATCTAGAGAACGTTAAGATCCTAGCCCGTGGAAATTCGAGGAAAGCTAGAGAATTCTTGGAAGCATGGTATTCTACCGACAGTTCAATAAACCGACACGTCGAAATAGATGCTATATATACAGCACTACGGATGAAAGATCCCCAAATTAGTAGAAGAAATCTAACGGAACAGAGCGATAGACTCCTGCATCAAACGACGACAGGCAAAGAGTCACACGCGCGTACACTAGGAGGTGAGAATCAGAGATCGATTTCTATGGTCATGTGCTCGTCGAACAATCCAAACTCAGACTAGCGGCTAGGAGATCGATCACTCACACTCACTGACGCTTCGTACGCGCCACTCTGCTAAATACACGCGCACGAACGATGTTACTTCGAGTGATGACGAAACGTTTGCAGTCAGCCTGCCGAGTTCAGCGAACAATCAGACAACCAACTGAATAACCTGAGTTACCAACATTTGCTTCTATATCGCAAACGTGATAAACTTAGGACATAAAGTGGTCGTCATCTTTCTCGACAAAAGAACGCAATCGACAGCGTTCCACAGCAAAACTTCCGAATAAACTCGCCTCTTTGGCATCGCCGGAACCCTATTCAACCAGTTAGCATCCTATCTATCAAATTGAACACAAACTGTGTGCCCCGACGGTACGACTTCTCGCGGGAAACTTGTTTCTACTGAAGTCTCCGAAGCGAGCGTCATGGGCTGCATGTTATTCCTACTCTAAGATAACGACGACTTCCAAATCTTCCGTCAACGCACGCCTTACCGATTCGCGGACGACCTTAGTCGTATTTCGTTCTGCTCTGATGATGAGTAATGCAAATCTGCAATTCAAACAAACATTAGGGCTCTTAGTAGCAGGTATGCATCGTGGCTGATTGAACTTTGACCAGGAAAAAAGCCTTCTAACTTTTAGATGCAAAGCGCCACCTAACACCCTCACTCACAGTAGCTCTCCTCTCAAACACTCTGTTCATGACCTGGGTGTCCAATACTCTTGCACTCTCAATTTTGCGGAACAAGTAAGCTATAGTGCACCTGAAGCTAAGTCAACAATAGGCTGTCTTCAAACCCGTGTCGCTCTTAGGAACTAGACTTACACTGTACAAAACGTGCGCTAGACCTATAACTGAATACTATTCCATCGTCTTAACCAACTCACGCAAGCGCGGCAGGACTGCACTGGAGGAGTTAAGAAGTTCTTTCACAAAACGTTTAGGAGACTGAACCATGTTGGACTACCGTGGTCGCTGGAAACAACTGGGATTATACCCATGGTGGCTACGAAGGTTAAATACAAACCTATTCTATTCTATTCAAGATTACAACACATCCAGACATGAACTTGATGCAAAACTTTGGAACGGTAGGAGATACCCTTTATCATCTGCGCTACAAGACCTATTTATTCAGCATGCTGTCGCTCGTTGCTGCAGGCGTCATCATTTTTTCCTATATAGATACTCAAACATATGGAACAGGTTACCTCTGCTAATCCCATCATCTACGACCACTACACAATAAAATATCGCAATGAGGCTGGATCTAATCTTGGTGCGATGGTTTAGAGGGTTGCCTATTCCGGGAGCCCAGAGAGCGATTCGAGAAGACGGATCGAGTTGCAGGGAAACTTTTATTGGTTCAGCAAAAGATTCCCTGTTAGCTAGCTATAAATGAACGACACCGTGGACGCTCTAGCTAGGGGAACAGATCAAGCACAGCACACAGAGCAGTCGCGCGTTGCAACCGAAGCGAGCGCCAAGCAAAAATGGCGATGAGCAAGTAAAGCATTCGAACTCAGCAAGCAGTTCAACAAACCACACCGGTTGCCTAAGTGTACAATTATAGAATTTTGGTTAGAATTTTACACAAGCAAACCGGGGAATCTCCAGACTGCTACATAGCCCTCTCCCAGAAGGGACTGTGTAAGCAGTCCTTCGATCTACGTGAGGACTGTCCGTCGCCGGCCAGCCTTCTGCGAGACCAGGTTGTGAAACCCGATGCAGCTGCTGGGGGAGAACCATGCAATCGGACCCTAGCGGGCTCCCACCCGTGTCCTCCCTACGGTGTCGAAACGGTAAAAAAACTGTTTGTGGGGGGGACAGTTAATAAAGTTCACGTAGGCAGTTGAGCAGGAAGATTGTTGAACTTCCAGTTGACGGGCGGAGATCCAGCGAAAGTGAAACCGAGGTGCAACCAACCGACGGTGTATATGGAAAGCAAAACGAAAAAGCAGCATAAATGCATAGCAATACACAAAAGAGTGTAAAGCGAAAAACGTGCAAAGCTGTTTTTAGGTTTTCAAAAGGTTTTGCTCTTTTTTTGGTAGTTTCAAAACGTTTTGGTCTTTTTTGTGGATTTTCAAAAACGTTTAGTAAGAGCAGAAAATTTCGAAGGCACGTTCTACGTAAAAAAGTAAGTGCAAACGGAGTCCGAAAAACGAACCTTAGGTTTGAGCTTCCTACCGCGTTGATTGAGAGTAGGGCGGGTAGGAGTGCTGTCGGTTGTGGTTGTCGGTTCTGCTGGAGCGGACTGACTCGTCTGAGGTTGCGGTGCCAGCTGTGATGGCACAGGCTGTGAAGGTGCTTGTTGCACCGGCGAGTCAGACTTGTCGAAGAATGCTGGCTTGAGTCGATCAATGGTGATCGTCTCAGTGGTGTTGCGTCGTGGCTTGCTTATGTCGGGATCAGCTTGTTGGGCAGCAGCCATGGCGGCTAGATCAATGTTTGTGCCAGGCGATAAGCTGATCTGCTGAATGCGTGAAAGCGCATCCGCGACGGGATTGAGAGCACCTGAGACATGACGTACGTCTGTCGTAAACTGAGAAACGTAGTCTAGGTGTCTAGTTTCCCGCGGCGAGTACTTGTCCGTTGCGCCATTGATTGCGTAGATCAATGGCTTGTGGTCGGTGAAGACGGTGAAATGTCGACCTTCGAGGTAGTGACGGAAATGTCGGATACCTAGGTAGATAGCTAACAGTTCCCTACCGAAGGTGCTGTATCGCGATTCGGCAGGTTGTAAGCGCTTTGAGAAGAAACCTAGAGGTATCCATCGACGGTCGATGAGTTGTTGAAGAACTGCACCGACGGCAGTGTCTGATGCGTCAGTTGTCAGAGAGAGTGATGCAGACGTGTCTGGATGGGCGAGAAGCGTTATGTTGGAGATAGCGTCTTTAAGCTTCTCGAAAGACAGTCTAGCGTCGTCTGCAAAATGAAAAGAGCGTTGTTTACCGCGCAGCAAGTCAGTCATTGGTTGAACAATGCTCGCGCAGTTGGGGATAAAACGCCTATAATAGTTGACCAGACCAAGGAATCGGCGTAACTGCTTGAAGGAACTGGGAGCAGGATAGTCCTTCAGTGCCTGGATTTTGTCTGGCAGGGCTTCAATACCAGAGGCAGATATGCGGTGGCCAAGAAAGTCGATGGAGCTTTGGCCAAGCTCGCATTTATCGGGGTTGACGGTAACCCCATGCTGCGTTAAGCGTTGGAAGAGTGCGTCGAGTTGACGAAGATGTTCTTCCTCAGAAGAGCTCGCGATAAGAATGTCATCTAGATAAGGATAAACGCCTTCGAGTCCTCGCGTTACCTCATGAATGAAACGCTGAAAAGTTTGAGCAGCGTTGCTGAGGCCGAAAGGCATTCTGAGGTACTCAAAAAGGCCAAATGGCGTGATGACTGCTGTTTTAGCAATGTCATCTGGCGCGACAGGTATCTGATGATAGGCGCGAACTAAGTCGACTTTGCTGAAGATAGACTTGCCAGCTAGAGCTGAGGTCAAGTCGTGCATGTGCGGAATTGGGTATTTATCCGGGACGGTAACTTTGTTAATTGCCCTGTAGTCACCACAAGGGCGCCAGTCACCGGATTTCTTCGGCACCATGTGTAATGGTGATGCCCATGGACTTTTGGACGGGCGGATGATTCCCAGTTCGAGCATTTGCTCGAATTCCGCCTTAGCAGCTTTGAGCTTGTCCGGGGCTAATCGGCGAGGGCGGGCCGAAACAGGTGGGCCCTTAGTGCAGATGTGATGCGTGACGTTTGACGTCACAGGAGGCAACTCGTTCAGGACGCGAACGAGTTTAGGGTGCTTGCTGAAAAGCTCTAGAAAAGGCTGTGAAGCTTGGGGTAGGACACGAATGGGAGTGATAGCAGCCACGTTGGCGCTGGTCCCGATAATACTGAGCTGTGTCCTGGAGTCGATAAGCTTCTTCCTTTTAGCGTCGACGATGAGGTCGAAGCGTTGCAGAAAGTCTATGCCTATGATGGCGAAAGGCACAGCAGCGATTGTAAAAGGCCAGCGAAAAGTTCGCCGGAGGCCTAAGTTGAGCGTTAGCAGCTTTTCGCCGAAAGTTGCGATTGGTGTGCCATTGGCGGCACGCAGCTTGGTCGGCGATGGTGAGACGACCTCATGTGGGCCACGGGGTAAAACGCTAACTTCGGCTCCAGTGTCGATTAGAAACTCGGTGCCGGAAGTTAAATCCCTAACGCGGATGAGGCGACTTTGGTGTTGGCCGGTCGCGTCCGTCGCCGTTATGGAACGGCCGAGGTTTCCCTGCTTCTCGGCAAAGTTGCAAGGCTTGATACATTTACGAGCTGCGGTACCAAAACGTTGGTGGTACCAACAGCTAGCTTGCCTGTTGTTAGACTTAGAATGTTTGCAGGGCGATTTTAATCGGCTATGACGACGAGGGTTCATAGTGAGCTGTTGAACCTGACGACTAAGTGTCGCAACTTGTGCTTGCAGGGCTTCTATGGTTGACTGTAAGCCAGTGATAGAAGTGCCCTGGGACGCGACGGCATTCATCTTGCTGGCGTCGACGTGTGGCTGTGATCGTTCAATAACTCGATCCGCTAAGTCTGCTAGTTGAGTGAGCGAAACGGAGCTCACTGTAGCGAGAATCGCTTGCGTGTTTTCCGGTAGCCGTTGTAGCCATAGTTCGC
The DNA here is from genome assembly GCA_944474145.2 of Dicrocoelium dendriticum. Taxonomy (NCBI): domain Eukaryota; kingdom Metazoa; phylum Platyhelminthes; class Trematoda; order Plagiorchiida; family Dicrocoeliidae; genus Dicrocoelium; species Dicrocoelium dendriticum. Next base: position 67,255,982 of record OX104061.1, read on the forward strand.
GAAGTAAAGTCTCGTCCATGGTTGAGGAACCAAGGAGTTGTTGCATCTCTCGTAGCAGGGTTGAGGGCAGTTTGTCGCCCAATTGCAGATCCCTGAAAAGCTGCTGCAGGCGAACTTTCTCAGAGGGCATAACACGCTTAATCGTGGCCTCCTTCAGAGCCTCATAGCGGTTATCGGTCTGAGAAATGATGACGTCACGAACCTGCATTGATATCTCCTTGGGGAGATAGGACAGGAGCTTGCAATACTTCGCGTAGTCGGAAGTGATTCTGTGGTTATAAAACTCGGCCTCAAGAAGAGCGAACCACAAAACAGGATCCATGTCCCAAAAAGGTGGAACTGAGAGAGTTACAGCGCTTAGTAGAGACTCTACCTTATGGTCTACAGATTCCATGGCTTGAAAAATATGAAGCAAAAAATAGGCTACCGTATGCAAAAATAAAACCGGAAAATATGAAAAATAAGTGGAACGAGCTCACCGGAGAAAAGTTCCAAATATCCGGCGCGGAGGTTGATCCGGATTCGGGGTCACCAATTTAGAGGGTTGCCTATTCCGGGAGCCCAGAGAGCGATTCGAGAAGACGGATCGAGTTGCAGGGAAACTTTTATTGGTTCAGCAAAAGATTCCCTGTTAGCTAGCTATAAATGAACGACACCGTGGACGCTCTAGCTAGGGGAACGGATCAAGCACAGCACACAGAGCAGTCGCGCGTTGCAACCGAAGCGAGCGCCAAGCAAAAATGGCGATGAGCAAGTAAAGCATTCGAACTCAGCAATCAGTTCAACAAACCACACCGGTTGCCTAAGTGTACAATTATAGAATTTTGGTTAGAATTTTACACAAGCAAACCGGGGAATCTCCAGACTGCTACAATGGTTAGTGTGCCTCAGTGATCCATTAAGCTATACTGGGTGGTGCATTTTTGCACCTTCAGAGCAACTCATACCAGATTGGTCAATGGTTAGAGGCCAGACAAACTCAGCCTCCTGGTCCTCCAGGTTGGGGGTTGGAATGAGGGTGGCTCCTTATACCTTAAAACGGACTCCTTGTAGTCCAGTGCCATAACCCGCTGCCTTGCGGCCAGGTTTTTGAACCAAAGGCTTTGGTTGAGAACCCTAATCGTTCTCCTGTCTAGGCCTGGGCCACCTGACAGTATCCTGCCCACGCAATACAACGAATCCTTCCCCAAACAATTTTCTGATGCTCTGGCCACCGCAGAGGATAATCAACGGTGCCCTATCTGCTGCATCGAGCAGGGTGGATAGGGGTTTGTATGCTACTGCTCAAGCCTTCCCATCTTCTTATTCCCCTCCTTGCGCTTTTTCACCATTATCGTCCCATTCCAGCTTTACTTTTATCCCCCCGGTTTTCAACCCCCCAATTCTCGGCTCTCCCCCACTTGCTTCAATAGTCGCTTGTCTTTTAGCTTCAACTCACAGGTGAACGCAGAGCGTCATTCCTGCACTGTCAACAGGCCCATGTCCAAGCAAGCGGCCCATTCCAGTTCATCGGCTTCCATTTGGAGCCCTCGATCCTCCTTCAGACTGGCATGCCTCAATGTTCGCACACTGCTTCAGATCGGTCAACAGGCAGCAATTGCCCGAACATTGGAGACCCTCTCGATCGATATCTGCTGCTTATCGGAGACCCGCCTGCAAGACTCGAGCTCTGTACTCACTCAGCGATCCCCTTCAGGTGACACTAGCAGCACTTTCTCATTGCGCCTATCCGGTGACGATGCAGCTTCGAACACCGGCCAAGCCGGTGTTGGTAATGCCCTGAGTCCCCGGGCTGAAGCTGCTCTGGTTGATTGGATTCCAATCAGTAGCCGGATGTGTGCGGTCTGATTGGCTGGCTCATTCAAAACTTCGAAGTCGCGTGGGACTAAAAGGTGTCTATTCGTTATCGCTGCCTATGCACCGACAAACTGTAGCGATGACTCGGTAAAAGACGACTTCTTTCGCCAACTGAACGAACTCCTTCGCCACAGAAGAAGCTCGGACACTGTAGTGTTGGCTGGGGATCTGAACGCGCAAGTTGGATAATTATCCACAGATGAGCTGCATCTGGGCGGCCAACATGGTATAGGCACCCGTAATGATAACGGTGAGCGGTTACTTCATTTGTGTGAGGATGCTCGCTTATTTCTTGCGAGCACTAAGTTCAGACAGAGCAGTCGCCGGAGGGTGACTTGGCGCCCACCACCCTAAAACCAGCTATGGACGCAAATTGATCACATTGCTATCAGTTACCGCTGGAGAGGCTGCGTCCAGAACTGTCGCTCGATTTGGAGCACAGGTGTGGACACCGATCATGCACTTGTATGTGCTGACCTGCGGATGCGCTTTGGCGGACGCCCGCGACGATGTTGTGAGCGCATTGATACCGGCAGACTGGTGCATCCAACTGTTCTGAACGCCTATCAAATTACGCTGTCATCCGAGTTGGATAAACGCTCACTGGATACAACCGAAGCTCACTGGTCTCATATGCAACAGGCCTTACTAGCAGCAGGCAAATCCTCATGTGGTCTGTCTAATCGCCAACATGAACATTGGGTCTCTTCACAGTCTTTGGAACTTATAGATGCTCGCCGGCATATTCCGGCTGGAAGCGAATACAATGAAACTCGCAAAGAGCTCCGGGCAAAACTCCGTGCTAGCCTGAAGAGAGGCCGCGAATCCTGGTGGTCTCATGGTGCAACAGAGATGGAAATGGCCGCCGCCCTTGGTAAGCATAGTAATTTATTCCGTCTTATCCGGGAAAGGGGCAGCAGGAGACCTGGTGTTAGTGAAACTATACGTGACGAGAGTGAACAGCCTATCCACAACTTATCCAAACGCCTGGAACGTTGGGCTGAGCACTTTGAAAGGCAATTTAATCGGTCGGAATTGTTAGATTGCTCGCCGAAGAGTGATCGCCCTGCTCCGTGGGCTGTTCCTTTGGATCCACCCTCTCGCTCAGAAGTCGAACGTGAGATAAAAAATGTTGAAGTTAAATAAAGCCGCGGGACCTGCTCTTGTGGATGATTTACACGAGTTACTAGTGAGACTGTGGGAGCAGGAAACGGTCCCAACCGATTAGAGCCGCTCCTTCATAGTCCCAATTTTCAAAGGAGGCTCACGATCGGAATGCGGCAGCCATAGAGGAATCAGTCTGATCTCCATCGCCTCCAAACTGCTTGCCTCTGTCATCCTTCACAGCCTGACTGGCACTCGTGAAAGTCAGATTCGTGAACAGCAAGCTGGATTTCGTCGAGGACGTAGCTGCATTGACCACATCTTCACCTTGCGTCAGTTGTTGGAGCACCGTCACATATATTGGCGTCCCACCGTTGTCGTGTTCCTCGAGATCAAAGATGCATTCGATTCGGTGGAGAGTCATACACTTTGGGACTGTCTACTCAGGAAAGGTGTACCTGAGAAATATGTGAATATTATCCGAGCATTATATGCGCGTAGCTCTGGCGGAGTGAGGGCTTACGGCAAGTTGTCGACGCCCTTTAATATCTCCAGCGGCGTGAGACAAGGATGCCCGCTGTCACCTTTCCTCTTCAACTTTGCTGTTGACGAAGTCATGGAAATCGCGTTTACAGGACACCGCTTAGAAGGTGTGGAGCTACTCCCAGGAGAACGACTTCTTGATTTAGAGTATGCTGATGATATTGCCATAATCTGTGACATCTCACAAACGTGCCATGCAACACTGGACAGATAAGCACTGGGTGTCCGTCAGTTCGGGCTTTACTTCGCACCCTCGAAGTGCAAAGCATTTCTCCAAGATTGGTCTGGACCGCCTCCTACGCTGACCCTTGGTGGGGAACAGCTAGAAATTGTTCAAAAATTCAACTACTTGGGAAGTTGTATCAGCGCCCGTGGGATTGAAGATGAAATCACGAATCGTATAGCAAAAGCTCGGGGCGCTATTGCTAATCTTCGCCACTTATGGCGCCGGCGCGACATCACTTTTGCCCTGAAGGGTAGAGTGTACAATGCAGCAGTACGTTCGACCCTATTGTACGGTTGTGAAACCTGGCCGCTTAAAGCAGCGGACCTGAAGAGGCTAGTTACGTTCGACCACCGGTGCCTTCGTCATTTAGCTCACATCTGGTGGGAACGCCAAGTTACCAACGAGCGTGTTCGACGCCTTGTTTATGGCACAGGAAAAGGAACCGAACCGCTCAGCACCGTTATTTAACGCATCAGGCTCCGATGGCTTGGCCACGTGTTACCCATGCCAGCCCACCGACTTCCGCGACGTGTGTTGTTTGCGCGCCTGGAGTGTGGATGGAAGAAGAGAAGGGGTGGCCAAGCGATGACTTGGTCCAGACGAATGAAGACCCTCACTTCTGAGCTGGCCTCGGTTGGAGCGTCTCGGCTCCCTGGTTGAGGTCCGAAAGACGATGAACACGTTTGGTTGGACACACTTGCTGATATGGCTAGGAGCCGACCTCAGTGGCGTTCGTGCTATGAGTTGCTTTGTCCCACCCCATCCCACTTAGCCTCCACCTCCAACCACGAACTCATTACTTGGCCTTATATACTTTTGCATAATAATTTTTTTGGGGTGCACAGCAGCCGGCTGGTAGCCTACCGGAACGATGCCCATCCGTCACCGGTAGCTTAGCCAGCTTGCACCAGTTTCTTTTTTTGCTCTCTCTCTCTCCTTTTTTCTTTGTATTGCGGCGCAATAGCTGAGGTGTTCCCCACACAATACGATAATGCTCTAAACAATTTCCTCGATGTAACCAAAGTATCGGAACTACTAAGTCTCAACCTAAAGGAAAACGAACTGTGGAAAATTGGACCAAACAAGCTCTAGTCACACGTAAGCGGTCGGGCAATTTGCCTAAACAACTTCTCTGATGCTGTCAAGGAGGCGCACGTTTACCCCGTGATAAAGACATCTTTCATTTCCTAAACGACTGGCTTCTCCTCGCTTTGATCTTTCTCCACTTCTGACTATCCATCTAGCCGGTGTATCCGTGTGACGGGACGCATGCGTCCAGTAAACTCATTTTTATTCCAATGCTGTCCGTCTAAACGCTTTCCAGGACCCCTGGCGTTCATTAATATGAAAACAGCAATGTGTTCCTCCGGCTTATTGATTAATCATTCACAGTACGGCCTTGCACGTCCGATCGTAAAACGTAACCATATATAGCATTTGCGACTCACAAGCGCTTCCTAAATATGCCAAGTGTGTTACCATTTGATACTACCCTGCCGAATGCCACCTGCTGTCCAAAACTGTCCTGTTACTACTTAGTTAGGTCGCACCCAGTTAAGACGCTCTCTTCTTCAATTATTATCTGCCTTCATGTCAGCAAACTTTAGCTACGCACTACATTTTCTATCTTCCCAATTTCAAGCATTAGTTCAACTGAATGCGCACCTATGCCGTCTCATCGAATCAGCCTTTTGCTCTCCGAATTCTCTCAGTCCACTAAAGCGTCACCGAACACAGTCGGCCAACCCAAAGTTCTTTTATGGATCACATGTACTTGGGATATTATATACCTGCTGCTACACATAAGGTAAGGTTCATTAGTTCAAGCGTGCTCGCATTTGATCTTGTTTTTCTCTGGGTTTCGGATTCCTCGCTGCAGTCTGTTTTTGTGGTTGCTGTTGTTCATTGTCTTTTACCTCAGAGCAACCGAGGTAACGTCCATCGATTTGACCTCAATACTTCAACATACCACAGTGTTCCTTTAGCTGGAAATGAATAGCTCGTTAATCCGCTGTTTCATTACTTGGCAGATTGACAAACCACTTATTCTTTATCTTAGGCGGACGCCATTATACTGAGGTGCAAACAGATGGGTCTAGCTCATCGCTTCTTCTCATACCTCGTATTCGGAACCCTCTCTGACATATATTGTCAACTCGGACCTTTCGCTTGAGCTCAGTGGGCAGATTCTCCAGCCAATGCTATTCACTTAATTTGGAGACAGCCCAACACAGCGCTACTTTTTACTATGGCCGGAACATACAAGTTCGACATTTTTCATCACTGTACAAAGAATTTTCCCTTGGTACATATATGGAGCAGTTCACACTACTTGTACCGTCCAAATGGCCGTGGATGCCATTGTTCCAAATCAATACGACTTACCCGGGAAGGATCCCGGTTTATTATTCGGGCAAGTTGCTACACTTTTCGTCTGAACAATTGGGCTTGGCTATTTTCCGTGCTTCAGTGATACTTCAACACGCTATTCTTTTAAATATTCCCTGAAGACACGACGTGGTTCTAAGAAGAAAATACATCAGATTTCCAAAGTGTTTAATTCATGATTTACTGACCGAACGGATCATGCCATTCCGTCAGGATTTAGCAGGACCCATGGATGAAACAGTCCCTCGCCCATCAGGCATCGGCCAGCAGAAATTATGGATGTATGTTGACTGCGACTGACAGAATTAATAGCCAGTCAATAAGAAGCACTGCCAGTTACTGTTTGTCGTCCACGTTGCTCGATGGCAGTGTTCCCAGAAGTGGTGTGTTTCTGCTTGGAAAGCCTTCTCCCTTAAAATGTTACAGACTGCCGTTTAACAATACTGCGGCGCGGCGGATCTCACGCATCCCCGAAGAAACTCACAACAGATTACTTCTCATTGGCAAACTGACTAGAACTACATAGCATACTTCTTCAAACGCGTTGACAATTTCCAAACTGCGTATTGCATCACCAGCTCTCTTTCTATGTATTCACCCTTGATCTCTACGCTACACTAACATAAATCCAGTATATCGTGTAATCACTGTTGGTCCTGCTCTTCACCGGCTCTTTTCTAATTGAGTAGCTCTAGTTCTTGTTCCATTCGTGGCTGAACTAATACTACAATTTCTTGCCGATATATCATGCGCTTACGGACGTGCTCGAAATCAAAACTATAGCATTTGACCCAAAACTAAATAAAGTCACCGCTTCCTGCCAGTTTGTTGGACCTCACTTTACTCAAGGACGTTGGCTAATTAGAAGATAGTATGTACTCCCTTCCTACGTTGACGAATTCACCGTACGAAGTTGCAAATTCAGAGTGTGTTAAATAACCCTTTTACTTGCATATATACCTAAAACATAACTCCTGTATCTACTTGTTACACAGTGTCACGTGGCAATTACTGAGTAAATGCTCTATATTACAGTTTTCAGGCATTTCTATGGTGCATCTTGCACGCTCGATGATAAAACGTTTATTTATGTAAGTAATAACCGTAGTTTTCGTTGAAAGTTGTAACCATGCTTATCTCGCCTTGGACCATGCCGTCTACAGAACTACCTTCTTGAGCTGCAGTTGTAGTCTGAGCAAGCACTGTTAGCAAGCACTCTAAATAATATATACCCAACCAAAATAAATAGTACCAAGGAACTAGGTTAGACTGCATGCAATTACTCATTTAATAGAGTTTCTCGAAGCATTCTAGCTTATGGGTTCGATTACGTGCCTCTTGTTCGTTGCTTGTTCCTTTGAGATTTCCACAGTTACGGCGGTCGGTGCATGTACGTTTATTACCCGGCAATGTCTGATCCATCCTCAACAGCCAGCTATTTAGAACCATAGATTACTTTTCCGGTGCCTCAACGGCAAGTTATCATTCCGACGATTCCAAACAGCTTCCGAATAGCTCCTTCTTTTAGCAGGTTAAAGCGTTGCCGCTTGCACGGGTTTTAAACAAAGTGGTTTAGCTCGTCCGACAATAACATTTTCACAAATTAATCACTGGAAATATATCCTTCACTAAGTTTTACCATGGACGACAGCTTCATCTTTCACTAGTACTTTACTTGTCGTGGACAATTTTGCTGCCTCTCTGTTGTCGGAACAATGCGGCTAGGCGCCTTACATGTCTGCAAGGGTATTTTGATACTTCTCATCTCTGGAGATTTTTGTTGGCAATTCATTAGCCATTCCTATATAAAGTAACAACGACTTTTGGTTGTAACTTTCTGTGTAAAACTCTGTTTCCGTAGTGCGGACAATCTGCGGTTTTACCTGGTCTTAACTCATTGATTCGACCCTGTTACTCTCATGCTGCTATCCGGGAGCTAAAGTGACTTCATGTGTACTTGTTACGGATTCCGCATTTGCATCAGGAAACGCATTTTGGCCTAAGATGGATGAATTGATCCACAAGGACAATCTGCCCACAACATCTGAGACGTCGAGCGCCGATACTCGGAAACGAAGTCTTCACGCCAAGGCCAGTTTAACCAACGGGAAAGCCAAAATCCATTATTTCAGAAGCCTTAGGCGTCCGCACAATCCTTCACACGACTTTCTGTAGGCTTCATATATTGAACGGTTTCAACTACTAATGACGTACTTGAACTGAGCAAGTTGGTTATCCAATGGAGAGTTTCGGAGCTCATTTGATTGCGAAGAGCTAAATTTGTGAATCGTTCTGTAAGATACATTGACAGTTCTAAATCCCCATCCAAACGGAACGACGGCAGTGCTCCAGCACATGCAGGGTTATCGCCTGGCAAGCGTTCTTCTTATAAAACGTCACAAACGTCCGTTTAACAACACCGCAACGTGGCGCTTGCGACTCGCTAGTGAACAACTCACTAGCCACCAACTTACCCTGCCAATTTAACCAGCGCGGCCTTTCCAAGCAAAGCAATATATTTTGAATAGGTAAGCTAAAATGCACACCGTGTTTCTATCTTCCGACTCGGAAGTGTATGTTATGATTTTACAACTTTTTATTCCAGAACCTTGCCACATCAATAACGGTTTTGTTCCTGACCATTGCATCCGCTAGTTTGGTAACTTTTGTATATCGTACAAACAGGTCATTTCATACAAATCAACGTGCCCGTTTCAAAGTAAGTCCCTGTAAATTGTTGATCGTGTCATAGGTAGCGCGTGCCGAAATATTCGAGAATAATTTACTCATTTCTTCAGTACCGTCCAGTAGCTAGTAGTTCGGTGCTTCATTTCACTCTACTCGCAAACCTGAACCTTTAGCGACATTTATGAGCAGCGGCCACTAAACGGACTAGTCACATAGTCCACATAGAGCCCTTGGTATGCCCAGTGGACCATTACCTTCATTTACTGTGGACCACAACTTCATAGCACCCATGAAAATTAGATATTACACTCATAGCTCGTTAGGTATGTTACTGACGATCAAGGTGAATATCCGGAGACCAAGGACCGAACCCTGCGGGGCAATGCTGGAAACAGGCCAATTTTAAGCCAAGCCAGAACCCACACAAACACATGTAAAGGTTATGGATAAAATGAGCGAATCCATTACAAAATTGCCCCGAGATACCGCAAGGCTACAGCATGTATCCATGTTGTCTTTCAGGAATCACTTACTCGTAGTCAAACACAAGTGATCCTATGCTATGAACGATTTTTTCCTTTTATGTTACCGGCACCTTAAGGGAGGATACGGGTGGGACTCCGGTAGGGACCGATGGCATGGTGATCTCCCATAAGCTGCATTGTGTTTCACCACCTTGTTTCGCAGAAGGCTAATCTGCGACGTACTCTCCTCGCGTAGATAGAGGGGTCACCCACGGTACTTTTCTAGGAGGGAATGTGTATCAACCTGGACATTCCTCCGTTTGTCTGGCTGAAGTGTATGAAATAGTTTGAAAATATGGTTTCATCTTGTACCTAGGCTAAGTAGCTAAATTACCTGTTGGAACGGTAAATGCGTAAGTTTTAGTCAATCAGAGGAATCGCATCTCGCGCACTTCCCGCTATCCGCGTTGAAGAGTGCTTGTGATGTCTGTGGCCGTGACCATAATTGTCTCCTTAGCTAGAACACTTTTTCGACTCTTTTTAGAAAGCGGGACTATACGGTTCGTCAATAGATGAATATCTCTCCCAATTGTTTATATTTTTCTGTCCTTTCCCTAAGTGGGCGCAAACCGGTGTTTGCAGCGACCGATTGAATGCGCTATCAAACATTGAAAACCATAGTACCTCTAAATTTGGGTACTGAATTGCGCTATCTGTATAATGTCTTCACAAGAACGTGTGCGATACCACTACAAATAAATAAATAAATAAATAAATAAATGTTATATTCCTCGGTGTTTCGAGGTGCAGTCCAACTATGTGCGAAACAGTAATTATTCCCAGTGTGCATTATTAGACTGTGATATTCCCTTCCATTGATGTCTACTATGAACACAACAGCATGCTCATACTTGATAATGCGCCTGTAGAATTTGGATTTAGTATACACTGTACATGAGTTGCAGCGGCAGCTGAACCCCGGCTTAATGGAGACTTAATTAGACCCCGTAGTTTGCAACCGGGTTGAAACCAACCTGCCTGTGCATGAACATACAGAGTTACATACCCCACGGAATCAGTTTTCTAAAATAGGGCTCATGCATAGATCCGTGTTTAAAAATGTTTGACATCATAACATGTAGCTAAGGAATTCTAAATGGGGATTGGCGATGATCAGGTGCAGTATAGCACGCAGTGTATATTCGTTGTTGCCCGGATTTGGATGCCATTTCGAGATATTGCGAAGTAACCGACGATTGCTCGGGTCACCCGACTCTCAACAAAGCGGTGCTTTTGCAAACTCCGCTCCAGTTCGATTGCGCAAGTGAGCTTGTCCATGCAAGCAGCCTGCAAAAGGTTCCTAACTGATTCATAGAGGGAAATGCAGCGAATTATCGTGAATTTGTTAACCTAAAGTAAAAGCATACATAAGCGGCATCATACCATTTGGGTCATGGCTGTGCGGTTCCCTAGCTGTCGATCAATCAGTTGCAGCTCCACCACCGTTTTCTGCGGGATGGTACAGGGAATGTACCGATTTTCACGTCCTTTGCCAACTGGTGGCGGATGGAGAAAATATGTAACTTCATGTCATGAAACGCCTACAGAATTTTAGCGTTCTCGCTAACATGCATCGCATAGTACTCCCGCATGTGTTACGTTATTTCCATCATTGAATATTGCTATCTGCTGTTCTCGCTGCAGTGGAAACAAACTGGCGACTGAATCAAAATTCTTAAACCACTATGTAACGTCATTAATTTAAACCGAGAGGAGTTGGAAGTGGATGCGCTGTTTCTATGTATCCGAAAAGGGTCCGTTGGACGTGCCATAACTTGTTGGACCTATGTTCGCATTTCAAAGTCAGGTGGTAGGTTAGGAAAACTTAAAAATGGGCAGCGGAAGGAATACTTACAAACGTCTTTTCCAGCCTCGCTACAATGATGGTGTGCAGTCGGTAGACAGTGGATCGGTGTGATTCACCATGAAGCAGGCAATACCTTTCGCTTTATCGTAATCGTCCGCGAACACAATTATTTCAGTTCATGGTATCCCGGTTACAAGGATTGATTGGCTGCAAATCCTTTCATCCTCAGGAGTGGCATATCCAAGTGAACCAGTAAGTTATCCGAGTTTATGAAAAGAAAATATGGTCACAGGAATTAATCGGTGCACACCCTCCAATTACTGTAGGCAATAGGGACGGAGACGTTCTCCAAAGCCATGGTAAGCAACAATTCGCTTGGAAGAGTTGAGTTAACGCGTCTCCACCGGATACAACAATACAAGACCGGAATTGAAATACGGTGCTATTGGCAATCAATTAAAGACTACAAATATTTAATACCTCAATAATCTGTGTTTCCAGGACAGACGCTTCAACAACGACAACAGTCAAAAATAGCCAACCAGTATGGCTTCAAGACGCATGTAGGAATGAATACGTCTCAGTGCATTGTGACTTAAAACGGGCTTACACGGGACCAAACAGAAGGAATGGGGGCTACAAAGAGCCGTGCGTGTGAGAATTCGCACATCACACAATGATGGCATTGTGCGCCCACGCTTTCACTTAAAGGAGGGGCTGTGCAGCGACCTAGAGGTTCCAGTATAACTGTTCAAACTACTCTAAAATATTCGAAGTATTATTTTCTCAAGTATTACGTAAATAAGTCGTTTGCCTATCGCAACTATGTGTTAATTTGTTTGAACTACAAATGCGATATCCGACTGTAAACTACGCGACTCGGACTACAAACGTCGCACATTCACTGTAATATGCACTCAATTTTGGGTTCATAGACTTTTATGTTCGGGGCTCAGGTGGGTCGTATTAGACCGAGGCAAAAGAGAATACTTTGTAGGCGACTAAAAGCCACCTAGTAAACTCCCGAGATAGATAGATATTGTGCTTGTGCCACATCTCGTGGCTAGCTGGGTGATACCGTTCCAGCAGCAGAGGGGGATCGAGCGCCAGGCGACTAGATGGATGGCTTATAAGGCACGGCGGTTGGCTTACAAAACAACAACGTTGAAGTAGTGGCCATGCAAAGAGCAGATGAAACGACGCTCGAACTCTAAGCTACGCTCGATGAGAACTTAACTACCCTCTCGCCACGGGGACACTCCGACACGATACGTCCACGCACTGGACTCAAACCTACAGCTTCCCAAGCTAACTATTTTCTGGCGCCCTATTGCCTGCATTAGCTATTCTTTCTTACGTTCAGTAAACCCTTTCCTAGCTTACTTTTTGCCTTTTCTACTGGTTGCCTTCGGTTGGTCGTCTAACATTGTACCCTTATATAGCGCACGATGGACGCGCTATAGTTGCAAGTGGTCTGCTTGATTTCAACCATGCTCACTCGACGAATAGATGTTTAGTGAAAAGGACTTCAGTCTTTCAGACGTTGCTAGCAGTAGTTCTGCTGGAACGTTGTTTCAGGGAGTTTTGCAATTGAGCCTCTATATCTAGCCCCTGATTGTTCCCTTACAGCAAGTTATTGACAGACCAATTAGGTTCAGGGTACGTCAGGTACCAACATTCTTGTATGTGGTCTTTGTCAACTCAATGGACTTTGTAGGTGCCATTGAATACGATTCACTTCTAGGTGCTAGTGACTACGCATGCCCGAGTAGCTAATGACAGCACTTTCCGAAGAACAAGCATACGGCCTGCCTATTTTCAAGCAAAGCTAACTAAGGTCGCTATCTCACCTTGCGTCATTTCGGACAGCGACATTATTAAGGCAGTCTGTGACACCTTCAAGTCCAATTTATTTGTAGTGTCTCTACATCACATACCAATTTCTGTGAGGAATAAAGTTGAAGTCAGATCGCCCAAGTTGGCATCCGCAGTTCAAAAGCTGTTTAAGAGATGGACCGGATGTTGTGGTGCCTATTTATCTGCTCGATCGGGAGCCACTTTCCAAAAGTACCGAAGAGTTTGAAATGCATGCAGGCAGTACCTGCGATGAGTTCAGTTACAACGTGCTACTGAGCTTGCCTGTACATCCTTTTTTAACTGTAAATAGCTACTTTGCTTGTATAAAATGGCGAGGCAACATGAGCTGGTCCACATCATTGTTGTTTGGTTCTGCCGGCTGTGTAGCTGTCGTGGAGCTTGAGAAAGATCCTTGAATAAGGAACGGTATGCTGGCGCATTTGTCCCAACAATCGCACCAAAGTTTGAAACTAAACGTTCCTGTAAGCGTTTATCTGGAAGAGGTTTCCTATGTCAGAGCCCTAGGTGCTCAATGTTTTACTTTGGCTGTATCCTACAAATACTGCAGGATTGGACTCTATCCACCCCAAAACTTTTTATGAGTTGGCCGATGATCTTTGCTGTCTAATTAAACGAAACGTTACGGCGAAGCTATGCTCTACCCGACGAATAGAAACACGCTGTTGTACGCGCCGGTTTAACAAAATTTGACAAAATTTTCTCTGAGAACTATCGGCGTATTGGTCAAGCCTCTGAAAAAAGCTTGTGACGGATGTTACTGAAAGGCATTTAAGAGCGTTTGGGTTGCTCATCCCCCCAACACAGCTGGCTTAAAGAATAGTCTTGCATTAACGCTTGTTAGTTACTTGCGAAGTTTGTGCCGATGCGATTGATCGAAGTAAAACACTAGTGGTGTTGTTCGTCGACTTTTGCAAACCTTTTGACACTGTTCCACATTCTAGCTATTTCTACATGCTGTAGCCTTGCGGTATCTCGGGGCAATTTTGTAATGGATTTGCTCATTTTATCCATAACCTTTACATGTGTTTGTGTGGGTTCTGGCTTGGCTTAAAATTGGCATGTTTCCAGAATTGCCCCGCAGGGTTCGGTCCTTGGCCTCCGGATATTTACCTTGATCGTCAGTAACATACCTAACGAGCTATGAGTGTAATAGCTAATTTTCATGGGTGCTATGAAGTTGTGGTCCACAGTAAATGAAGGTAATGGTCCACTGCGCATACCAAGGGCTCTATGTGGACTATGTAACTAGTCCGTTTAGTGGCCGCTGCTCATAAATGTCGCTAAAGGTTCAGGTTTGCGAGTAGAGTGAAATGAACCACCGAACTACTAGCTACTGGAGGGTACTGAAGAAATGAGAAAATTATTCTCGAATATTTCGGGACGCGCTACCTATGACACGAGCAACAATTTACAGGGACTTACTTTGAAACGAGCACGTTGATTTGTATGAAATGACCTGTTTGTACGATGTACAAAAGTTACCAAACTAACGGATGCAATGGTCAGGAACAAAACCGTTATTGATGTGGCAAGGTTCTAGAATAAAATGTTGTAAAATCATAACATACACTTCCGAGTCGGAAGATAGAAACACGGTGTGCATTTTAGCTTATCTATTCAAAATATATTGCTTTGCTTGGAAAGGCCGCGCTGGTTAAATTGGCAGGGTAAGTTGATGGCTAGTGAGTTGTTTACTAGCGAGTCGCAAGCGTCACGTTGTGGTGTTGTTAAACGGACGTTTGTGACGTTTTATAAGAAGAACGCTTGCCAGGCGATAACCCTGCACGTGCTGGAGCACTGCTGTCGTTCCGTTTGAATGGGGATTTAGAACTATCAATGTATCTTACAGAACGATTCACAAATTTAGCTCTTCGCAACCAAATGAGCTCCGAAGCTCTCCATTGGATAACCAAGTTGCTCAGTTCAAGTACGTCATTAGTAGTTGAAACCGTTCAATAGATGAAGTCTACAGAAAGTCGTGTGAAGGATTGGGCCGACGCGTAAGGCTTCTGAAATAATGGATTTTGGCTTTCCCGTTGGTTAAACTGGCCTTGGCGTGAAGACTTCATTTCCGAGTATCGGCGCTCGACGTCTCAGATGTTGTGGGCAGATTGTCCTTGTGGATCAATTCATCCATCTTAGGCCAAAATGTGTTTCCTCATGCAAATGCGGAATCCGTAACAAATACACATGAAGTCACTTTAGCTCCCGGATAGCAGCATGCGAGTAACAGGGTCGAATCAATGAGTTATGACCAGGTAAAACCGCAGATTGTCCGCACTACGGAAGCAGAGTTTTACACAGAAAGTTACAACCAAAAGTCGTTGTTACTTTATAAAGGAATGGCTAATGAATTGCCAACAAAAATCTCCAGAGATGAGAAGTATCACAATACCCTTGCAGACATGTAATGCGCCTAGCTGCATTGTTCCGACAACAGAGAGGCCGCAAAATTGTCCACGACAAGTAAAGTACTTGTGAAAGATGAAGCTGTCGTCCATGGTATAACAGCATGGTCACCATGGTATAACTAAGTGAAGGATATATTTCCAGTGATTAATTTGTGAAAATGTTATTTTCGGACGAGCTAAACCACTTTGTTTAGAACCCGTGCAAGCGGCAAAGCTTTAACCTGCTAAAAGAAGGAGCTATTCGGAAGCTGCTTGGAATCGTCGGAATGATAACTTGCCGTTGAGGCACCGGAAAAGTAATCTATGGTTCTAAATAGCTGGCTGTTGAGGATGGATCAGACATTGCCGGATAATAAACGTACTTGCACCGACCGCCGTAAATGTGGAAATCTCAAAGGAACAAGCAACGAACAAGAGGCACGTAATCGAACCCATAAGCTAGAATGCTTCGAGAAACTCTACTAAATGAGTAGTTGCATGCAGTCTAACCTAGTTCCTTGGTACTATTTATTTTGGTTGGGTATATATTATTTAGAGTGCTTGCTTACAGTGCTTGCTCAGACTACAACTGCAGCTCAAGAAGGTAGTTCTGTGGACGGCATGGTCCAGGGCGAGATAAGCATGGTTACAACTTTCAACGAAAGCTACGGTTAGTACTTACATAAATAAATGTTTTATCATCGAGTGTGCAAGATGCACCATAGAAATGCCTGAAAACTGTAATATAGAGCATTTACTCAGTAATTGCCACGTGACACTGTGTAACGAGTAGATACAGGAGTTATGTTTTAGGTATATATGCAAGTAAAAGGATTATTTAACACACTCTGAATTTGCAACTTCGTACGATGAATTCGTCAACGTAGGAAGGGAGTACATACTATCTTCTAATTAGCCAACGTCCGTGAGTAAAGTGAGGTCCAACAAACTGGCAGGAAGCGGTGACTTTATTTAGTTTTGGGTCAAATGCAATAGTTTTGATTTCGAGCACGTCCGTAAGCGCATGATATATCGGCAAGAAATTGTAGTATTAGTTTAGCCACGAATGGAACAAGAACTAGAGCTACTCAATTAGAAAAGAGCCGGTGAAGAGCAGGACCAACAGTGATTACACGATATACTGGATTTATGTTAGTGTAGCGTAGAGATCAAGGGTGAATACACAGAAAGAGACCTGGTGATGCAATACGCAGTTGGGAAATTGTCAACGCGTTAGAAGAAGTATGCTATGTAGTTCTAGTCAGTTTGCCAATGAGAAGTAATCTGTTGTGAGTTTCTTCGGGGATGCGTGAGATCCGCCGCGCCGCAGTATTGTTAAACGGCAGTCTGTAACATTTTAAGGGAGAAGGCTTTCCAAGCAGAAACACACCACTTCTGGGAACACTGCCATCGAGCAAGGTGGACGACAAACATCAACTGGCAGTGCTTCTTATTGACTGGCTATTAATTCTGTCAGTCGCAGTCAACATACATCCATAATTTCTGCTGGCCGATGCCTGATGGGCGAGGGACTGTTTCATCCATGGGTCCTGCTAAATCCTGACGGAATGGCATGATCCGTTCGGTCAGTAAACCATGAATTAAACAATTTGGAAATCTTATGTATTTTCTTCTTAGAACCACGTCGTGTCTTCAGTGAATATCCAAAAGAATAGCGTGTTGAAGTATCACTGAAGCACGGAAAATAGCCGAGCCCAATTGTTCAGACGAAAAGTGTAGCAAGTTGCCCGAAATAATAAACCGGGATCCTTCCCGGGTAAGTCGTATTGATTTGGAACAATGGCATCCACGGCCATTTGGACGGTACAAGTAGTGTGAACTACTCCATCCATGTACCAAGGGAAAATTTTTTGTACAGTGATGAAAAATGTCGAACTTGTATGTTCCGACCATAGTAAAAAGTAGCGCTGTGTTGGGCTGTCTCTAAATTAAGTGAATAGCATTGGCTGGAGAATCTGCCCTCTGAGCTCCAGCGAAAGGTCCGAGGTGACAACATATGTCAAAGAGGGCTCCGAATACGAGGTATGAGAAAAAGCGATGAGCTAAACCCATCTGTTCGCACCTCAGTATAATGGCGTCCGCCTAAGATAAAGAATAAGTGGTTTGTCAATCTGCCAAGTAATGAAACAGCGGATTAACGAGCTATTCATTTCCAGCTAAAGGAACACTGTGGTATGTTGAAGTATTGAGGTCAAATCGATGGACGTTACCTCGGTTGCTCTGAGGTAAAAGACAATGAACAACAGCAACCACACAAAGAGACTGAAGCGAGGAATCCGAAACCCAGAGAAAAACAAGATCAAATGCGAGCACGCTTGAACTAATGAACCTTACCTTATGTGTAGCAGCAGGTATATAATATCCCAAGTACATTTGATCCATAAAAGAGCTTTGGGTTGGCCGACTGTGTTCGGTGACGCTTTAGTGGACTGAGAGAATACGGATAGCAAAAGGCTGATTCGATGAGACGGCATAGGTGCGCATTCAGTTGAACTAGTGCTTGAAATTGGGAAGAAAGAAAATGTAGTGCGTAGCTAAAGTTTGCTGACGTGAAGGCAGATAATAATTGAAGAAGAGAGCGTCTTAACTGAGTGCGACCTAACTAAGTAGTAACAGGACAGTTTTGGACAGCAGGTGGCATTCGGCAGGGTAGTATCATATGGTAACATACTTGGCATATTTAGGAAGCGCTTGTGAGTCGCAAATGCTATATATGGTTACGTTTTACAATCGGATGTGCAAGGCCGTACTGTGAATGGTTAATCAATAAGCCGGAGGAGCACACTGCTGTTTTCATATTAATGAAGGCCAGGGGTTCTGAAAAATGTTTAGACGGACAGCATTGGAATAAAAATGAGTTTACTGGACGCATGCATCCCGTCACACGGATACACCGGCTAGATGGATAGTCAGAAGTGGAGAAAGATCAAAGCGAGGAGAAGCCAGTCGTTTAGGAAATGAAAGATGTCTTTATCACGGTGTAAACGTGCTCCTCCTTGACAGCAGCAGAGAAGTTGTTTAGGCAAATTGCCCGACCGCTTACGTGTGACTAGAGCTTGTTTGGTCCAATTTTCCACAGTTCGTTTTCCTTTAGGTTGTGACTTAGTAGTTCCGATACTTTGGTTACATCGAGGAAATTGTTTAGAGCATTATCGTATTGAGTGGGGAACATCTCAGCTACTGTGCCGCAATACAAAGAAAAAAGGAGAGAGAGAGAGAGAGCAAAAAAAGAAACTGGTGCAAGCTGGCTGAGCTAACGGTGCCGGATGGGCATCGTTCCGGTAGGCTAGCAGCCGGCTGCTGTGCACCCCAAAAAAATTATTATGCAAAAGTATATAAGGCTAAGTAATGAGTTCGTGGTTGGAGGTGGAGGCTAAGTGGGATGGGGTGGGAAAAAGCAACTCATAGCACGAACGCCACTGAGGTCGGCTCCTAGCCATATCAGCAAGTGTGTCCAACCAAACGTGTTCATCGTCTTTCGGACCTCAACCAGGGAGCCGAAACGCTCCAACCGAGGCCAACTCAGAAGTGAGGGTCTTCATTCATCTGGACCAAATCATCGCTTGGCCACCCCTTCTCTTCTTCCATCCACACTCCCGGCACGCAAACAACACACGTCGCGGAAGTCGGTGGGCTGGCATGCGTAACACATGGCCAAGCCATCGGAGCCTGATGCGTGAAATAACGGTGCTGAGCGGTTCGGTTCCTTTTCCTGTGCCATAAACAAGGCGTCGAACACGCTCGTTGGTAACCTGGCGTTCCCACCAGATGTGAGCTAAATGACGAAGGCAACGGTGGCCGAACGTAACTAGCCTCTTCAGGTCCGCTGCTTTAAGCGGCCAAGTTTCACAACCGTAGAATAGGGTCGAACGTACTGCTGCATTGTACACTCTACCCTTCAGGGCAAGAGTGATGTCGCGCCGGCGCCATAAGTGGCGAAGATTAGCAAACCGCCCCGAGCTTTTGCTATACGATTCGTGATTTCATCTTTAATCCCACAGGCGCTGATACAACTTCCCAAGTAGCTGAATTTTTGAACATTTTCTAGCTGTTCCCCACAAAGGGTCAGCGTAGGAGGCGGTCGAGACCAAGCTTGGAGGAACGCTTTGCACTTCGAGGGTGCGAAGTAAAGCCCGAACTGATGGACACCCAGTGCTTAGCTGTCCAGTGTCGCACGGCACGTTTGTGAGATGTCACAGATTATGGCAATATCATCAGCATACTCTAAATCAAGAAGTCGTTCTCCTGGGAGTAGCTCCACACCTTCTAAGTCGTGTCCTGTAAACGCGATTTCCATGACTTCGTCAACAGCGAAGTTGAAGAGGAAAGGTGACATCGGGCATCCTTGTCTCACGCCGCTGGAGATATTAAAGGGCGTCGACAACTTGCCGTAAGCCCTCACACCGCCAGAGCTACGCGCATATAATGCTCGGATAATATTCACATATTTCTCAGGTTCACCTTTACTGAGTAGACAGTCCCAAAGTGCATGTCTCTCCACCCAATCGAATGCATCTTTGATCTCGAGGAACAGGACAATGGTGGAACGCCAATATATGTGACGGTGCTCCAACAACTGACGCAAGGTGAAGATGTGGTCAATGCAGCTACGACCTCGACGAAATCCAGCTTGCTGTTCACGAATCTGGCTTTCACGAGTGCCAGTCAGGCTGTGAAGGATGGCAGAGGCAAGCAATTTGGAGGCGATGGAGATCAGACTGATTCCTCTATGGCTGCCGCATTCCGATCGTGAGCGTCCTTTGAAAATTGAGACTATGAAGGAGCGGCTCCAATCGGTTGGGACCGTTTCCTGCTCCCACAGTCACACTAGTAACTCGTGTAAATCATCCACAAGAGCAGGTCCCCCGAATTTGAAGAGGGCTGGAGGAAGGTCATCAGGTCCCGCGGCTTTATTTAACTTCAACAGTTTGATCTCACGTTCGACTTCTGAGCGAGAGGGTGGATGCAAAGGAACAGCCCACGGAGCGAAGCGATCACTGGTCGGCGAGCAATCTAACAATTCCGACCCGATTAAATTGCCTTTCAAAGTGCTCAGCCCAACGCTCTAAGGGTTTTGATAAGTTGTGGATAGACTGTCCACTCTCGTCACGTATAGTTTTACTAACACCAGGTCTCCTGCTGCCCGTTTCCCGTATCAGACGGAATAACTCACGATGGTTACCAAGGGCAGCGGCCATTTCCATCGCTGTTGCACGACGAGACCACCAGGATTCGCGGTCTCTCTTCAGGCTAGCACGGAGTTTTGCCCGGAGCTCTTTGCGAGTTTCATTGTATTCGCTTCCAGCCGGAATATGCCGGCGAGCATCTATAAGTTCCAGAGACTGAGAAGAGACCCAATGTTCATGTTGGCGATTAGACATACCACATGAGGATTTGCCAGCTGCTAGTAAGGCCTGTTGCATATGAGACCAGTGAGTTTCGGTTGCATCCAGTGAGCGTTTATCCAACTCGGATGACAGCGTACTTTGATAGGAGATCAGAACAGTTGGATTCACCAGTCTGCCGGTGTCAATGCGCTCACAACATCCTCGCGGGCGTCCGCCAAAGCGCATATGCAGGTCAGCACACACAAGTGCATGATCGGTGTCAACACCTGTGTTCCAAATCGAGCGACAGTTCTGAACGCAGACTCTCCAGCGGTAACTGATAGCAATGTGATCGATTTGCGTCCATAGCTGGTTCGAGGCTGGTGGGCGCCAAGTCACCCTCCGGCGGGTGTTGTGTCGGAAATTAGTGCTCGCAAGAAATAAGCGAGCATCCTCACACAAATGAAGTAACCGCTCACCGTTATCATTACGGGTGCCTATACCATGTTGGCCGTCCAGATGCAGCTCATCTGTGGATAATTTTCTAACTTGCGCGTTCAGATCCCCAGCCAGCACTACAGTGTCCGAGCCTCTTCTGTGGCGAAGGAGTTCGTTCAGTTGACGATAGAAGTCGTCTTTTACCGAGTCATCGCAGCAGCTTGTGGGTGCAAAGGCAGCGATAACGAATAGACACCTGTTAGTCCCACGCGACTTCGAAGTTTTGAACGAGCCAGGCAATCGGACCGCACACATCCGGCTACTGATTGGAATCCAATCAACCAGAGCAGCTTCAGCCCGGAGACTCAGGGCAATACCAACACCGCCTTGGCCGATGTTCGAAGCTGCATCGTCACCGGATAGGCGCAATGAGAAAGTGCTGCTGGTGTCACCTGACGGGGATCGCAGTGAGTACAAAGCTCGAGTCTTGCAGGCGGGTCTCCGATAAGCAGCAGATATCGATCGAGAGGGTCTCCAATGTGCGGGCAATTGCTGCCTGTTTACCGATTTGTAGCAGTGTGCGAACATTGAGGCATGCCAGTCTGAAGAAGGATGGAGGGCTCCAAATGGAAGCCGATGAACTGGGCTTCACCGCTTGCTTGGACATGGGCCTGTTGACAGTGCAGGAATGACGCTCTGCGTTCACCTGTGAGTTGAAACTAAAAGACAAGCGACTATTGAAGCAATTGGGGGAGAGCCGAGAATTGCTCGGTTGAAAACAAGGGGGATAAAAGTAAAGCTGGAACGGGACGATAAGGGTGAAAAAGCGCAAGAAGGGGAATAAGAAGATTGGAAGGCTTGAGCAGTAGCATCCAAACCCCTATCCACCCTGCCCGATGCAGCAGATAGGGCACCGTTGATTATCCTCTGCGGTGGCCAGAGCATTAGAAATTTATTTGGGGAAGGATTCATTGTATTGCGTGGGCAGGATACTGTCAGGTTGCCCAGGCCTAGACAGGAGAACGATTAGGGTTCTCAACCAAAGCCTTTGATTCAAAAACCTGGCCTCAAGGCAGCGGGTTTTGGCACTGGACTACAAGGAGTCCGTTTTAAGGAATAAGGAGCCACCCTCATTCCAACCCCCAACCTGGAGGACCAGGAGGCTGAGTTTGTCTGGTCTCTAACCATTGACAAATCTGGTATGAGTGGCTCTGCAGGTGCAAAAATGCACCACCCAGTATAGCTCAATGGATCACTGAGGCACACAAACCCTCGCACCAGGATTAGGTCCAGCCTCATTGCGATATTTTATTGTGTAGGGGTCGTAGATGATGGGATTAGCAGAGGTAACTTGTTCCATATGTTTGAGCACCTATATAGGAAAAATAACGACGCCTGCAGCAACGAGCGACAGCATGTTGAATAAATAGGTCGTGTAGCGCAGATGTTAAAGGGTATCTCCTACCGTTCCAAAGTTTCGCATCAAGCTCATGTCTGGATGTGTTGTAATCTTGAATAGAATAGAATAGGTTTGTATTTAACCTTCGTAGCCACCATGGGTATAATCCCAGTTGTTTCCGGCGACCACGGTAGTCCAACATGGTTCAGTCTCCTAAACGTTTTGTGAAAGAACTTCTTAACTCCTCCAGTGCAGTCCTGCCGCGCTTGCGTGAGTTGGTTAAGACGATGGAATAGTATTCAGTTATAGGTCTAGCGCACGTTTTGTACAGTGTAAGTCTAGTTCCTAAGAGCGACACGGGTTTGAAGACAGCCTATTGTTGACTTAGCTTCAGGTGCACTATAGCTTATTTGTTCCGCAAAGTTGAGAGTGCAAGAGTATTGGACACCCAGGTCATGAACAGAGTGTTTAAGAGGAGAGCTACTGTGAGTGAGGGTGTTAGGTGGCGCTTTGCATCTAAAAGTTAGAAGGCTTTTTTCCTGGTCAAAGTTCAGTCAGCCACGATGCATACCTGCTACTAAGAGCCCTAATGTTTGTTTGAATTGCAGATTTGCATTACTCATCATCAGAGCAGAACGAAATACGACTAAGGTCGTCCGCGAATCGGTAAGTCGTGCTTTGACGGAAGATTTGGAATTCGTCGTTATCTTAGAGTACGAATAACATGTAGCCCATGACGCTCGCTTGGGAGACTTAAGTAGAAACAAGTTTCCCGTGAGAAGTCGTACCGTCGGGGCACACAGTTTGTGTTCAATTTGATAGATAGGATTCTAACTGGTTGAATAGGGTTCCGGCGATGCCAAAGAGGCGAGTTTATTCGGAAGTTTTGCTGTGGAACGCTGTCGATTGCGTTCTTTTGTCGAGAAAGATGACGACCACTTTATGTCCTAAGTTTATCACGTTTGCGATATAGAAGCAAATGTTAGTAACTCAGCTTGTTCAGTTGGTTGTCTGATTGTTCGCTGAACTCGGCAGGCTGACTGCAAACGTTACGTCATCACTCTAAGCAACACCGTTCGTGCGCGTGTATTTAGCAGAGTGGCGCGTACGAAGCGTCAGTGAGTGTGAGTGATCGATCTCCTAGCCGCTAGTCTGAGATTAAATTGTTCCACGAGCACATGACCATAGAAATAGATCTCTGATTCTCATCTCCTAGTGCACGCGCGTGTGACTCTTCGCTTGTCGTCGTTTGATGCAGTAGTCTATCGCTCTGTTCCGTTAGATTTCTTCTACTAATTTGGGGATTGTGCATCCGTAGTGCTGTATATATAGCATCTATTTCGACGTGTCGGTTTGTTGAACTGTCGGTAGAATACCATGCTTCCAAGAATTCTCTAGCTTGCCTCGAATTTCCACGGGCTAGGATCTTAACGTTCTCTAGATCGAAGAGGTGGCCTTCTTGGTCTTCATGCATGGAAACTAATGAATGCGGGTCGTGTCTCCGTATGGCCATTCTGTGTTAGTTGATCCGTGTTGATAGTTTCCTTCCAGTTTGCCCGATGTAGTGTTTGTCACACCCCTTGCAGTTAATTTTGTAGATGACAACATTCTGACTGCCTTGTTTAACTTTGTCCTTCGGTCTTGAAACCAATCTTCGCAAAGTACCTGTTGGTTTGTGGGCTACCAAGATTCGATGTGGTCGTAGCAATCGTGACGTTAGTTCAGATACATTCTTGATGTAAGGAAGCGCTACCCGTTTAGCTATATTTTCCTGCCGTTGTTGCTGCACCCTCTTCTTTAGGCTTCTTCTGATGAAGTTTCTTGGATACCCGTTGTTTTGCAATACCCAGTATAGGTGGTTCTCTTCCTTCTTCCTCAATTCCGTCGTGCTGCAGTGTGTTTCGGCCCTATCGAAAAGGTTCGAATGCAGCTTTTCTTGTGGTTCAGTGGACGGTTGCTGTGGTAGTTTAATATTTGGTCTGTGTGAGTCCTCTTTCGATATACACATGTCTGAAGTGTTTCATCAGTGTTTCTTTGAACCAGCACATCTAAGAATGGTAACTGGTTGTGTTGTAAACTTGATATCCTGGAATGTGTTTTTGATTAACTCATGGGTATTCTGCGTGGAATCTCGTTTGATGACGACAAACGTGTCGTCCACGTACCGGATCCATAATTTTGGTTTGATTAACGGTATTTTGATGCTCTCCAGTCTTTGCACCACAGCTTCTGCAATAAGTCCTGAGGTGGGCGAACCCATGGGCGTTCCTTTCAGTGGTTGGTATACTTGCACATCAAAGTAAAAATAGGTAGTCATGCAGAGTTCTAAGAGTTCCCATATGCTTTTCGGTTTGAGGTTTCTTATTGTGTTCGGTTGACTTCGAAGTAATTCCATCATGGTTTCCTTTGCAAGTTCGCAGTGACATCAAACGACAGCATGATTTCATCTTCCTCTATTGTAACACACTTCAGTTTGTTGATGAATTGTTCAGCACTGATGATGCTTTGTTCAGAGCCGGCAATTAGATGTTTTAATTTCTTCCACATTCATTTTGCCAATTTTTACGATGGGGTTCCTGGCAGCGAGACGACTGGACGCAATGGGACTCCGTCTTTGTGTACCTTCACTAAACTTGTTATCGTTCTTGAGAAAATCGGTTGACGAATAATAGGACAATAGTTGCCTGCGTGTAATTGAGGATTAGGTTTATGTCGCGGAAGGAAGACGACGTATTTCTACAGCCCTGGAATGGTTCGGCTTTTCACGTACAAGTTACCTAGGTTGAGTGGCTAGACAAAGCTCTGGAAATCCGAGGATTAGCACGGCAGTAGGAAGACAGTCAGGGCCGGTTTAGTATGACAATTTCAGTGCACTACGTGTCCGCGTAATACTGCGCAGATCGACTTGATGTGAGTTATTTCATTATTGTGGAGATGAGGTGTTACAAGTGGTGGAGCCAAATCAGCCACCGTAAAAGCGTCGCAACAGTGATTGTTGATGAAGTCAGGTAGTTTAAAAATTTCAGTTATACGTGGATCGTCAAGGGGTTTCAGTGTGTGTACTGTCGACCCTTGCTTGGTTGTTCGGCTCCTCATCGATCGATTGAGTGCTTTGACCTCCTCCTTGGTGCTGAGAGCTGGGCCTTAAGCTGACATGGTAGCTATGGTTTGTTTATTTCGCCACATCGTTTGTATGTCCTTCATACGTATCTGGAGGTGAAGCGCATTTGTTTTATTGTTAGGTAAGCGTAATTTCATTAGGTTATGTAATACCCTGCATCTGTGATATGTAGTCCCTTCCCTTATCACTCCTGCTGTAACTTTATGTTTATTATTTTCTGCTCACATAGCCGCTGCTTAGCCAATTGCTTCCAGATACAATGTTACCCGTACCAACTGCAAAGTCTTCGACTATTCCACTAGCAGAAGGACAACTCCCTGACTGCATTTCCATAGCTCAGACAAGCTCTGCACTAAGCTGTTGGTATCCTAGCAAGACATTTTACCTCCCTTGTTTTCGAGTTGTTGTTGCCTCCCTCTGTGACATTGTTGGCGTCTAGTAGTGAACAAACGTTTTAGAGGGTCACCTGTACTGGGAACCCAGAGAGCGATTCGAGAAGACAGATCGAGTCGCAGTGAAAAGTTTATTGGTACAGTAAAATATTCCCTGTTATCTAGCTATAAAAGAACGACACCGTGGATGCTCTAGCTAGGGGAATGGAGCATGCACATCACACAGGTCAGTCGCGAGTTGCAACCGAAACGAGCGCCAAGCAAAAATGGCGATGAGCAAGTCAAGCATTCGAACTCAGCAATCAGTTCAACAACCACACCGGTTGCCTAAGTGTACAATGGAATAATTTTAGTTAGAAGTTTACACAGACAAACCGGGGAATCTCCAGACTGCTACATAGCCCTCTCCCAGAAGGGACTGTGTAAGCAGTCCTTCGATCTACGTGAGGACTGTCCGTCGCGGGCCAGACTTCTGCGAGACCAGGTTATGAAACCTGATGCAGCTGCTGGGGAAAACCATGCAATCTGACCCCAGCGGGCTCCCACCCGTGTCCTCCCTACGGTGTCGAAACGGCGAAAAAACTGTTTTTGGGGGACAGTTAGTAAAGTTTACGTAAGCGATTGAGCAGGAAGTTCGTTCCACTTCCAGTTGACGTACGGGGATCAAACGAGAAGTGAAACCGAGGTGCAACCAACCGGCGGTGTATATGGAAAGCAAAATGAAAAAGCAGCGTAAATGCATAGCAATACACAAAAGAGTGTAAGGCGAAAAACGTGCAAAGCTGTTTTCGGGTTTTCAAAAGGTTTTACTCTATTTTGGTAGTTTCAAAACGTTTTGATCTTCTTTTGTGGATTTTCAAAATCGTTTGGTAAGAACAGAAAATTTCAACGGCACGTTCTATGTAAAATAGTGAGTGCTAACAAAGTCCGAAAAACGAACTGGAGGTTTGAGCTTCCTACCGCGTCGATTGATAGTAGGGTGAGTAGGAGTGCTGTCGGTTGCGGTTGTCGGTTCTGCTGGACCGGACTGACTCGTCTGAGGTTGCGGTGCTAGCTGTGATGGCACAGGCTGTGAAGGCGCTTGCTGCACCGAAGAGTCAGACTTGTCGAGGAATGCTGGCTTGAGTCGATCGATGTTGATCGTCTCAGTCTTACCATTTAGTCAATGGTAAACGTCTTGTGGCTTCTGCGTACGACACGGTACGGACCAGAATATGGAGGTTGAAGTGGTCGGCGTACGCTGTCAGTGCGAACGAACACGTGCGTGCAAGTGATTAAGCGTTCGTCCACGTTGGTACGCAAGCTCTGTGCTCTGGGTTGCACAGGGTGAAGCCGTCGTATGTGATGAGATAGGCGAGCAGCGTAGTCGACAAAGTCGACGGTTGTTGGCGCTTTTGGTGAGATGAGTTCACTGGGTAAGCGTTGTGGGCATCCACAAAATAGCGAAGATGGAGTGGCGTGAAAATTCGCTTTAATCGCCTTTCTTATGCCTAAGAGAACGAACGAAAGTGCTTCGTGCCAGGATGTGCTAGATTGAGCACAGAGTGAGGCTTTGAGTTGCCGGTGGAACCTTTCTACCATCCCATTAGCTGCGGGATGGTATGCAGTGGTTCAGTTATGTTAGCGACCAAGAACGCTGAGCAATTTGCTGAAGGATCCGTCAAAGTGCGATCCTCTGTCAGTGATGACTACGCTTGGGCAACCGAATTGAGCTACCCATCGTTCTAGGAAAGCTTGCGCAACTGTCTCAGATGAGCAGTTGACTATCGGAATCGCCTCTGGCCAACGCGTGAATCGGTTGACACAAGTGTGGATGTACACGTAGCCTTTGCACGGAGGCAAAGGTCCGACCAGGTCGACATGGACGTGTGCATAACGAGAGTCAGGAGCGGGAAAGACGCCAAGTGGGCTTTTGGTGTGTCTGTATAGCTTGGGGCACTGGCACTCTAAGCCTGCGCGTGCCCAAAGGCGGACATCGCGATTGACGTTGGGCCATATGAAGCGTTCCGTTACGAGCTTCTGCGAAGCACGTATGCTGAGATGAGACAGGTTGTGTAAAGCAATGAAAACTAGTGGACTCCTCAAGGTAGGAACTACGGGTCGGAGAGAAGTTTGTGAGACGTCACTAAGTATGGTCCTCTCAGATGAAGCTAGTGGGACTTCGCGTAGTTTCAACGAAGTGTTGCGTCGTAGCTTGTCTATGTCGGGATCAGCTTGTTGGGCAGCAGCCATAGCGGCTAGGTCAATGTTGGTGCCAGACGATAAGCTGATCTGCTGAATGCGTGAAAGCGCATCCGCGACGGGATTGAGAGCACCTGAGACATGTCGTACGTCTGTCGTAAACGGAGAAACTTGGTCTAGGTGTTTAGTTTCCCGCGGAGAATACTTGTCCGTTGCGCAATGGATTGCGGAGATCAATGGCTTGTGGTCAGTGATAGCTGTAAAGGGTCGACCTTCGAGATAGTGACGGAAATGTCGGATACCTAGGTAGATAGCTAACAGTTCCCTACTGAAAGTGATGTAACGCCATTCGGCAGGTTGTAAACGTTTCGAGAAGAAACCCAGAGGTATCCGTCGTCGGCCGATGATTTGTTGAAGAACCGCACCGACGGCAGTGTCGGATGCATCAGTCGTCAGGGTGCGTGGTGCAGACGTGTCTGGATGGGCGAGAAGCGCTATGTTGGAGATAGCGTCTTTGAGCTTCTCGAAAGACAGTCTAGCGTCGTCTGCAAAATGAAAAGACTGTTATTTACCGCGGAGCAAATCAGTCATTGGTTGGACAATGCTCGCGCAGTTAGGGATAAAGCGTCTATAATAGTTAACTAGGCCAAGGAATCGGCGTAACTGTTTGAAGGAACTGGGAGCAGGATAGTCCTTCAGAGCCTGGATTTTGTCTGGCAGAGCTTCAATACCAGAGGCGGATATGCGGTGGCCAAGAAAGTCGATGGAGCTTTGGCTAAGCTCGCATTTATCGGGGTTGACCGTAACCCCATGCTGTGTTAAGTGTTGAAACAGAGCATCGAGGTGATGAAGATGTTACTAGTTAGAAAAGCTCGCGATGAGGATGTCATCTCAATAAGGGTAAACACTTTCGAGTCCTCGCGTTACCTCATGAATGGAACGCTGAAACGTTTGGGCAGCGCTGCTGAGGCCGAAAGGCATCTTGAGGTACTCGAATAGGCCGAATGACGTGATGACTGCTGTTTTAGCAATGTCGTCCGGCGCGACAGGTATCTGATGGTAGGCGCGAACTAAGCCGACTTTGCTAAAGATAGACTTGCCAGCTATAGCTGAGGTCAAGTCGTGCATGTGCAGGATGGGGTACTTATCCGGGACGGTAACGTTGTTAAGTGCCCTGTAGTCACCACAGGAGCGCCAGTCGCCGGATTTCTTCGGTACCTAGTGTAACGGTGATGCCCATGGACTTTTGGACGGGCGGATGATTCCCAGTTCGAACAGTTGCTCGAAATCCGCCTTAGCAGCTTTGAGCTTGCCCGGGGCTAGTCGGCGAGGGCGGGCCGACACAGGTAGGCCCTTAGTGCAAATGTGATGCATGACGTTTGACGTCACAGGAGGCAAGTCGATCAGGACGCGAACGAGTTTAGGATGCTTGTTGAAAAGTTCTAAGAAAGGCTGTGAAGCTTGAGGTAGGACATGAATGGGAGTGATAGCAGCCACGTTGGCGCTAGTCCAGATAATACTGAGCTGTGTCCTGGAGTCGATAAGCTTCTTCCTTTTAGCGTCGACGATGAGGTCGAGGAGTTGAAGAAAGTCTATGCCTATGATGTCGAAGGGCATGGCAGCGATTATGAAAGGCCAGCGAAAGGTTCGCCGGAGGCCTAAATTGAGTGTTAGCAGCCTCTCGCCGAAAGTTTCGATTGGTGTGCCATTGGCGGCACGCTGCTCGGTCGGCGATGGTGAGATGACCTAATCTGGGATACAGGGTATAACGCTAACTTCGGCTCCAGTGTCGACTAGAAACTCGGTGCCGGGAGTTTAATCCCTAACGCGGATGAGACGACTTTGTATTGGCCGGTCGCGTCCGTCGCCGTTACGGATCGGCCGAGAAGTTTCCCTGCTTCTCGGCGAAGTTGCAAGGCTTGACACGTTTACGAGCTGCGTTACCAAAACGCCGGTGGTACCAACAGCTAGCCTGCCTGTTGCTAGACTTAGAACGTTTGCAGGGCGATTTTGAACGGCTATGACGACGACAGTTCATAGTAAGCTGTTGATCTTCGCGACTAAGTATCGCAACTTATGTTTGCAGGGCTTCTATAGTTGGCTGTAAGCCAGAGATAGAAGTGCCCTGGGACGCGACGGCATTCATCTTGCTGGCGTCGGCTTGTGGCTGTGATCGCTCAATAACTCGATCCGCTAAATCTGCTAGTTGAGTGAGCGAAACGGAGCTCACTGTAGCGAGAATCGCTTGCGTGATTTCCGGTAGCCGTTGTAGCCATAGTTCGCGAAGTAACGTATCGTCCATGGTTGAGGAACCAAGGAGTTGCTGCATCTCTCGTAGCAGGGTTGAGGGCAGTTTGTCGCCCAGCTGCAGATCCCTGAAAAGCTGTTGCAGGCGAAATTTCTCAGAGGGCATAACACGCTTGATCGTGGCCTCCTTGAGAGGCTCATGGCGGTTTTCGGTCTGAGAAAGGATAAGGTCACGTACCTGCATTGATATCTCCTTTGGGAGATAGGACAGGAGTTTGCAATACATCACGTAGTCGGAAGTGATTCTGTAGTTATAAAACTCAGCCTCAAGATGAGCGAACCACAAAAGAGGATTCATGTCTCAAAAATGTGGCACGGAGAGTGATACAACGCTTAGCAGAGGCGCTACCTTAGGGACTACAGAATCCATGGCTTAAAAAATGACGCAAAAAAGGCTACCGTATGCAGAAATAAACCGTAAGATGAGAAAAATAAAGGGAACGAGCTCACCGGAGAAAAGTTTCAGATATCTGGTGTTGAGATTGTTCCGGGGCCTGGGTCACCAATTTAGAGGGTCGCCTGTACCGGGAGCCCAGAGAGCGATTCGAGAAGACAGATCGAGTTGCAGGGAATTTTATTGGTACAGTAAAATATTCCCTGTTATCTAGCTATAAAAGAACGACACCGTGTACGCTCTAGCTAGGGGAATGGAGCAAGCATAGCACACAGAGCAGCTGCGAGTTACAACCGAAACGAGCGCCAAGCAAAAATGGCGATGAGCAAGTCATGCGTTCGAACTCAGTAATCAGTTCAACAACCACACCGGTTGCCTAAGTGTACAATGGAATAATATTAGTTAGAATTTTACACAGGGAAACCGGGGAACCTGCAGACTGCTACGACTTCTTTCCCAAATGGCTACACCCGCCCAATGGTACTCTCTTTCCTAGCGCCATTATTTCTGTTTAGCAGCAAGTCATCACAGGCTCCATGCAGCTCCGCGCATATCCGCATTTTGCTAGGAGCCACACATTATCTTCAAACTTTACTCCTTTGAACCGCTTGCAGCAAATCTCAGCTGGTTGTTGACTTATTCTATGACAACCAGGTATCCGCTAATAACTAAAGGCTTAAGCGAAAGCCCGTGCTTATATTTGAAGCTGCCCACTGGTGCCATTATCTGTAGTTTGTCTCACCGTCATCTCTTTTTAGCAGCAGCTAGTCGTGGTAGGCTTCATGCACCTCTGCGCATACCCGGTTCGCGCTAGGAGCCACACCTTATCGACAAACATTTTTCACTTGGACTATTTAAAACACAACTCAACGGCTTTGGTGACTTCTTCTGTGACACTGTAGGTATGCACTATTGACCACAAGTCTTAACGGAATAGCTACACCCGCCCACTGATACTCTCTATCCCATCGCCATTCTCTCTGTTCAGCAGCAGCTGGTCGCCATAGGCTCCATGCATTTATTTATTTATTTTTCTGGAATGTCTGTCTCCATAATCATCGCTTGCTTGTTGGTTTATTCATTGACACTGTAGATACTCACTAGCGACTAAACATCTGCATGCAATGGCCACAGCTGGCCTCTGGCACTTTCCATTTTTTAGCGCTCTTCTTACATTTGACACTTTGGATTTTCTGTTGCCGTACGTCGTAGGCTCCATGCACCACGGCGCATACCTTGAGCTTGCCTAAAGCCATTCCTTAACCCAAACTTTATTTTATAGGACGGTTTGCATCACGCTTTAGCTGGTTTGGTGAGTTATTCTGTGACACCATAGGTATACACAAGTAACTGAAGGCATTCGTCGGATGCATTTGCTGGCCACCGATACCCTCTCTCCTAGCGTCATTATCTGTCATTGGTGTAATCTTCGTATCCTCTGTTTAGCTGCTGTGCGTCATTGTATGTTCCCTGTAGCTCAGCGCATATCCGGCGCTTGCTAGGCGCAACTGCTTAGCTCACCAATCTTTAGAATAGTGAGGCTAAGTAGCGGCTGTGCGCAGATCTGATGCAATAAGAATAATTTCCAGAAGGAAGCTGAAGAAAGCAAATGAAAGAAGAACATCAAGTGGACAGAATGCTTGAATACCTTAAGGTAAAGAAGACGCGGCAGGATGAGGCACTAGCGCGCAGTTACTGAAGTACTGTTATGGTGCTAAGGGAATAGTGCTAAGGGAGACTGAGCTGGAAAAGCCAGTGTGAAACCTAGAAGCCTACATCAGCAGGTGTCTCCGAAATTACAGCGAGTAATGGATAAAATACAGCTTTAGAAAGGAGTGACAAAGGAGCGGCTGAGGGTAGTCTAGTTGGGTTATGTATGCTTGACAGTTGAGAGAAAAGAAAGATTTCATGATGAAAGGACGACAAACGGGTGGTGTGCAAGCATACATTTAAAGTTTTAAAATACGTCAGAGCGTACGAAGCTAAAGCGCAGCGGCGCGCAGATACTCAAATCGTTCTGGGCTGCGCAGGGTATAGTGCTAAGGTAGACTGTCCTGGGAAAGCGAGGAATAGAGCTAGACTCCTACAAGCGCAGGTGTCACAGACGTAGCAACGCGTAAGGGACAACTGAGCATATATCAAGGAGCGGCTTGCGCTGAACTGATGAGGTATGAATGATTGCCAGAAGCGAGCTAAAAATGTTTAACTGAAAGTAAGTGCAATAAACTGGCGGAATGCATGCATATATTAAGATTACTGAGGACGTCGCAAGATATGAGGCAGAAGCGCAGAGGCGCACAAATACTGAGGTCATGTTAGTGTGCTAAGGTAGACTGAGTCGGAAAAAGCTAGTGGAATGCTGGACTCGTACGTGTGCAAGTGCGGAAGAGGTTGTGGAGAATATAGGACGACAACACTTATAGAAGAGAGACTAAGGAGCGGCTGTGCGCTAAGAACTTGATTTATGTTTACTCGCTAGAAGATAGCGAAGGTGGGTTCATTGATGATGGGCAGCGAACGGGCGGAATGCAAGCATGCATTAAGATTACTGAGGACGTCACAACCTATGAGACATAAGCGTGGCGGCACGCAGAGAAAAATCATTCTTGGTTGCTTAGGAAATGGTACTGTGCTATGCTGAGCCAGGCAAAGCCAGGGAGAGAGCTAGGAATCCTACATGAGTAAGTGTCACCGAGGTGGCAGGTAATAAAAGTTAATTGAACACATAGTGAAGAGAGGCTAAGCGGCGATTTTGTGCTGACCAGATACTTGTGTGGCTGGATGAGAGCTAAGGAAGTTTTCATGATGAAAGGACGGTAAACAGGTGTAACGCAAGCGAACCTATAGGTTGTTAAATACGTCAGAGCGTTGAGGCTAGAGAGTAACGGTGCGCAGATACTTAAGCCACGCTAGGGTACGAAGGGAATTGTTCTACGGTAGACTGAGCCGGAAGTAGCCAGTGGGAGATCTGGACTCCTACCTAAACTGGTGTCACAGATGCTGGTGCGAGTAGAGGATAAATGAACGTCTAGAAACTTGAGGCATAGAAGCGGCTGTGCACTGATCAGATGGAATAAGATTGACCGCCTTAACAGAGTCCACACCAGCTGTTATCCTCGTAGTGGATGTAAGCATCGCGATGGCGCCGTTATTGGAAGTATACATAATTTCAACCTAAGTCAATATGAAGAATGGACAAAGCTAGTTTGTCACCAAGTTTCTGAGTCAAATGGTATACTATGCGCACCGTCAGTTGAGCTGGGGTCTTCTAAACCAGACATTTTGCACTCCAATTTATCTTCTCTTGGCACCATACCTCTTAGCTTTTATCCTAGTTGTTCATTCGTCAATCACTATTAGAAACACTACTAGACTGGCGACATGATGAATCAGATAGCTTTTTGATCGCCATTCCTGCCACGCTAACAGTTAATATTTTATGTTCTCTGACACTGGTAAGAAAGTTAGCTCTGTGCCGGAGAACCCTTCCACACCGGCTAGCTGGAACTCATGCTACGTCAAACCACTTCGTGCCTTTGCTTGATCAGTAGTTAAAAATTTACCTTCTAACTGGTTCCATTGCCCACTCTGCGTCATACGCAGAGGTAAGTTGTAAAGCAAATCCCATTTCACGTGTACGCTACTGTTCCTTACTTATACTGGCATACATTTATGCTCTCTAGTGAACTAGAATAGCTCCCACCAGAACATACACCTACGTGATAGCTTGGGTGACATTAAAGCTTTGTTTTGCATCGATGTCATCTCTACTGAGCTTTCAAAATAGGAGAGAGAAGCTTATAATGAGCAAACAGTTGCACAGTATAGCGTCCCAACACATGTGACACAATAATGCTTCACGTCTGGAAAGCCCTAACCACAGAAAAAGTTCTTGAGGCTCAACCCATGCAGGCTCTAGGGAGTTACACAATTAGAATCGGTGTGCCGTTTTTCGGATGCTCATTTCTTTATGATTGATGATAGAATCATGTAGCTTCTTTCTATTAAGCGTCGATGTATATGGATGCATAAACTAAACTAAAATTGATAAATCATGCGGGATTTGTTTAGTAAATTGATGGGGTTTACAGGCTTATCCTTGGCGAATAGATACTGGGCTGTCCTGCATTATCCATGTGAACCAGAACCAGGTAGTCTCGGGACAACATTCACAACCGGCTACAGTTAAATAACTTTGGTGATTTTACTAATAAAGTGGTTTCTTCGACCAACTGGACTTCGAAAACGACACACGCTATTGACCATGGTCAAATTACACATAATCCCGCATATTTGCGCAGACAAAAGCTACTTTTGCGACTTACTCGCGTTTACTAGAATATTTCTCACATATTTGTCCATGTGTTATCACGCACTCTTGGAAAGTGTGTTTGCAGTCATTGCGTCGTGCATCGTAAGTACTGCTACCTTGGTGATATATTGTACATGGTAAGGTACGCATCCCTTTTGAGATCCTGTAGCAGTAAGCCAACTTCTATAATTTTTTTTAATTTACCGTATATGCTGGATAGGTTATACGACACTGTTAGCAAGGTATGGCTATGGTATTGGCAGTCGATTCAGCATTTGGGAAATGTAGCAATTATAGCGTTCATTTTGATTTTTTCATGTACTGCGATCAAGCGATGTTCTGAGGAAGCGATTCATATTGTTAAAGCAATATTTGCGCTTCAAAGCTGGTGCTTAAGTTTGAATGCAAAGAAAACCATTGGATATAGGCGCTAGAGGTCGTTTGTTAATAGGATATATTCGTTGTATTCTACGTTTATGATTTCAAGCAAAGTAGGACGAGGTGCCATCCGCTTTTAGATATTTATTTTAGCATTTTTTCATTTCCTTTTACCAGAAAGCATTACAAAGCTTTTTCTGACATTTCTAACAACATAGCATTTATTCTGTCTTTCGGCAAACTCACTGTAACGTCCACCGTGAACGTAGAATAACGCGTAGCCAAAGATCCCGAAATCGAAACAAGTCGGATCACAAATACTACGGTACTATTAAAATATATACAGTTGATAATTGGGACATACATCAAATGTGCAGTATCCCGGTGTTTGCAATTTGACAACAACGTGTCAGTAAACAATAGGAGGGAACGAGTTGTCTACGCCGGATAATCAAAGGAACAAGTCACCACACCTGAGTGCTACGAGTATTAAGAATAATGGCGTTGACCAATCAATGGATGGTCCAATCACAGGGTGAGAGTTTAATGGCACGCATAAACATGGTGTTTGGACGAGCGACCAGTGAACGGAGGAGAGGGTGCGACACATGCTCCGGGCTGAACGTGTCATGTTCGGCGAAGAGTAGGGTTGGAGATCCAAGATCGTCGGTAGCCGCACACGCACGGAACCAGTGCCGTGGATAAGCATGCACACACAGACGCACCTACAACGCTAACAATGGGAATGTAAGGAGGCGCACGTGAACGCTGGTCGATATCCATCAACGATCGGCCAAGGTCTGTAGACTAGACCACGAAGCGAAGAGTAGAAGAATTTCACGGGTAGATAAGCGCGTTACACTTACCATTTTTCTGAACGGTCACTTACCAAAAATGGCTAATGTTATGGAACAAAAATTGTTGAATGATGTTTCCTTAAGCTTTGTGCGGGACTCGCTATCTAGGCTACATTCATTTTACTCCATTATTACCCGTTCAACAACATGTGCTTACTTCACATTATAATCCTACGTTATAATCCGACAATTGTAATCACATTATAATCGAGAGCAGGACTTCTATCCAAGTCTCGCAATATCCCTTTAGTTATTTATTTAAGTTATGCAGCTGTCAAATTTTTCCAACTTTCTTCCTCTCTGTGTGATCCGCCTCTGGTTTCAGGTGTGGGCGCCCTGCCAGTAACCTAGTCCATCCTCTTCGGAGGTTAGGAAGTTTGCGTTGGCCCTCTTCCCGTAAAACATAGGCATGGGAGACTACAGGTTTACGGGTTATAAGCGCACAGTTCGATTAGCGTAGAGCAAGAGCACCACGCATTTTCTCTGTCGGTGGGAGGGCACCTCCGGGTGTTTAATGGTTTGCTAATGCCCGCTTCAAGCCAGGCAGCCCCTTGGCAAATTGTCGCAAACCCGCCAAAACCCACCTGTGTCTGGCCGTGGTCGCAGGTGTATGTTAGTACGGTCGTATAACATATATAAATTGTTCCAGTACCTCCAAGGCTGCGTGTGATGGCCGACAAGTAGATCTCAATCTGTCTCTGAAATCACATTACTGAGCTGGATCTGCTCCCTACTGCCTTGTGGGTCAGGCTATTGAGCCAAAGGTTCCTGGTGGAGTCCCTCAAGCAAACCTCAGAAGCAAAACGACCATCTCGCGTACGATTGCCCACAAATGCAAGCGTATGCCTGCGCGCAAAGCACTCAGCATCGGGTGATGGAACTTGCGCACACTACTGGACCGGAACTCCAGCGAGTGCCAGGAGCGACGCACTGCACTCGTCGCGATGGAACTGGTGCGCTACCACATCGATATTGCGGCACTCAGTGAAACTCGGCTCACTGAGCAAGGTAAGTTGCAGGAAGCAGGTGCTGTATACACGTTCTACTGGGTGGGAAACGCCGCCTCAGCACTACGTGGTCATAGGGTCGGATTTGCAATATCCGATCGCCTCCATGGCCAGCTCGTGGGTGAACCAACGGGCATCAGCGCGTAAATGATGACTGTTCGCCTACGACTCGGAAGAGGTAAGTTTGCTACTTAAATAAGATCGTACAGCCCGACCATTTGTTATGGTGTTGACACGCGTGCTCAATTCTACACTCAGCTATCCTCCATGATGCGGTCTGTACCGAGGAGCAACCGACTATTTCTGCTGAGTGATTTCAGCGCGCGCGTTTGGAGTGAGGCATCAGCGTGGACAGCTTTTATTGGTTCGTATGCAATTGGTTCAGCGAACGCGAACGGTGACAGGCTGCTCTCAATGTGTGCCACTCACGACCTGACGAACACGAAAACCCGGTTTGCACTAAGTGCTAGTGATATAGCAACTTGGACGCACCCACGGAGTAGTCACGCTCACCTGCTCGACTATGTCATCGTACGTCAGCGTGATATGCGTGAAGTGCGCATGACACATGTACTGCGTGGAGCTGAGAGTGGGACTGATCACAAGATTGTGCGGACCAAACTATAAATATATTTTCGTAAATTTGTGTATTGCACTCCCGCCTTGAATCGGCGTAAGTTTAACATTATCTCCCTCCGTACCGTGGCGAAACGTACTGAGCTGGAGAAAGTGATGGCTGCACGCCTGTGTGATGTGGAAGGCATAGACACAGTGGGCGACTTGTGGCACCACATTCGCGATCAGGTGACAGCTGCTGCCGAGGAGACCATCGGGCGCGCCAACTGTAAGCGGCCTGATTGGTTTGATGAGAACAATACGACGATTGGCGAATTGGAGTGTGAGAAGAATGCAGCGTTTGCTGCACATGTGGTAGACCCAAGTGACCTGGGGAAGAGTAGTCAGTTTCGCAAAATTCGACGGCGATTGACCCGACAGTTTCGTCGCATTAAAAATGCATGGTGGACGGAGAAGGCGAAGCAGATGGAACGCTACGCTGAAAGCCGCCAGTACGAGGAATTTTTTGACTCCTTGTTGGTGGTGTTTGGACCGAGATTGGTGCCGCTGAGGACGCTGATTGATGGTAGCAAAGGCGCTACCTGCACCCAGACTGCAGACATAACGCAGAACTGGCGAAAACACGTTGACTGTCTCTTGAAAAACCGTACAGAGATCGACTGGCCAACATTGAACTGTTAGAAGCAGCACGATGTGAAGGCGAATCTGGCGGACCCGCGTTTTTGACTGTGCCGCACTACTTGGTGCAACGTGTATGGATTGAGAAGGAGGTGACTACTGAGCTGAAGTATGCGCTTGTACCACCACTGTACAAGGGTAAAGTGAGCATGCAATGTTGCACGAATTATTGTGGCATCAACTTGCTGAGTTGTGTTGGCAAGGGGATTGCCCGAATCCTGCTTAACCGCCTTGTCAATCAGGTTGTGGAACCTATTGTGGCGGAAGAGCAAGGTGGATTCCTTACGGGTCGCAGCGCAATGGATATGGTGTTTGCGGCTCGTCAGTTGCAGGAGAAGTGCAGAGAACGACAACAGCTGTTGTACCCGCTTTTGATGATTTCATCAAGGCATTTGTTACCGTGAACGGCGAGGCATTGTGGCTAGTGTTGGGTAAGTTTGGTTGTCCGCGTAATTTAGTAAGGTTAATTGTATGTCTGCACAGTGGTATGCGAGCGAGGGTGAAGCTGAGTGGAGAGACCTCGGATGACTTTGCAGTTGTCTCTGATGTGAAGCAAGGCTGTGTCTTAGCTCCTGCCCTGTTTACTATATTTCTTCATGCAGTGTTGTCCTGTGTTTTTGATACCGTTTGTGCTTACGGTGTTTGTGTGGAGCACCGTATTGATGGTGTGTTGCTGAACATCCGTTTTTCGGTGCGGGAACTCTAGTCTGTGAGACAACTATCCGTATGTTGCTGCTTGCTGACGACTGCGCGTTGTTTGCACACAGCGCGGATGAGTTGCAGCATTTGACTAGTGCTCTGGGTTCGACAGCGTCCGAATTCGGGCTCACCATTAACACAATCAAAACTGTCTGTCCATTTCAGCCTTCACCTTAGGTGCAATCTTCAATATTGACGCGAATCAGCATTGGTGCTGAAGTATTGGAAATCACCTCCCGCTTCTGCTACCTTGGGAATGTGATGTCGACTGATCAGCAGCTTCACAGTGAGCTTCGTATAGGCGTGTCGAAGGCAGAGGCAGCATTCGGGAAGCTTGAGTACCGAATTTGGAACAACCACCATCAGCTTAGCATTGGCACGAAGCTGATGGTGTACAACTCCATGGTGCTGTCCTTTCTTCTATACTACAGTGAAACGTGGACGATGTACCGTCGGGATGTGCGATATATCGAGTGGTTCCATCAGCAGTTGTTGCGACGGATTCTGCGCATCACTTAGGGCGACAGATTTTCAGACACAGAAGCGTTGAGACAAAGTGGTATGTATGCGGTGGACTGTACACTTTTTCCGAGACACCTGAGGTGGACCGGTCATATGAGCCGTATGGATTCGACGCGGATACCGAAGCAGCTATTATATGACCAGCTGAGTATTCGGAAGCGGCACTTGCGGAAACCAAAGTTACGTTACCAGGACATGGTCAAAGTGAGCCTCTCACGTCCTAATCTTGATTGCAGGTAATTGGAATCGAAGGCGGTTGATCGGCGTGCATGGAGCGATCTAATCACGAAGGCAGTTGCCGAGGTGCGGGCGAATGACCTCATACATGCAGAGAAGAAGTGACAATTGCGGAAGCGGCTAGCAACGATGGGTTGTACTCCGTTGACATCAAGCGCATGGTGCTGTAGCACATGCGGTCGCGAGTGCCTGCGTCAGGTAGGCTTAGTGAGCCATGAGAGAGGCCACTCGGGACCACCACCGAAGCGACGACGGGTCCTGCAGAGAACGTAGGCAGAACCAGCGCAGCTTCTGTAGTCTATTTATTTCAGATGGTGGCTTTTCAATTTGGTCCTAATGCTTTTCTTTCGCAAATAATTGTCTACCTGTACGTCTTTCTATAAACTAGCACACCACGCTTAAGCCAATTGTAGTTAATTTCGATAACATTTTCGTGTTTGTGTCATTTCCGTAAAATATACTTTCTGACCTCGTGAACTTATCTCCGATTCGTTTGTAATCAACTTATTTCATATGCCCATTAATTTAAAATTTTGTCACGTTTCCTTATGCATTACTCGATATATTTTCTTTGTTATCTTTCTCTCAAGTGATTGGCTGTTGCTTGATAACCCCGGTGTGGCTGCGCTTGACGTACATGTTGACAAGGTGCCTACCTGTCTATTACCCACTACCTCGTTCATACTGGCTCCAAGAGACAGTTGGTCGTTGATGGAGGGGACGTGGTGCACGGTCCTTGTGGCCGTGTTAGGTTCGAAGAGTGGTTCCATGCACTCAGTATGGAGCGGACTACGGTCCAGCCACCGCCTTGTGTGCGCTTGATTCCCCAAATATAGCGTGCTTGTGTTTGCCTGTGAAGGAGTGTGGGCCGGCTCCGTTGATGAAACCTGGCTCCCATCCGCATGCCTCCCGGTCTTATTCCTTCGGGTTTACACTAGATATGGGGTGTGTGGTTGGAGCTGTGGGTGGTGCACTGCAAGCCACCCATGGCCCCCTGTAGGCCAGGGTGTCATGTGGCTGTGCACAGTGACAGGCAACTCCGAAACCGGATGGCGTCAACCATTTGTTTGTGTGTATGTGCAAGTACTCGTGCTGAGTAAGTTTGTTAATGTGACTCTAAATTTATGGTTTTGCTTGCCTGATTCTCAATTGAAGAAAGCTCAAAGTAAGATTTCGAATTGGATGACCTACGTGATGTGTGTGCGATCGTCCGAAAAGTAAAGTAGCAGTGACTTTATCTAATAGGGATTCATATTCTCCACGGCGTAGCTTTGTTAGACAGATATTTGTTGCTATTTATAGAGAGTAAGCTTGCCAGGCGGAAATCCAACACATCCTGGTCCACTGCCGCCGAACCATTTGCTGGAACTGCTTAACCCAAACTACCCAGATGGTACCGCGAGGAGGTTGTTCGGCTCGCCAGCCACAGTACGGGTGGCTGTTTCTTTACATTTTTCGACAAATCACGGTTAGTCATTGCAATACTCCGAGATGTACCGGAAGCAAATGTTGGTGCATGCACCAGAAATACTCCGCTAAACTCCTCAATTTCCTATCCGGTTGGGATGATGCTAATTTTAAATGACGGCTCTTCTTTCAAGCAACCGTAACCTTAACTTTTGCTAGTACCGGCTTTCTCTTTTTGTACGCACTCCGTCGGGATTTTGGAAGTAGCCTTACGTGTACTTACTCTGATCGAACTGGGAACCGCAATAGTCGACTTTGAACCACGTGTGGTATTGGAACAGCAATTAATGTTCAGGGCTCTTGGTGCCATTTTGCTTACGTGATAAGAGCAGCCCTTACGGGGAAAGATTGGGTTGCACAGTCCTCTATGTCTACCCCAACCTTGGTGATTTGCTGTTCACAAATGCATTTAACTCTTCGGCTACCGTGATCTTATGGCTAGAGCCGCCCTTCATCCTGGTGAATGTGGCTGTTCAGCTGACACTGATTATTATTTTGATTAGTCTGGTGACACCCTTGGATAACAATGATTATTTCCTGTTATTATTATAGTACTGACGAGATGATACGAAATGCGCGCATCTACCAATGTTCGTCTTCTTTCTGTGCTACTCGAATTAATAAAGGGAAGGAACTGGTTTAACCTTTAATGTTTCCTCAAACTTGGCTACTAGCTCGTCTTACTTCAGAGATGATAGGAGCACGCGTTTTATCAGTGGGATAGCAGTGTATCCCACGCCGAAACCTAGAGAAGCTGGTCTTTTTAATAACTTTCCCAGACTAGATTTAACTCGAAGGCATCTCGCATGGAAATTCTTGCAACGGTTACGGAACGGAACGCCTCCTTAACAAGCTTGGGTCGCGATCCACCTAGGTCTTTAGACCGTAGCCCATTGAGCACCGCGCTTGTTGAGCGAAAGTTACGAACTACTTGAATGACTCATCCTTTATAATAAAATGTTCTGTTACTGACGCCTTCAGCAACGTCCCAGTGTTCACTTTGCAATCATGTGCACGCATACAGTCCTTTCTGACGTGTCAGTTGAATGAGGCAGCATGAACGGGTCAGGTTACACGTAGCTGTGATGGCGAATTTTCGTGGTTAAGCCTATGGATAGCGCTGGTGATTTTACCTTGAGACCTGTAGCTGCTCTAACAATGTTGGATTTGAGCGAGTGATATTTGGTTCGACAGCCTTTGAAATGGTCTATCGAATGAGACCAAACAATGTCTCCGACGTTTGGTGTTACGCAACTTTACGCTTG
>OX104061.1:67299197-67354458 GCA_944474145.2 Dicrocoelium dendriticum
GATGAATTTAAGACAACGAATGCCCTCTGCAAGGGACCAACGTGGTGGTTGCCACCTTTTGAAGCGGGCTCTCACTGTCTAGAATAACCGCGGTCATCCTGCTCCAGCCTACTGCGGTCATATTCCTGAGTACTGGTCTTCAAATCGTACTCCCCCAGCCTGTAGGTG
The DNA here is from genome assembly GCA_944474145.2 of Dicrocoelium dendriticum. NCBI lineage: Eukaryota > Metazoa > Platyhelminthes > Trematoda > Plagiorchiida > Dicrocoeliidae > Dicrocoelium > Dicrocoelium dendriticum. The sequence goes on from OX104061.1 coordinate 67,299,366, forward strand.
GTGTGTGTCGAGGGACGATGTGAAGAGCTCGGTACATGTCCATTTCGAGTAGCAGTGTGTTCCCCACAGACTAATTCAAAACCTCAACGGATTCAGGCTAACTGACCTCGTGATGGTCCAAACTACTTGATCGCCCGCCAAACTTTAACGCCATCCGCTAAATGTAAACTGTTTGAGGTGATAACTGTTGGTAGAACTTCTATGAAAACTCAGAACAAACGAGGCCAAAGTACGGAACTTCGTGGTAAAACGCATCACACTCGAATCTGGTTGGATAAAGTTGTTCGAAATCTAACCTCCCTTTGATGTTCGCGACGAACGTTACCGAACCATCCTAATACCGGATCGCCGATGCAGTATTGCTGAAGTTGTCGAATCATCATTCGATGAGCCAAACGACCCAACCCTTCGGATCATTCAAGCAAATAACATCCGTACCTGTCCTCCAATCGAATGTTCTGGTCCATTTGTCGCCTGCCATCAGCTGATTCGTTGTACACGGTCCGTGTTGATAAAACCTGTGTTGCTCCGATGCAATAATGCCGTGGCTTTCCGGGTAACCCATCAATGTGCCTACGATAATCGTTTGTGTGACTTTGACGAGTAAAGTGGGGAGTGCTACTAGGCTGTAGTTGGTAACCTCCGATCTCCTCCCTTCCTCGTGAGCAGGGGTTCATATTCCCCATTCTATTTTGACCGAGAAATGCATGCAGATGCATGCAGATAATGATTTGGCTCGGCGCATGGCTGCTACTTGCAGGGCATTGTGGTGAATCTTATTCACTCAAGGAGAGCTGTGATTATGGAACTACAGTAGGTATCTCAGCGTCCTACAGTGTACAGTGAATCTGACTTTGGATAAATTTGATGTTGGAGTGACAGAGGAAGAAATAGCATTCGATGTTTCTACCGCTTGGAAAGTAGGTGAGCATTGATCCCAGACCATTACAAATATTATTGACGCCGCCACATTAAGTTAGTAAAGTAACAGCAGTTTGGTTTATAGAAAGTATTTTTACTCGCTTAGAGTCTGTTCCCGCTGGAATGCGCTTCAAACATTCATGGTGAACGCATTATAAATCACGACATGTTAAGGCCTGTTAGATTTCCATCTTGTTGATAAAAGCTACACAATATTATGAAAAAATGAGATGTTTGCTGACAACGCGCGTACCACTTTGGAACATCCATCCTCTGGGTATTGTAAAATTGCAATTTATATCCCACCTTATACAATTGTAATTTGTATACCCGGCTCGTAACTTTGCCCGGCACTGCCGCTTTATAAGTGCATTCACCCACCGGAACAAATGACGATATCCCGCGTTCAACCTCAAGAACTCGTGTTTGTAAAGAAGGTTGTGGTTCGAACAAAAGCACATCACTGGCTCCTACTGGTGCGTTACCCTGTCCTAATGAGCCCGTTGTACATAATAGTTCCGTTGAGCTACGTACGCTGTTTAATTCCCAGAGATAAGATTATTTTTGTAAAGCGCCACGGTTGATTCCTCAAGGCCATATATTTTCGTGTTCAAATTCACAAAAAAGATTTTGTTTGGAGAGAACTGTGAAAAGCGTTTGGCCTTGATACTTCCGCAACTAGTGACGTGTAGGTTTTTAAGAATGTTTTCCAGGCTATCTATGGAGTCACTTAGGCCCATACTTCGAAGTTGGTCTCAGTTGAAGCCTCTCGGCTCCCTGGTTGGGGACGGAACGACGATAAACACGTGTGGCTGGATACACTATTTGACATGGCTGGCAGCCGAACGTAATGGCGTCTGTGTCGTGAGTTCCTTTGTTCATCCCCCTCCGCTTAGCCTCTTCCTCCAACTACGATCTCAATTAATAGGAATTTTAGGAACTTTTGCGGCATAATAGCCGGCTGTTAGCTCTCCGGAGAGATATCCATCCGCTACTGGTGACTCAGCCAGTGTGCCTCTGTTTCATGTTGGTTTGTTTTGCTTTTGTTTTGTATTGCGACACCATAGCTGAGGTGTCTTCCACCTGCAACTAACGCGTATAATGATGATCTAGAGTCAATTAGTCACGAACATCTAACGCATTTTCAACGTATGCGGACAATACATTGAAATGTGTAACGGATTTCCCCTTTTCGGGCCCTGTGTCGGGTCATGCTGCGTATACTTTACTCGAACAGCAGAGTGACGTGATCGCTTACATCCAATGGGTTGTACATATTTACTCCAGCAAACATGATCCACTCACTGGTGAGCACTTTCTAAAATGTTGATGGCTTATTCGCCTCTCTGTTCTTGCTGGGAGCAGTGATGTGATTGTTTAGGGGCGCGTTAGAGACGAGCTATGGCAAATAAACTTCGAACGGTTCACTTTCATTTGCTAGAGATTTCAGACTATGTATGTTGAAATCTCCTATACTGCGGGGATGGCTGTCTTTCTCAGTTAACACAGTACGAAAAATCGATTGTAGGCTGCATTCCATTTCCGGAATGAAATTTGGCCGTCAGTAACCTACGGGCACAAGGCATCTATCGTCTTCCTCCAACCACAGTTTGCGCCAAATGAGCTTAGTGACATACTTTTAGAGATCATCTATATCTTCAAAACTAAGGCATCTTTGGTACTAAGAGACCACTTTCCTCCCCCAATTAATCTGTTTTTTTTGAAGAAGTGACATAATTGGTAAAGCGCTTTCACCATTGCTAATCGCACAGTTCAGCCATGTTCAGATGATTGTTATGATATCCTGAGGTTCGGAAGTTTGAAGACGACACAGTTCGACCAATTTACAAATAAGGACTTGTACGTTAATATAAAAGCAAGATCGTTACTTAGTAACCAAACTGAGCTAACGGATTTCGTACTAACGATTTAGTTTGTGCCAGATGTTGAAGGACTGGCCACTAGCCGCTTATTTTGAAGAGTAAATAAATAAATAAATAAATTGTATGTGGCTCGACGATGCAAGAAGCCGTTCCCAGAAGGGACGGATCAACTAATGGTACAGCAGTTTCATATCATGGTGTAATAAATTTTAAAAAAATGTGAGCACAAAATGAAAATCTGTGTAGCGCGAAGCGGTCCAAAATATTTACCTCCTCTTGTTCTATCGTCTGACAAGTTTTTGGCAGTCAAATGAGAGTTGATCGCACACGAAAAAAGAGAGAATAAAGTGCTGCGGGCCAACAAAATATAACCACTTGTGCACTTGACCACATGCATTTTCAGGCACCATTAACTCCGTTCTCAAAAGTGTTATCTGAGGACTGTGCTGTTCGAAACATTATTATCACATTTTGAACAGTTAACTGATCTTTTATCGAAAGCTTAAACAAACGCAATGTGCAACAAGTTCTGATAGCTCTTGGAAGTTTATTCCAAAGCTTTGAGCAGTGTATTAAGAAGAAACGCTCCCTAATTCGCGTATTGAACTTTGGAATCATGACCATTGTCTCCTTATTTCGGAGCTCGTATCTAGTGTTAACGGACATATGGACACAGTTAGCATAATTGTGCATGCGATGTTGAATTATTCTGTACAGCAAACACAAGTTCATCTTCATTATCCGTAGCCAAAGTGGGTCAAGTCCAAGTTTTTCACTGCGCTCTCTGTAGGTCATCTTGGAGAAATACCCGCACAGCTTCTTTGTAAAGCGTCGCTGTACCCTCTCAAGAGCATGCTGGTCAGATTTCCGCAGATTCGACTGTAGTAGTGAGCAGTATTCCATGCCAGGTAACACATGTGTTTTGTAAAGCCAGATACGAGATTCTGTGAGTTGAAATTTATGACATATATAGCCAATGGTATTCATGGCTTTCGAAACTTGGAAGTCATAATATTCCGAAAAGTTGAAGGTAGTGGAATACCGCACACCCAAGTCGCGAATCACTTTGCACTGTGATATAAACCTGCCTTGTAATAATAGACTGCCTGGTGGAACTTCGCATTTGTGCGACAGAATATTACACTTGTCTACGGAAAAGGACATCTGCCACAGTTTGCACCAGGATTCAAGTGCCGATAGATCTTCCTGAATGTGGCACAAGGCTGTGTGGGTATCTGCACGTTCTTGTGACTAGACGATTTTAATGTCATCAGCAAACAGAAAAGTAGCACCATGTCTTATTCTATGAAATACATCGTTGACGTAGAGGAGAAAAAAAGTAGACCAAGTACACTTCCCTGAATTACTCCATTGGTGACTGCTTTCAGTTTAGAGACACGGTCGCCAATACGCACCACCAGATGTCTGTCAGCTAGGTATGACGACAACCAAGAAAACATTGGTTCTCCAATACCTATTTCCTTCAGCTTGAGGAGTAGTCTTCGATGCGGCACTCTGTCGAATGCTTTTTGCATGTCTAAGAACAGGACAATAACACAGTTGCCTTTGTCTTGGCAGCCGTTGTGTGGTTTAAGAAGTCTGTCTGGCATGTCGCACAAGATCTGCCCTGCAAAAAACCGTGTTGTGAATTGTTGATGACGTTTTTCTTATTCAAGCAAATAAGTAATTCATCTTTCACCATCCTTTCCATAATTCTAGATATTACAGGTGTGTGGTTGATGGGGCGATATTTTTTAATTTCGTGAACGTTTCCATTCTTATGCCGCGGGATAACAACGGAAGTCTTCCAGGGATTAGGATATACTGCACTGTTAAAAGAGAGCGTAAAAAGGTTGAGCAATAGAAGAGGCAAGTCGCTCCCACCGCTTTGTAACAAACAAGGGGGAATTCCACCAGGTCCTGGGTAAGTCGAGGAAGACAAGCGGGAGACTTGACTGGAGATTTTTGCAATAGTGCATTCCACTTTGCATAAACTTTCAGCAATGTGTGGTGTGACAAGCGCTGGTGTGGCTAGCGGTTCATCAACCATTGATTCGGCGAAATAGGCGCTGAAAGCCTCACAAATTTCTCCCGGAGCATCAAGGTATGTGCCATCCAGCATAATGATAAAATTGATGGAATTACTGCGACGCAAACCTCTGGCACGAAACAGTTTGGACAGTTCCGTTGTTTTATTCGGGCCATTCAAAGCTTTGTATTCTTCTAATATGAGATTGCGACCATTTAGATGCCCGAGTTCTTCGATGGTCTTTGAAGTTCGGTTGGGTTATACGACTACTTGTGGCTCTCTTGGTTATGATGGTCACCCATATTCAGTACTATTCCGTCGGATGCTGAGGTTGCCAGTTGATTAATCTCTTCACAGAAGGGCAGGAGAGGAACATTCACCATATTGGTCATCACCAAGGAGTAGTGAGCTACTCGCGGCAATGTACCTACCAAACCAAACTACTATACTCAACCTCATGCAAGATGTAGACCATTTTGCTAAGTTAATCGGTCCTTTAACTCAGACTACAGTATCACCTTCATAAACGTGGGATCGTTCCCCTTGTAGTTGAGCGAAAGTGGAATGCTTGTCAACCGCTTAGCAAGGAAATTGTCATGGGAGATTTCCTTGCCGATGCAGCGACTTTGCTGTCGGTCGCCTGCCACAGCTTTTCAGATGAGGATGTCTGAAGCTCAGGGACTTCATAAATAAAATCCGGCTGTTTTCCGTCGGATTTACAAACTAATTTACATTTGCTAGTTCCTTTCCGATTTCAATTCCAAGGTATGTTTAAAGTACGCGCACCTCACTTGATGATTTATTTAGCCGATTCGATGACAATAGTACGGCTTTCGTGTCATCAACGGCGAGCAGTCACTCGAAACAGCCGAGGTGCACTTGAACGCAATTAATGTGAGTGACGTGGGACGCATTTCAGTGTCGCCGAGTAAACGGAAATGCCAGTAGCACCACAACAAATAGCCACTGGTAATGGTTGTCTACCGGCTTCCACTTAATAGTAAAGGCCTGCGATTCTATAGCATTTTTGCACACAACGGATTAAGCGTCGTGATTACCTATTTTGGCTGCAGATTTTAAGGTATTGAATAATACCGTTTTAAACGGTTTGGATGAGTGGGGAAGTTGCGTCACCTTAATGTTGCTTATTGTTGCTTCCTGAGTCATGGTGGTCCAACCCGGCTTTTAGCTGTAGTAAAATCGGATATCGATCTTCTGGGACTCTATGTTGTGCATGGTGCTCGTCACTAGAAAAATCATTCGATCCGTATCTGCGTGAAGCTTACCAACGACTTCCGCGCTTGGGCGGCTGCAATCCGCAACACACAAGAAGCCGGCTCATCTTGTCTCAGGAGCTAGCCGCAATAAGGTAAAGTAAATTAAGTTAGTCTCGGCGTTTGCATAGTAAGCTGATTCATACAATGCTCGCCTTCTCTCTATGGTGGACGAACTCCGTCTCGGAGAGACCTCATCGCCACTGAGTTAATGTGGGCAGCAATGCTAAAAGACCCGAGGTGGGTACGCTCGATACTTGTCCGTGATCATGATCTTGAGCGAATGTGCGTGCGTGCTAATCGCTCACTTCTGCACTCGTGGTTTTTTCACCGTGGCTCAGCGACATTTTGTTGCATAACTTTGGACATATACTTATTCGTCATGCTTCTAAAAGCTCTACCGTGTCTACATTCACCCTGAATTCCAAATTCCGGGAAGTGTTTCGCCGTTATCCAAGCGCAAAGTTGCGTAACACCAAACATCAGGAGACATTGTTTGGTCTCATTCGATAGACCATTTCAAAGGCTGTCGAACGAACTGTCACTCATTCAATTCCAACATTGCTTGGAGCAGCTACAGGTCTCAAGGTACCATTACCGGCGCTATCCACAGGCTTAGCCACGAAAATTCTCAATCACACCTTCGTGTAATCCGCCCCGCGTTCATGCTGCCTCATTCGATTGGCACGTCAGAAAGGACTGTATGCGTGCATATGATTGCAAAGTGAACACTGGGACGTTGCTGAAGGCGTCAGTAACAGAACTTTTTATTATAAAGGATGAGTCATTCAAGTAGTTCGTAACTTTTGCTCAACAAGCGCGGTGCCCAATGGGCTACGGTCTAAAGACCTAGGTGGATCGCGACCCAAGCTTGTTAAGGAGGCGTTCCGTTCCGTAACCGTTGCAAGAATTTCCATGCGAGATGCCTTCGAGTTAAATCTAGTCTGGGAAACTTATTAAAAAGACCAGCTTCTCTAGGTTTCGGCGTGGGATACACTGCTATCCCACTGATAAAATGCGTGCTCCTATCATCTCTGAAGTAAGACGAGCTAGTAGCCAAGTTTGAGGAAACATTAAAGGTTAAACCAGTTCCTTCCCTTTATTAATTCGAGTAGCACAGAAAGAAGACGAACATTGGTAGATGCGCGCATTTCGTATCATCTCGTCAGTACTATAATAATAACAGGAAATAATCATTGTTATCCAAGGGTGTCACCAGACTAATCAAAATAATAATCAGTGTCAGCTGAACAGCCACGTTCACCAGGATGAAGGGCGGCTCTAGCCATAAGATCACGGTAGCCGAAGAGTTAAATGCATTTGTGAACAGCAAATCACCAAGGTTGGGGTAGACATAGAGGACTGTGCAACCCAATCTTTCCCCGTAAGGGCTGCTCTTATCACGTAAGCAAAATGGCACCAAGAGCCCTGAACATTAATTGCTGTTCCAATACCACACGTGATTCAAAGTCGACTATTGCGGTTCCCAGTTCGATCAGAGTAACTACACGTAAGGCTACTTCCAAAATCCCGACGGAGTGCGTACAAAAAGAGAAAGCCGGTACTAGCAAAAGTTAAGGTCACGGTTGCTTGCAGGAAGAGCCGTCGTTTAAAATTAGCATCACCCCAACCGGATAGGAAATTGAGGAGTGTAGCGGAGTATTTCTGGTGCATGCACCAAAGTTTGCTTCCGGTACATCTCGGAGTATTGCAATGACTAACCGTGATTTGTCGAAAAATGTAAAGAAACAGCCACCCGTACTGTGGCTGGCGAGCCGAACAACCTCCTCGCGGTACCATCTGGGTAGTTTGGGTTAAGCAGTTCCAGCAAATGGTTCGGCGGCAGTGTACCAGGATGTGCTGGATTTCCGCCTGGCAAGCTTACTCTCTATAAATAGCAACAAATATCTGTCTAACAAAGCTACGCCGTGGAGAATGTGAATCGCTACTAGATAAAGTCACTGCTACTTTACTTTTCGGACGATCGCACACACATCACGTAGGTCATCCAATTCGAAATCTTACTTTGAGCTTTCTTCGATTGAGAATCAGGCAAGCAAAACCATAAATTCAGAGTCACATTAACAAACTTACTCAGCATGAGTACTTGCACATACACACAAACAAATGGTTGACGCCATCCGGTTTCGGAGTTGCCTGTCACTGTGCACAGCCACATGACGCCCTGGCCTACAGGGGGACCATGGGTGGCTTGCGGTGCACTACCCACAGCTCCAACCACACACCCCATATCTAGTGTAAACCCGAAGGAATAACACCGGGAGGCATGTGGATGGGAGCCACGTTTCATCAACGGAGCCGGCCCACACTCCTTCACAGCCAAACACAACCACGCTGTATTTGGGGAATCAAGCGCACACAAGGCGGTGGCTGGACCGTAGTCCGCTCCACACTTAGTGCATGGAACCACTGTTTGATCCTAACAAGACCACAAGGACCGCGCACCCCGTCCCCTCTAGCAACGACCAACTGTCTCCTGGGGCCAGTAAGGACGAGGTAGCGGGTAGTAGACAGGTAGGCACCTTGTCAACATGCACATCAAGCGCAACCACACCGGGGTTATCAAGCAACAGCCAATCACTTGAGAGAAAGATAACAAAGAAAATATATCGAGTAATGCATAAGGAAACGTGACAATATTTTAAATTAGTGAGCATTTGAAATAAGTTGTTTACAAACGAATCGGAGATAAGTTCACCAGGTCAGAAAGTATATTTTACGGAAATGACACAAACACGAAAATGTTATCGAAATTAACGACAATTGGCTTAGGCGTGGTGTGCTAGTTTATAGAAAGGCGTACAGGTAGACAATTATTTGCGGAAGAAAAGCATTAGGACCAAATTGTAAACCCACCACCTGAAATAAAGTGACCATAAAAGCTGCGCTGGTTCTGCCTACGTTATCTGCAGGACCCGTCGCCGCTTCGGTGGTGGTCCCGAGTGGCCTCTCTCATGGTTCACTAAGCCTACCTGACTCAGGCACTCGCGACCGCATGTGCTACAGCACCATGCGCTTGATGTCAACGGAGTACAACCCATCGTTGCTAGCCGCTTCCGCAATTGTCACTTCTTCTCTGCATGTATGAGGTCATTCGCCCGCACCTCGGTAACTGCCTTCGTGATTAGATCGCTCCATGCACGCCGATCAACCGCCTTCGATTCCAATTACCTGCAATCAAGATTAGGACGTGAGAGGCTCACTTTGACCATGTCCTGGTAACGTAACTTTGGTTTCCCCACGTGCCGCTTCCGAATACTCAGCTGGTCATATAATAGCTGCTTCGGTATCCGCGTCGAATCCATACGGCTCACATGGCCGGTCCACCTCAGGTGTCTCAGCAAAAGTGTACAGTCCACTGCATACATACCACTTTGTCTCAACACTTCTGTGTCTGAAAATCTGTCGCCCCAAGTGATGCGCAGAATCCGTCGCAACAACTGCTGATGGAACCGCTCGATATATCGCACATCCCGACGGTGCATCGTCCACGTTTCACTGTAGTATAGAAGAAAGGACAGCACCATGGAGTTGTACACCATCAGCTTCGTGCCAATGCTAAGCTGATGGTGGTTGTTCCAAATTCGGTACTCAAGCTTCCCGAATGCCGCCGCTGTCTTCGACACGCAGATACGAAGCTCACTGTGAAGCTGCTGATCAGTCGACATCACATTCCCAAGGTAGCAGAAGCGGGAGGTGATTTCCAATACTTCAGCACCAATGCTGATTCGCGTCAATATTGAAGATTGCACCTAAGGTGAAGGCTGAAAGGGACAGACAGTTTTGATTGTGTTAATGGTGAGCCCGAATTCGGACGCTGTCGAACCCAGAGCACTAGTCAAATGTTGCAACTCATCCGCGCTGGTTGAAAACAACGCGCAGTCGTCAGCAAGCAGCAACATACGGATAGTTGTCTCACAGAAAATAGTTTTCGCACCGAAAAGAAGGATGTTCAGCAACACACCATCAATACGGTGCTCCACACGAACACCGTAAGCACAAACGGTATCAAAAGCACAGGACAACACTGCATGAAGAAATATATTAAACAGGGCAGGAGCTAAGACACAGCCTTGCTTCACATCAGAGACAACTGCAAAGTCATCCGAGGTCTCTCCACTCAGCTGCACCCTCGCTCGCATACCACTGTGCGGACATCCAGTTAAATCTAAAAACTTACGCGGGCAACAAAACTTACCCAACACTAGCCACAACGCCTCGCAGTTCACGGTAACAAATGCCTTGATGAAATCAACAAAAAGCGAGTACAACGGCTAGTGTCGTTCTCTGCACTTCTCCTGCAACTGACGAGCCGCAAACACCATATCTATTGCGCTGCGACCAGTAAGGAATCCACCTTGCTCTTCCGCCACAATAGGTTCCACAACCTGACTGACAAGGCGGTTGAGCAGGATTCGGGCAATCCCCTTGCCTACACAACTCAGCAAGTTGATGCCATGATAATTCGTGCAAAATTGCATGCTCCCTTTACCCTTGTAAAGTGGTCGTACAAGCGCATACTACAGCTCAGTAGACACCTACTTCTCAATCCATACACGTTACACCAAGTAGAGCAGCACAGACAAAAACGCGGGTCCACCGTATTTCAATACTTCAGGTGGGATCCCGTCGGCTCCGGCACACTTACCGTTTCGCAGCTGAGCAAGTGCTCTCTGCATCTCATCCAGTGTCGGCGCGTCCGCCAGATTCGCCTTCACATCGTGCTGCTTCAGGCAATTCAATGTAGACCAGTCGATCTCTGAACGGTTGTTCTAGAGACAGTCAAAGTGTTTTCGCCAGACCTGCATTATGTCTGCAGTCTGTGTGCAGGTAGCGCGTTTGCTACCATCAATCAGCGTCCTCAGCGGATCCAATCGCGGTCCAAACACCACCAACAAGGAGTCAAAAAATTCCTCGTACTGGCGGCGTTCAGCGTGGCGTTCCATCTGCTTCGCCTTCTCCGTCCACCATGCATTTTAATGCGACGAAATTGTCGGGTAAATCGCAGTTGAATTTTGCGAAACTGACTACTCTTCCCCAAGTCACTTGGGTCTACCACATGTGCAGCAAATGCTGCATTCTTCTCTGACACCAATGCGCCAATCGTCGTATTGTTCTCATCAAACCAATCAGGCCGCTTACAGTTTGCGCTCCCGATGGTCTCCTCGGCAGCAGCTGTCACCTGGTCGCGAATGTGGTGACACAGGTGGCCCACTGTGTCTATGCCTTCCACACCACACAGGCGTGCAGACATTGCCTTCTCCAGCTCAGTACGTTTCGCCACAGTACGGAGGGAGAGAATGTTAAAGTTATGCCGATTCACGGCGGCAGTGCAATATATAGATTTATGAAAGTATATGTACCGTTTGGTCCGCATCAATTTGTGGTCAGTGCCACACTCAGCTCCACGCAGTACATGTGTCATGCGCACTTCACCCATATCACGCTGACGTACGATGACATAGTCGAGCAGGTGAGCGTGACCACTCCGTGGGTACGTCCAAGTTGCTACCGTACGTTTGATAAGAGTCTTTCGATTTTGCTCAGTCGCCGTAGATCAGCCGCGCAGGTCAGGGTGAGATTGGAGCGCACTAATTTGCCGACCCACCAATGGCATGTAAGTCTACTGTATTTACTCACCCACGCATGTCTGGGGGTGTGAATACGACGTGAGGACGCATAGTGGTGCATGTGTCCTTGAAATATGTTAATTATCCCCGGGCGATTTTGACACCGGTCAGTTCAGATTGGGTCGCTGCCGACGATTTTGGCTGGTGGTTTGCAACATCTTGACAGCAGTGCATAATGCACTGGCTACCGTGTTCAAATGTTGGTGGCGCTTCGACAGTTGCTTAATGTTATCCCAGTAAATGATAAATGGGTTAGTGAAAACGCTGTTGTAGACTGAATGTTACCTTCACATAAACCACCTTAACAAAATAAGAATTCGTAACAATTAGACGGTGAAACTATGAGATTCTAATTCTGCATAAATGAGTCCGGAAAAGCTGTCGTTGACAGACTACTCCCGTCACAGTCTTGATAGCAATTGCAGGAACTAAGTGGGGTGCACGCTGTCTAATTTGTTTAACAGTGACCGTGACGGTGTAACATGAAAGGCTGACAGTGTCGCTCAGTCTCTCAGTCTCTCAGGAAAACGTAGGTGTATATCAAACGAAATGATTGTTAGATGCTGCCATGTATGCCAATTAAGAGACTACTCGCTGCATGTGTTTGTGGAGAAGGACTACCGATGTTTGTCTGCTCACGTTTTGCGTAGTAGTTGCTGGAAGTGCTATTATGTGACAGAAACCACATGCGTAGCATGAACAAGGTCTTGGTCTTCCTGCGTTACAATCACATCCAGAAGATATGCTCTTGATATCGTAGCTCTAATGGGAATCTTTGATTCTGGTTGATAGACGATTTACGGGTAGTACTTCTGGAGACTAATGATCGTCTGCCGCAGGCGACGCGGAACGGCGTGGAGTGTTTTGTTGGCTGTGGATACCAACAGTTTGTGGTCGGTAAATTCGGTAGACAGTTCGGCGGCCGAATGTCTATTCAGTAACACGCTTCACAGCATACATTAGCGCGCTACTTTCCTTTTCGATTTGACTATAAAGAAGTTCGGACTCCGTTAGCGTTCGGCTGAGGAAATCAATGGGCTTTCCGTTTTGCATTGGCACCGCACCGATGCCGAACCGGCTACTGTCACACCGGATATCCAGGAAAGTAATGGATCATGGTACGCTAGGATGGGGACGCTTGTGATCAGCTGTTTAACCTTTTGGAAAGCTTCCTCTTGCTCTACGGTCCACTGCCAACTTTCGCCTATATGTGTCAGTTTCCGCACAGGAATCATTACTTCAGCTAGTCCGAGTAAAAAACGGCTGAGACAGTACACCCTCCCGTTCAGCCTGCTCATAGCCTTCACACAGCTGTCGGGGTGGCATCTCTTTTATGGCTCTGACTTTCTTTTGATCTGTCTGCAGCCCCCTTTTTGAACTTAAAACGTGTCCGGAAAAAACCACTTCGTTTTACGCAACTCTAGCTTCTCACGTTTCAGTTTACTTTCTTTGATTGCACAGCACTGTAGCGATCTGTATAAATTGCAGTCATGCTCTTCTCCAGTAACTCCGAAAACTAGCACGTCTTCTGTTATGCACATAATGCCCTCGGTAGGTCGTCTAGTGTTTGCATAATGCGTTTCCAAAATATTTCACTGGATACTTTCAAACCAATGGTAGGTGCAACCATTGGCAGCGTCCTAATGGCGTTCCATGCGTGGTTAACTAGCTGGACTATTCGACAAGCTTAATGTGCCCGAAAGCAGAAGCGAGGTCAAATTTTGTGAATAACTTGGCCTTGAGCAATACCAATTGGACGTCATCTGGCTTTGGCATCGTGAAATGTACTCTTCTGAGCGCGGCGTTTAGCATCTTAGGATCGATGCACAAGCGTAAACCACTTGACTGCTTAGTGACTACCGCAACCTGACTGACCCAACCTATTGATTCATTACCCTTGGCTAACACCCAAACGGATCAAGCGCTGCAACTCGTCTAAGAACTTCTCACGCAAAACGATAGGTACTTTCCTAGCTGGCAATGCTACTGGTCTCACCTACTCGTTTTACGTCAGGTGAGCTTCCCCTTGAAATTTCACCACGACATCGGCAAACACACTAAGATAATTGTCTACCATCTGTGTTATTGTCACACGAATGAACAGAACGGTCCTGAATAAAGGAGACGAAACCCAAAGTCTCAATGGAATTAAGGCCCATCATGGGCACAACATCTGCAGATACCAGGAAGAATTCTAGCAAATGTTATGATCCATCCTTTACCGTAACACGGCCCTTTCGCTGTAACATTGAGCTATTCCACCTCCTGAGACAGATCTGTGTTGTGGCTTATTCTGCGTTCGGACAGTATTTGCGGGGTGGTATGTGTAACGTACACTTGTTCCATGACAACCGTCTTTGCCTTACCCAAATTTACTACCCCAACTTCCCCATTCCCCTCCCCAGATTTAGCTCGTATTAGCTGTTACGTACTGTCTTTTATCGAACACTCCAATTCCCACGCCTTATTTGCCCTCCTTCCTGGTGTCCATCCCCATGTGTATCCACCCTAACAGCCCTGCAGTGTTTCTTTGCTTTATGGCCACGTTTGTCCTTGTCCCACCGCAGGTTTACACTCGTGCTAAGCTCATGAGGCCACCCCATACCATGATTCACCGCTGTGTGCGATTGATCTATCACACACGGCTGGTCTGAACTTGTCCGCATTCTAGGAGCGACTATGTCGCAATGAATCTGGACCTTACCGTGGTGCGATGGTTTGTGTGCCTCAGTGATCCATTGAGCTATACTGGTTGGTGCATTTTTGCACCTTCAGAGCCAATCATACCAGGTTGGTCAATGGTTGGAGGCCAGACAAACTCAGCCTCCTGGTCCTCCAGGTTGGGGGTTGGAATGAGGGTGGCTCCTTATTCCTTAAAACGGACTCCTTGTAGCCCAATGCCAAACCCGCTGCCTTGCGGACAGGTTTTTGAACCAAAGGCTTTGATTGAGAACCCTAATCGTTCTCCTGTCTAGGCCTGGGCAACCTGACAGTATCCTGCCCACGCAAAACAAGGAATCACTCTTCAAACAAATACCTGACGCTCTGGCCACTGCAGAGGATAATCAACGGTGCCTTATCTGCTGCATCGAGCAGGGTGGATAGAGGTTTGGATGCTACTGCTCAAGCTTTCCCGTCTTCTTGTTTCCCTTCTTACGCTTTTCCCCCCTATTGTCCCTTTCCAACTTCACTTCTATCCCCCAGTTTTCAACCCCCGATTCTTGGCCCTTCCCAACATGCTTTGCTAGGCGTTTATCTTCTAGCTTCAACTCACATGCTGACGCGGAGCGTCACTCCGTTACGTGGATGACACCATTGGCTGTATAAAACGGGATAAGAAAGACGAGTTTCTAAACCGTTTGAACACTCTTGCGGAGACCAGACATTTCCCTATGGAATGGGAATCCGGCAGTGGAACATTGCAATTCCTTGACTGCTTAGTTCACAGGAATGGGGGTAGTCCAGAAACAAAGGTTTATCGTAAGCCGACGGAGACAGATGGTGTATTCTACTATAGTTCAGGGCGCCCAAAGCATGTGTATTCTGGAATCGTCTCATCACTGTTTCACAGAGCCCAGACTCTGTGCACAGAGGAAGAAGCTAGGAAGGTCGCGCGGAAAGAAGCAATGAACTAATTGCTTGGTAGTGGATACCCGAGGCGGATCCCCTTTGCAGCGGATTTTAAATCCTCAACCACGGTGTACTACCGAGTGGATTGGGACGGTAGATATTCCTTATAAAGATGGAACTTCAGAGGCCATCCAGAGGGTCTTAAATAAAGAAAATATAAGCTTAATTTTCCAGAAAGGCCAAACGCTCCGCTCTACACTAGTGCGCTTGAAAGACCCACTTCTCGCAGATAGGACAACCAATTGCGTCTAAAAAGTTGGTTGCAAGGACTGCTGCGCACATGTGTACATGGGCCAAACCGCGAGAGAGCTAAGCGCAAAGATAGCGGAACACAAGAGACGCATAACACAGCCATCGATTTCATCGTCAGTCCTTCTCCACAAACACATGCAGCGAGTAGTCTCTTAATTGGCATACATGGCAGCATGTAACGATCATTTCGTTTGATATACACCTACGTTTTCCTGAGAGACTGAGAGACTGAGCGACACTGTCAGCCTTTCATGTTACACCGTCACGGTCACTGTTAAACAAATTAGACAGCGTGCACCCCACTTGGTTCCTGCAATTGCTATCAAGACTGTGACGGGAGTAGTCTGTCAACGACAGCTTTTCCGGACTCATTTATGCAGAATTAGCATCTCATATTTTCACCGTCTAATTGTTACGAATTCTTATTTTGTTAAGGTGGTTTATGTGAAGGTAACATTCAGTCTACAACAGCGTTGTCACTAACCCTTTTATCATTTGCTGGGATAACATTAAGCAACTGTCGAAGCGCCACCAACATTTGAACACGGTAGCCAGTGCATTATGCACTGCTGTCGAGATGTTGCAAACCACCAGCCAAAATCGTCGGCAGCGACCCAATCTGAACTGACCGGTGTCAAAATCGCCGGGGATAATTAACATATTTCAAGGACACATGCACCACTATGCGTCCTCACGTCGTATTCACACCCCCAGACATGCGTGGGTGAGTAAATACAGTAGACTTACATGCCATTGGTGGGTCGGCAAATTAGTGCGCTCCAATCTCACCCTGACTTGCGCGGCTGATCTACGGCGACTGAGCAAAATCGAAAGACTCTTATCAAACGTACGGTATATCACTAGCACTTAGTGCAAACCGAGTGTTCGTGTTCGTCAGGTCGTGAGTGGCACACATTGAGAGCAGCCTGTCACCGTTCGCATTCGCTGTAGCAATTGCTTGCGAACCAATAATATCTGTCCACGCTGATGCGTCACTCCCAACGCGCGCGTTAAAATCACCCAGCAGAAATAGTCGGTCGCCTCTCGGTACCGACCCCATCATGGAGGATAGCTGAGTGTAGAATTGATCACGCGTGTCATCAGGATAACACATGGTCGGACAGTACGTGCTTATAAAAGTAGCAAACATACCTCGAGTCGTAGGCGAACAGTCATCAGTCGCTCGCTGATGCCCGTTGGTTCACACATCAGCAGGCCTTGGAGGCGATCGGATATTGCAAATCCGACCCTAAGAACACGTGGTGCTGAGGCGGCGTTGCCCACCCAGTAGAACGTGTACCCAGCACCTGTTTCCTGCAACTTACCTTGCTCAGCGAGCCGGGTTTCACGGAGCGCCGCAATATCGATGTGGTAGCGCGCCAGTTCCATCGCGACGAGTGCGTGCGTCGCTCCTGGCACTCGCTGGAGTTCCGGTCCAGTAGTGTGCGCAAGTTCCAGCACCCGATGCTGAGTGCTTTGCGCGCAGGCATACGCTTGCATTTGTGGGCAATCGTACGCGAGATGGTCGTTTTGCTTCGGAGGTTTGCTTGAGGGACTCCACCAGGAACCTTTGGCTCAATAGCCTGACCCACAAGGCAGTGGGGAGCAGATCCTTCTCGGTAATGTGATTGCCGAGAAAGATTGAGATCTACTTGTCGGCCATCACGCGCAGTCTTGGAGATACTGGAACAATTTATATATGTTTTACGATCGTACTAACATACACCTGCGACCACGGCCAGACGCAGGTGGGTTATGGCGGATTTGCACCAATTTGACCAGGGGCTGCCCGGCTTGAAGCGGGCATTAGCAAACCATTGAACACCCGGAGGTGCCCTCCCATCGTGCTCTACGCTAATCGAGCTGTAAGCTTATAACCCGTAGACCTGTTGTCTCCCATGCCTACGTTTTACGGGAAAAGGGCCATCGACCAGTTCCTAACCTCCGAAGAGGATGGACTAGGTTACTGGCAGGGCGCCCACACATGACACCAGAGGCGGATCAGACAGAGAGGAAGAAAGTTGGAAGAATTTGATAGGTGCATAACTTAAATAAATAATTAAAGGGATATTGCCAGACTTGGCTAGTAGCCCTGCTCTCGAAGGGTCGGATTATAATGTGCAGTAAGCACATGTTCTTGAATGGTTAATAATGGAGTGAAATGTATGTACGCCTAGATAGCGAGTACCGCACAGAATCTGTAGGAACCATCATTCAACAATTTTTGTTCCATACCATTAGCCATTTTTGGTAAGTGACGGTTCAGACAAATGGTGAGCTTACGGAAAGACAGAAGAAATGCGACGGTATTAGAAATGTCGGAAAGAGCTTTGTAATGCTTTCTAGTAAAAATAAATGAAAAAAACGGTAAAATAAATATCTAAAAGCGGATGGCGCCTCGGCCTACTACGTAGAATATAACAAATATATCCTATTAACAGATGACCTCTAGGACCTAAATCCAATGGCTTACTTCGCAGCCAAACTTAAGAACCAGCTTTGAAGCGTAAATATTGCTTTAAAAATCTGAAACGCTTATTCAGAATATCGCTTGATCGCAGCACATGAAAAGAGCAAAATTACCGCAATAATTGCAACATTTCCCAAATGCTGCAGCGACCGCCAATACCATAGCCAAACCTTGCTAACATTGTAGTATAACCTTTCCAGCATATGCAATAAATAAAAAAATGATAGAAGGTGGCTCACTGCTACAGGATCTCAAAAGGGATGCGTATCTAGCCATGTATAATATAGCACCAAAGTAGCAGTACTTCCGATGTATGACGCAATGGCTGCAAACACACTTTCCAAGGGTAAATAAATAAATAAACAAATAGTTTATTCACAAATGGAGCATTCTCAGTGATTCATCAAGAACATCAGTCTGAGGCAAACAATTGTTTGCAATGATTCATCTACAGACCGGTACAATCATATAAGGTTAAATTACAAAGGGATGGATAGTGATTGGTTCGGGGGTTTGTTCTGAACTGACTCGGTCAATGGTTAGACAGCGAATGGTTCGCCGCTGTCTCATGCACACAGATCGATTGAGGGTTACGTAATCACAAGGCCTGACCCGATGTCGGGGTGACGGCTAGGCTGATGGTTGTTCGGCCAGGGCAGGTATAGAGATTGAACAAACTTTTTCTGCGAGCACAGCGGGGGTTGGAATATGCGGATCGCAATGGTCTCTGCAGTGGCGAGCATCCTTAACCGCGTACCTTTCGATTTGCTCATTGGAACCTGATAAATCACAGTGAAAGCATTCGGGAGGTTAACCTGGGGACCAGATTCGAAAAGATGAGATAAGATACCGCTTGTAAGTACTCCGGTGCCCCCGTTCAACAACCATTTAGGGGTATGTTCCTTAATGCGACGTGACAGTTGACGAGCCGTACGACCAATGTATGTTGCCCCACAAGTGCACTCAAATCGGTAGATAACGTAAGAAGAGGTCAGCTTCGACAGTCTGTCCTTGTTGCACACAGGAATTAGCTGATTCGTGGCGAAGATGCATCGTAACTCCGCAGCCGGAAAGGTGTTCCTTATCGATTGCGTCAGTTTCCTTGTTAAGAGCTCACTAACTGTATCACCTTTAAAGTCAAGGCGGATGAAGAGGGCCTTTTGCGCGACTACGTCCTTAACGACCGGTGTTATTTTGGGCTGCATGTTGAGCTGAATGAATCTTTCTGGACAACCATTTTCACGCAAAGTGTTCTGGATGGATTTCATCTCATCCTCCAGAGCATCCTCTGAACATATCTTTCTCGCCCTTGAGGTGAGACAATGTACTAAGTTACGCTTGTATTTAAGCGGTACAAAACTACTGAAATTTGTATACTGACCTGTCCACGTCTTCTTTCTGTTTGTCTTCCTTAATATGGAACCGTCAGTTCGTCTAATAAGGTGTACATCCAGAAATGAGAGTTGGCCATCTTGTTCAAGTTCGTAGGTGAACTTAATCGCCGGGTGCGCACCATTAAACTCTGCCAATATATTCTCCAGAGAGATATCTTTATGGGTTATGCAGAAAATGTCATCCATATAACGATAGTAATGGTCGAAACTATCTATAAGTGGCCCCAGTGATTCCGTTTCTAGCTTGGCAAGAAAAATATCTGTCAGCACTGGTCCGAGTGGAGACCCCATTGCGACCCCATCATTCTGCCGATAATATATGCCGTCGAAAAGAAACTGAAGTTGAGTGAACTTGTGGGACAACATACATTGGTCGTACGGCTCGTCAACTGTCACGTCGCATTAAGGAACATACCCCTAAATGGTTGTTGAACGGGGGCACCGGAGTACTTACAAGCGGTATCTTATCTCATCTTTTCGAATCTGGTCCCCAGGTTAACCTCCCGAATGCTTTCACTGTGATTTATCAGGTTCCAATGAGCAAATCGAAAGGTACGCGGTTAAGGATGCTCGCCACTGCAGAGACCATTGCGATCCGCATATTCCAACCCCCGCTGTGCTCGCAGAAAAAGTTTGTTCAATCTCTATACCTGCCCTGGCCGAACAACCATCAGCCTAGCCGTCACCCCGACATCGGGTCAGGCCTTGTGATTACGTAACCCTCAATCGATCTGTGTGCATGAGACAGCGGCGAACCATTCGCTGTCTAACCATTGACCGAGTCAGTTCAGAACAAACCCCCGAACCAATCACTATCCATCCCTTTGTAAATAGTTTATTCTCGTCACTGCGAGGCACACCATAAAGGGCATGATCACGGTATTACAGACATGTATGATTGGGCAATTGCACAAATTAGTACATTTTGACAAATAGCGTAGGAATTTATGTGTGTGTTGAGATGTAAAACTATGTTTATCCGTGTATTTGAAAGGGAACATGTTGTGTCAGTAGGTACATGTGACTGTGTGTGCTTATGTTTGTTGTATTCGCCATCAAAGGGGGGAATCTATGGAAGGCTTTGAATCGGATGACGTCCGTGATGTGTGAATGATCCTCCGGAAAAGGGAAGAGGCAGTGACTTTATTTAGTGGCGAGTCACATCCGCCACGTCACAGTGTTGTTAAACGGATACTTGTGGTTTTTTATAGGGAGAACGCTTGCCAGACGAAATCCCACCACATCCTGGAACACTGCCTGGAACAGGATTTACCCGAACCACCCAGCTGGCACCACGAGGAGGTTGTTCGGCTAGCCAGCCATGGACAAATGTGAGAAATATGCAAGGAAACGCGAGTAAGTCGCTAAAGTAGCTTTTGTGCGCAAACATACGGGACTATTTGTAATTAGACCATGGTCAAAAGCATGTGTCGTTTTCAGAGCCCAATTGGTCGAAGAAATCACTGATTTAGTAAAATCACCAAAGTTAGTCAACTGTAACCGGTTGTGAATGTTGTGCCTAGACCATCTGATCCTGATTCACATGAATAATGCAGGACAGCCCAGTAGCTATTTGCCAAGGATAAGCCTGTAAACCCCATCAATTTACTAAACAAATCCCGCATGATTTATCAATTTTAGTTTAGTTTATGCATCCATATACATCGACGCTTAACAGCAAGAAGCTACATAAGTGTATCGTCAAGCATAAAGAAATGAGCATCCGAAAAATGGCAAACTGATTCTAAATGTGTAACTCCCTAGAACCTGCATGGGTTGAGCCTCAAGAACTTTTTCTGTGGTTAGGGCTTTCCAGACGTGAAGCATTATTGTGCCACATGTGTTGGGACGCTCTACTGTGCAACTGTTTGCTCATTATAAGCTTCTCTCTCCTATTTTATAAGCTCAGTATGGGTGACATCGATGCAAAACAAGGCTTTAATGTCACCCAAGCTATCACATAGGTGTATGTTCTGGTGAGAGCTATTCTAGTTCACTAGAGAGCATAAATGTATGCCAGTATAAGTAAGAAACAGTAGCGTACACATGGAATGGGATTTGCTTTACAACTTACCTCTGCGTATGACGCAGGGTGGGCAATGGAACCAGTTAGAAGGTAAATTTTTAACTGCTGACCAAGCAAAGGCACGAAGTGGTTTGATGTAACTTGAGTTCCAGCTAGCCGGTGTGAAAGGGTTCTCTGGCACAAGGTTAACTTTCTTACCAGTGTCAGAGAACATGAAATATTAACTGTTAGGGTGGCAGGAATGGCGATCGAATAGCTATCTGATTCATCATGCCGCCAGTCTAATAATGTTTCTAATAGTGATTGACGAATGAACAACTAGGATTAAAGCTAAGAGGTATGGGGCAAGAGAAGATAAAATGGAGTGCAAAATGTCTGGTTTAGGAGACCACAGCTCAACTGACGGTGCGCATAGTATACCATTTGACTCAGAAACTTGGTAACAAGCTAGCTTTGTCCATTCTTCATATTGACTTGGGTTGAAATTATGTATGCTTTCAATAACGGCGCCATCGCGATGCTTACATCCACTACGAGGATAACAGCTGGTGGGGACTCTGTTATAGCCGTCAATCTTATTCCATCTGATCAGTGTACAGCCGCTTCTATGCCTCGTTTCTAAACGTTCATTTATCCTCTAATCGCAGCAACGTCTGCGACACCAGTTTAGGTAGGAGTCCAGATCTCCCACTGGATTTTTTCCGGCTCAGTCTAACGTAGCACAATTCCCTTAGTTTCCTAGCGTGGCTTGAGGATCTGCGCACCGTCGCGCTTTAGCCTCAAAGCTCTGACGTATTTAACAACCTATAGGTTCGCTTGCGTTACACCTGTTTGCCGTCCTTTCATCATGAAAACTTCCTTAGCTCTCATCCAGCCACACAAGTATCTGGTTAGCACAAAACCGCCGCTTAGTCTCTCTTCACTATGTGTTCAATTAAGTTTTACCACCTGCCAACTCTGTGACACTTACTCATGTAGGATTCCTAGCTCTCTCCCTGGCTTCGCCTGGCTCAACATGGCACAATAACATTTCCTAAGCTACTAAGAAGGACTTTTCTATGCGCGCCGCCAAGCTTATGTCTCATAGGTGGTGACGTCCTCAGAAATCTTAATGCATGCTTGCATTCCGCCCGTCCGCTGCCCATTATCAATGAACCCTCCTTGGCTATCTTCTAGCGAGTAAACATAAATCAAGTTGTTAGCGCACAGCCGCTCCTTAGTCTCTCTTCTAGAAGTGTAGTCGTCCTATATTCTTCACAACCTCTTCCCCACTTGTACAAGTACGAGTCCAGCGTTTCAATAACTTTTTCCGACTCAGTCTACCTTAGCATTCTAGCGTGACCTCAGTATTTGTGCGCCTCTGCGCTTCTGACTCATATCCTGCGATGTCCTCAGTAATCTTAATGTATGCATGCATTCCGCCAGTTTGCTGCCCTTGCTTTCAGTTAACCATTTTTAGTTCGCTTCTGGCAATCATTCATACCTCATCAGTTCAGCGCAAGCCGCTCCTTGATATATGCTCAGTTGTCCCTTACTCGTTGCTACCTTTGTGACAACTACGCTTGTAGGAGTCTAGCTCTATTCCTGGCTTTCCCAGGACAATCTACCTTAGCACTATACCTTGCGCAACCTAGAACGATTTGAGTATCTGCTCGTCGCTGCGCTTTAGCTCCGTAGGCTCTGACGTACTTTATAACTTCAAATGTATGCTTGCGCACCACCCGTTTGTTGTCCTTTCATCATGAAACCTTTCTTTGCTCTCATCTGTCCAGTATACGTAACTCAACCAGACTGTGCTCAGCCGCTCCTTTGTCGCTCCTTTCTAAAGCTTTATTTATCCATTACTTGCTGTAATTTCGGAGACACCTACTGATATAGGCTTCTAGATTTCACACTGGCTTTTCCGGCTCAGTCTCCCTTAGCACTATTCCCTTAGCACCATAACAGTACTACAGTAACTGCGTGCTTTTGCCTCATCCTGCTGCGACTTCTGTTACCTTAAGGTATGCAAGCATTCTGTCCACTTGCTGTTCTTCTTTCATTTGCTTTTTTCAGCTTCCTTCTGGAAATTATTCTTATTGCATCAGATCAGCGCACAGCCGCTACTTAGCCTCTCTATGCTAAACGTTTATCCACCTTACATGTTGTAACGTCTTTGTGGTTTCCACCTGCTAGCGTCCAATTCTCGGACTAGATTTCCTTTGCTCTATCCACGGTACTATTTCCCAGGACAAGTTAAGTATGTCCGCGCCGCTGCGCTCCCGTTTCATATGACGTGACCTCCTCAGAACCTTAATGTATGCCTGCCTATCTCCATTTAAACTTTCTTGGCTCCCTTCTGGCGACCTACCTTATCTCCTTAGTAGACTCCTTAGCCTCTCGCTTATTGATGTTCCGTCTTCCCTCACTCCCTGCAACTTTTTCGACACTTGCTAACCTAGGAGTCCAGCTTTCTTACTGGCTTTTCCTGGCTCCATCTACCTTAGCACCCTAGCGTGACCTGAGAATCTGTGCGCCGCTATGTCTTTACCTCATATGCTGAGACGTCCTCAGCATCCCAAACCCATGCTCACCTTTCACTTGTTCGCTGCCTTTTCCCCAATTAACCTTTCTTAGCTCCGTTCTAGCCAGCAATGTTATCCCATCTGGTCGGCGCACAGTGTCTTCTTAGCCTCTCCATTCTAGACTTTATTTATCCTTTACTCGCTGCTACGTCTGTGACACTTGCTCGTGTAAGGTTCTAGCCCTTTCACTGAATTTTCCTGGATCAGCATACCATAGTATCATTCCGTTAGCACCCTAAATTGACTTGTCGCTCTGTGCGACGCTGCGCATATATTTCATTGCTTGTGACGTCCTCAGCAACATTAATGTAGACATTCGTTCTGCGCGTTAACTTTACTATGGTTGATCTATTTTAGCTCCCTTCTATTGATTAGTCTTCTCTTATCTAATCAGCGCACAGCCGCTCCTTAACTACTCATTTTTAGGTGTTCTGTTTCCGTCTCGTAGCAAAGCTTTTGACTTTTGCTCAAGTAGGAGTCCACCTTTATCAGTGGACCTTAGCACTATTGTCTTAGTACCCCATGTCGTCTTTACGTCTAGATCCTCTGAAGATTTTTACTCTACGCTTGCGTCCTGTCTTTCCGATGTTTACCACTAATTAAGCTTTGAATTCTCGTCGCAAGCTATATATAATTTTATTAAGTTACTCTGCGCTCCATATGGAATTAGGATGGCTACCGGTGGTTCATTCAGCATTCACTTGCCGCCAGTCTTATAACTGTCTTTTCTCTCTTCTCACGCAATTGTTGCATCATAGTAAAGTGATACTTCGTGGATTGTTTACTGGTACAACCTTCTATTGTCTACATGGATGGTAACAATCAACCCATACGGCCACTGCTTTTTGTGGCACATGCAACAGACACTTTCAGTGTAATAATTGTTGTACATTGTACATTATTTGGTCTCAACGCTAAATGCAATAACATACGACTTTTACGATGTTTATTTTCACGTCTGTTCTTTGCGGCCTTCTCTCGGTGTTCCTTACTTTTCTTTTCCTACAAGGTCCGGAACTTCTTGGGGACCTGGAATTAGAGTGTGGAACAGCTTTTCCGTCCGAGACGTAAGGAAGAACCGAGAAAGACCTATATGGAGCACGTCTGTACGCCAAAGGGATTCAATTGCATTCACCACCACGACGGTTGTCCAGTGTGGATAGCTGGACACGATGCCTTCACAACCCCGGAAATTATGCGTACTCTACAAAATCCAGACAACAGAAACTTTGAAACTTTGCACACCTGAACACTCAACAAGGCAACTATTCGTGCCGCTCCCATCCTTAACCGGCCTCAGCGCTTAGGGCGGCCCTGAGCAAGCTCTCTGTTCAGCCAACAGAGGAAAGTAGGTCATTTGACTATGAATAAGTGAGGGTGAAATCTGTCGGGAAGCTACTTTGTCAGTTGTACGTTATTGTACAAAATGCTTTACGACAGTGTTCTCGGACGTGGTCGAGTTTCGATGGCAAGCGCTCTCCCTATAAAAAGCCACAGATATTTGTTTAACAACATTGCGACTTGTCGGATGACTTGCTACTGAATAAAGTCACTGCCCACAACTACACACTTGAAGGTCGACTAGACTCATATTTCAAGCTTCGCTTTACACGTACAAGATAATCTCTGGCTACCTATGTCCTTTTTCCTACACGTATAGTGTCTTGACAGTTTGCACTATGCGCACTTAACCCAAAGTATCGTCAACTATTCATTACTTTGTTTCTCATAATTACTTCCGCAATCTCCACAGCTTGTACAACTTCCGTCCACTGCCGAGTACCTATATAGCAAGGTGTCTGTTGGGAAACACAACTGTCTGTAAACTTTGATAATGCCTTATTTCGTTTTCCTTGACAAACTCGAGAAGTAGCCATTTATTTAAATTGATAAACCGCGCTCATGTAAGTAAAATGTGTGGGAATACACGTGTTGTTGCAATGCATAATATCTCTGGGTTTACTTGTACTCTGATGAAACCAGTTGAGAGATGGACACCACGCACTGGCAGCACATTCGTGATCATGACTCTCAGTTGAAAAAAGAATCGCAAACTAAGAGTTTACCAAGTTTGCTCTATTTACGCGAAGCCGCAGGACAGACTATTTAAGGGGTCGTAATAGTTATGAAGATGGTGGTAAGGAAATGGTTGAGACGTTATGGTTTAGGTATATAAGCCGTTAACTCAGAGGTTCGCCATTGCGCTTAGTAACATTGATGGCAAAACCGAATATAGATAAGAAAGTTTGGGTCATGAATATTACGGAACGTGATCTATGACTTAGAAATTACCGTGGCCGACAAAGATCTGTTGCTTTAGAAAGTAACAAATGAATAATTTGTATATCCTTAGTAAAACGGGACACACTGGTGAAGGCGCGATCAATTATGCATAAAAGGAGAGCTGCTTTGGAATAGTGAAACATTTCGTTTTCTTGAAAGTTATAACTGAAATGTTCGTGGTTCATAAGGGTGAGAATTTGTCAGGTAATAGACAGTCCAAGAAAAATGACGGTGCTGGGGCAAGTAAAATTCAGTCATAACTGTTGTGTCAATGTACAGGTTCGGTGTGATTTTGCCGCGTAGTAGTCCGTGAGCAGAGGAGCCAGAGTAAGAGTTAGGTGCAATTGATGTTCATTGAAACTCGGAATGTTCGTTGCTTCATCAAAGCAGTCTCCGTGGCAAAATAGGTCGCACAGTTTGTATTTGGAAATCTGTTGACCGCGTCAGTGTGAAATGTTCAAGGAAGAATAAAGGAAGGGAAGGCGCAGAAAAAGTGTGGGGATGTAACTGAAGGTGGCCTTTCAACTGGAGCACGAAAGGATAAGGGAATAAGGATCGTAGCTCAATCTGCTTTCTGCGGGTGGTGTACTACCGTCCAGTTTAAAACCGACAGTCGCTTACTTCACAAGCTTCACAGTTAATCCCAGTTGAACGAACAGCGTTGAAAATAAGAGCGTGTAGTTAAGTATGCTTTACAGTATAAGGTTACCATCTCTGGCCAGTACTCTTTAGAGCAACTTGAAGCTAGGTCAACAAAGTGATGGCCCATTAGTGAACCGCTGTCTGCGGAAAGGTCACATTCACCGAACATGCAGAGTTGCCCCGTTGTTCAAGAGCGATATGCCAACTATCGCCTTCCTTATGTCGTAGTAAGTTGGCAAGCGAGCTAGACAGCCGTAGGGGTGAAGCCACTAGTTAGGCGTAAAACGTCGTCTTTGCTGCTTCACTTACCACTGCCACGTGGATTATTAGGACATAAGTGACTGCCGACGAGCCAGCAATCGGTCAAGCGAGAATGAAAATAACTGAAGTAAGTCATATACTCGGATTGGCAGCTTTAGCTCCTAGTCTTATGGTGCACTTGATCCAGGCAAGGTCTCAGAGGTGAGTAGAACGGATTGTAAGCTAAAGATGACACTTATGCCTTGCACCAATGTATCGGTTGCTTCATCTCGTTAAAGCACGATGTAACACCGAGGTACACCTGACTTGTTCATGCTTCATCCGAGCCTGTCTCAAAAATTCGAGCGTTAGCTTCACAGGTGTTAAGCAGCCGTTTTGTATTTTACGGGCACATAAACAATTAAACCTCGATTTTGAAAGTTTACGGGTTCTGGATTCCTCGCAGCCGCGTTGGCAGTTTGTTCCAATTATGGATGTATGCAACTAAGAAGCGACGATAACGTGGTTTCTTCTTCTTCTTCTTTCTCAGCGGTGTAATAGTACTAGTTCTGTCTCTGAAGTTATGTTCTGCTCCATGTCTCAGAGTAAGGCTGGATATGTCACTATGCACAACGTTATGTATTGTCGAGTGCAGGAAGGATAAGTTAAGTACAACTCGTCGCAGCCACAGAGGTTGGATTCTGAGCTGACCAACCGCGCTGTCTGCAACTAGACGCCTGGTAGTTTGGTGCAAGAACCTCCGTTAAGGTTTTTTAAGCAAAATGCGTTCCAACTTACTCAGGCGGCTGCATATAAAGCATAGTACTCAAAGCTTGGGTACACGTGACTTCGCTAAAGTTCTAGTCTTTTTGTGGCACTGATTATGTAGTGGTCTATGAGGAATGGTACTTAAAAGTGTAATTGCTCAGAAAATTTATGACACAACGAGTAACACAGGCCTAGGCCTTTTGCTGAGGTATGAAGCTGAATAGGAATGCCATCAGGTATAATCATTGATACCTTACGGCAACTGAGGTTTTAGTGAAGAAAAGTAGTTGCCTTTTCTGTCATCATGGCTCTAGGGCCCTTAGGTCTTCTCGTATTCTGTCGAGTGCGCATGTGTTTGTACCTGTGAATTAGATGCAGACGATTTTGATATCATCAGCGAGTGAACATGGGCGACCGTGCTTTACGTCGGTGCAGATATCATTAATATAAATAACGTGTTGGACCTAAAACGCTTACCGTTATGACACCGCTCAAGACAGTGGCCCGGGAGGAGTCGACATATGACGCTATCACAGATTGCGTGCGTCCGGCTAGGTGTTCCATCCACTAGTCTAACAGTGGACTTCCCATGCCATTTGCCTTGACCTTGAGTAATAAGTGCTTAGGTGGAACACTGTCGATTGCGTTTTGACTATCGAGTTAACTCGTGAGTACTGCTTGATCTGAGTCCATCGCTAATGTGACCATGCTAAGGAAATATATCTAGCAGGTCGTGCGGATTCGAGCACGCAGAAATCCATGGTGTGTCTTGTGCACGTGTTTTCCTTCATACAAGAAGTCTATGCGAGTTCTTTTAACGGTCTTGTTATATTACTCTCGAGATGCTAGCGGTATGCTTTATCGGGCGGTAATTGGCAAACTTCCGCAAGGGGCGCCTTTGTGACGCGACATGACAAACTAATTTTTCCAAGTAGAAGGATATTTTCCGCACTGCACGGAGGTTGAACAAGACTTCAGCAGGACTATAGGATTGTCCTCATCCCTGTCCTTAGTTAAAATTGACGGATTGCCATTTGGGCCAAGGTGTGAGATTGGCTTAATGGTCGAAGTCGCAAAGCGGATGCCTTGGATGTCAAAATGGACCGCACCAAAGTGATGAATAGCGGTCCTTTGCAGCTTCTCACTGACTGGTCCGGTTTCGTAACCTTGTGACTCTCTAAAATAGAAATTGAGTGCCTCACGTATAACAAGTGGATCATCGAAAGTTGCATTAGGGCCCGTTGTATGAGGAATATATTTGGCAATTGGGAAGAGGTCTCAGGACGCCGTAGTCAGCTGCGTTGCTAGGCTCTATTAACACTATTCATTGCTGCGCGTTCTTGCCTAGTATGATTTTACGCAGCTCTGGCTGCCAATGCAATAGCGCTTTCATTTGTCCTCATGGCATAGGCAACGTTGAAAGTTCTACGATAAAAGTGCTGTAGCTGACATATTCTATTGAGCAACTTTGATTCGCTGGTGTTTCTCGATGGGCTTCTTGTTAAAGGGAAATAGGGAGCCATAAAGTCCAGCCATGGAATAACCGCCTTAGAAAAGAGTTCAGTAGTTTGATCTAGGGAGTAGGATAAAAAACATTCGTCCCAAGTTTTCGAATTAGTAAAGATGCATCTGACTGACTGGTCGTCATAAGTAGGGATAGTACATACGGGAGGAGGAGCTGATCGTTAAGGAAAGAACATAAGAGCGGGGTAAGTTCCATATTGGTTAAATAACTGTCTTATTATGCACGAGTGCTTAAGCAGCATCAGACTTATTTACGTAAGTAAAACAAGCGGATGTAGGGAGGCGGTACTGTGAGGGATAAGCAAGGTGTCGGCAGAGAATTATGTGGCTGTCATGTTAATGAAAGCCATAGGTCACAGAAAATTGCAGGTGGACAACATGGAAGGCAGGCCAAGTCTTATGTTAAATTAGGACCAGACCTAAAGTGGAATCCGCAATACCGATAGAGAGAAGTGAAGGTAAGCATACGTAAGGAGGAGCTAGTCTTTGAGGAAATGGTAGATGACGTTAGTGCAATGGTTGGAGTGCCTTAGCAGTGGCATGAGCAGGCAGTGTTGTCGCTTAAGCTACAATGTAGATGCAACTAGCTAGAAGAGAAGAACTAAATAGGAGGGTTTGGATGATGGAAGCAGATGTGAGAAGCGTACTCTAAGCCGTAATGCTGAGCTAGTTGCACTAGAGCTAGCGCATGATATTTTAACTCGTTTTCTAATAGAATTTGGGGGCGGTACTGTGAAAGGATAGTCAATGAGCCGGCGGAGCTTTCCTGTCAGTAAAAGCAAAAGAATACCAGAGGTATTTCAGACAGACGGGAAGGCAATTAGACAAATTTGTTTGAGGTATACGTCAAGTCATAAAGGTGGCCTAGATAGTCAGGTAGTCTGAAGTGGAGGTAATGCGTATATGAGGAGGAGCTGGACTTTAAAGAAATGACATAAGGTCGGGGTAAGTTCCGCATGGGTTAACTATCTATCCCAGTGAAAAAGCGTTCGTGCACAGCCGCATCCTCGTGTTGTTAGCTTATACCATTGGACGTGGGAGGCGGTGCCGTAAAGGGATAACCAATGAGACGGCAGGGCATTCTGCTACTTTCAGGTCCATGAACGCCAAAGGACAAAGAAAGAGGTCAGACGGGCAGAAATATAGGGCAGGCAGATCTAAGGGACGCATAAGTCCTGGCGTTTAGCTTGGTTTGCTGGACGGGTATTCAGAATTGGAAATAATACATAAGTGAGGAGAACGTAGTGTTGAGGAAATTGAAACTGGCTCTAACGCAAGATTTGGAGACGCTCATCACTGGCAGCAGCTGTGTTTTCGCTTTAGCTACAGTGTAGGTTAAAGGTGCTAGAAGAGAGTAAATTATGCAACGTTTTGGTATATGGATAAGTTCACAATGCAAGATGTCTGAAAGCAGTTGTCTACTCATAGGAATGTGTGTGGTTTGACATCTGTAGTCGGTGTTACCCTGAGTCATGTATGCGCTCAGGGCCGAAACATAATTATGCACTCTTAGCTAGCAACCCGTTGTTTCTCTACAGCTGCATCGAGCGCTCAAAGTGTAGGGCTGGACGCTGCTCACTAGGAAAGGGAATTCATGGTTTGCTGGATGGCATCGGATCACTGTTGAATGTTCTAGATGGCAAATTTGATTGCTTCGTGAAGTGCCTGGATAGCTCATGCATACTCAGTTAAGGTGCAATGGAGGGTCGTGTGAATTGACAGTCTTGGAAACACCGACGTGTTTACAGCCTACCAATAGTGTGCCATTTATTATTGATCACCCGGATAGTGTCTTTGATATAGTGGTTAATGAGAGTAAAGCGTAGTGTTCTGCGATTGTCAAGTGAAAGCAGAAGATAGGTTAGAAGACGAATACTACAAATGCAGCTTAAGAACATACTTAGGTCTATTGTACCGCGAAGCAACCACTGCCGCCCAATCTTCGCAGGTAGAGTCTAGTACGCGTTTTTAATCTAAAATCCAAGACGCGACACCCCAACCAGCTGCGTCCGTGTCACGTACTGTAGATATTGCAGTTCATAACGACTCCTATACGGGTTTTAGCGTCATGTTCAGGAATGCCGCGGGGTCCTTCGCTGGTTTAAAAACCATGCGTGCCAGGTGACCTTCAGTAGGTCACACCTTGTAGTACTAATCTATTGTTGTCAGTGTTTCCCGAGGTTATTGCGCGAGAACTTCTTCGTCTAAGGTACTCTGCCGTTATGGCTGGCTAGACAAACAAACCCGTGGTACCAGTTGAGTGGTTCGGATTTAATCTCCTGCAGGAAATTCTTCGGCGGCAGTGTTCCAGAACTTGGTGAGTTTTCACCTGTCAAGCGTATTGCATACAAAACATGCGTAGCTGCTTATCAGCACTGTGATTTGACTGATATGACACGCCACTAACTAGCCACTGCCCAAGCTTACGCTGACAAGCCTATTAAACCCACAGATTTCACACTTTTATTCAGACACCGACGACGCAATCGACCTCATGCAAAAGAACAGTAACGCATATGCAAACACAAGAAACCCACCTACCTACATACCTAAAATTATAGATCTACATATATAAATTCTATTAGACTATGACACAGTTCTTAATCAATGGTTATACACTTAACATGATCTTTGCCTTTACTGGTCTGCGTAGCGTAGCCGAGCATAGAAATTTATTTATTTGTGTATTTATTCAACGGATCCAACCAACAAACACTCGTACTGCGTGTTGTGCCGCCAACATCTTCACTTCAACTTTTAATCCAAGACAGTTTTCTTCTTGTGTAAATAAATCTTCCTTTGATGGATAGGTTGAAGTCGTGGGCACCTGCTAGAGACCTTAAGGCACGTCGAGAAGCGGAGAATAGTGTTACCACTTAATGGATTTGAGTGGTAAGTCGACCGTCCGTTACTACAGATATCGGCGCTCTGTCAGGCAGCGCACGACCCGGCCTCATGATAACAATACAAAAGAATAGCAAAACAAACCAACATGAAACAGAGACACGCCGGCTGAGTCACCAGTAGCGGATGGACATCTTTCCGGAGAGCTAGCAGCCGACTATTGTGCCCCGAAAGGTCATAAAATGCCTATTAATTGATATCGTAGTTGGAGGGGAAGCTAAGCGGAGGGGTATGGACAAAGGAACTCAGGATACAAACGCCATTACGTTCGGCTGCCAGCCATGTCAACTTGTGCATCCAGCCACACGTGTGTTCATCGTCGTTCCGCCCCAGCCAGGGAGCCGAGAGGATACAACCAAGGCCAACTTCGTAGTATGGGCCTAAGTGCCTCCACATATAATCTGAAAAACATTCTTGAAAACGTACACGTCACTAGTTGCGGAAGTATCAAGTCCCAACGCTTTTCACAGTTCTCTCCAAACAATATCTCTTTTGTGAATTTGAGCACAAAAAGATATGGCCTTGAGGAATCAGCCGTGACTCTTTACAGAAATAATCCCATCTCCGGGAGTTAAACAGCGTACGTAGCTCAACGGAACTATTATGTGCAATGGGCTCGTTAGGATAGGGTAACGCACCAGTGGGAGCCAGCGATGTGCTTTTGTTCGAACCACAACCTTCTTTACAAACACGATAATAGAGTTCTTGAAGTTGAACACATGATTCCATCATTTGTTCCGGTGGGTGGATGCACAAATACAGAGGCAGAGCCGGCCAAAGTTACGGGCCAAGTACAAAATCACAATTGCATACGATTGGATATAAAGTATAATTTTACAATACCCACAGGATGGATGTTCCAACTTGGTACGTGCGTTGTCAGAAAACATCGAAATTTGTCATAATGTTGTGTATCTTTTATCACCAAGATGGAAACCTAACAAGGCTTGAAATGGCGTGATTTCTAATGCTTTCACAATAAAGGTTTGGAGCGCATTCCAGCGGGAACGGATTCTAAGCGAGTAAAAATACTTTCTACAAACCAAACGAGTGTGTTACTTTACTAATTTAATGTGACGTCGTCAGTAATATTTGTAATGGGCTAGGATCAATACTTACCTACTTTCCAAGCGGTAGAAGCATCGAACGCTATTTCTTCCTCTGTCACTCCAACGTCAAATTTAACCAAATTCAGATTCACTGTATACTGTAGGACGCTGAGATACCTACTGTAGTTTCATACGCACAGCCCTCCTTGAGTGGATAAGATTCACACAATGCCCTGCAAGTAGCAGCCATGTACCGACCTGAACCATAGCTGGAGTCTTTCAGCGTGGTCTCTACGTAGGCATCTCTCGGTCAAAATAGAATGGGGAATATGACCTCCTGCTCACGAGGAAGGGAGGAGATCGGAATTTACCAACGACCGCTAATAGCACTCCTCAATTTACTCGTCAAATTCATGGGAACGATTATCGTAGGCACACTGACGCGCTACCCGGAAAGTCACGGTATAATTGCACCGGAACAGGACAGGTTTTATCAACACGGACCATGTACAACGAATCGGCTGATGGCAGGCGGCAAATGGACCAGAACATTCTATTGGAGGGCAGGAACGTATGCCATCTGCTTGAATAATTTGAAGGGTTCGGTCGTTTGGTTCATCGAATGACGATTCGACAACTTTAGCAATATGGCATCGGAGATCCGGTATTAGGATGGTTCGGTAACGTTCTCCGCGAACAGCAAAGGGAGGTTGGATTCCGAATAACTTCATACAACAAGATTCGAGTGTGATGCGGTTTACCACAAAGTTCCGTACTTTGGCCTCGTTTGTTCTGAGTTTTCATAGAAGTTCTACCAACAGTTATCACCTCAAACAGTTTACATTTCGCGGATGGCGTTAAACTTTGGCGTGCGATTAAGTAGTTTGGACCACCACGAGGTCAGTTAGCGTGAATCCGTTGAAGCCTTGAATTAGTCTGTGGGGGAGATACTGCCACTCAAAATGCACATGTGCCGAGCTCTTCACATCGTCCCTCGACACACACCACCTACAGGCTGGGGGAGTACGATTTGAAGACCAGTACTCAGGAATATGACCGCAGTAGGCTGGAGCAGGACGACCGCGGTTATTCTAGACAGTGAGAGCCCGCTTCAAAAGGTGGCAACCACCACGTTGGTCCCTTGCAGAGGGCATTCGTTGTCTTAAATTCATCCATCTTCTCTCTGGTGCTCAATGCCTACATGCTTCCCAATGTCGAATACGCTTTCCATGCTTGGTAAATGTGGCTGAAGCGTGACCACGCTGCGTTCAATGATCTACAAATGCTAGCAATGGAAAATGTCATGGGTTAGGGCCAATTTCTGTACCAACAATGACTGAGTTACGCGGAGTGTTCAGTGGACCCTACCATAGGCTAGGTTGCGACCGCATATTAATTTGCCATGCACCGAGCCATCCCAGTCACGTGTGCCGCAACCTTTGAAACTCAGCTCGAACTGAGTCCAATATACAGTCGTCTAGATTGTCGACGAACATAGTTCTCCCTCGATTCTGCCAATCCTGTACGACCCTACCAATCTCCGTGTCCAACGTCCTATCTTGGCTATTAAAGAAACACTGACTATCGAATGGAACGGCTTACACTTTATTACATGAATCGTAATTATAGGTATATTCATGAAAACTAGGTTTTTGGATTATGCCTCAGAGTGACACACATAATCCTGTGCACAGCGGTCAACAATCTGCTCGTTATTTGCAATGAGTACCAACCATAGCTTAAGTTTACTTCGTATTGCATTCAATGTTCTCATTTCCACCACATTCTGTACGCCATTACTCAATCGTTTCACCAAAGCGTATGTTCACCTGTTGATGGCTTCTCTGTGCCTGATAAATTGATTGCAAATACGTTTCAGCCCCATGCGAGTGACATATTCAGTGCGGTTATATGCAGTGTACAGTCATGCTCATTGAATTGTCAATGCGTGATCGACGGGCAATCGACTTTTCAAATTTAGAGTATTGGTGGTTTTGTGAGTATGTAATATTTGTAGAAAGTAGAAGTCACGATATGTCCATGTATGTCGGACGTTCGATTCCCCGTCGAAGCAGATTATTGTGCAAAACTCGAGATACTAGCAATTCGATTTGCGCCTTATGATCTCTGCCCATTCTCTTCCGCAGCTGAATCATGTCTGTCTATTTACCGGAGAGCTTTCTTTCTGAGCCGATGGTACACGTGATCGAGGTCAATGCGCAAGTCGATCCAATTACTAAAGATGTACCATCCTTCTAGAAATTCACTTCCTTGTTGTGCTGTTTCTTGAGC
The DNA here is from genome assembly GCA_944474145.2 of Dicrocoelium dendriticum. Classification (NCBI taxonomy): domain Eukaryota; kingdom Metazoa; phylum Platyhelminthes; class Trematoda; order Plagiorchiida; family Dicrocoeliidae; genus Dicrocoelium; species Dicrocoelium dendriticum. The sequence continues at coordinate 67,335,162 of OX104061.1, forward strand.
TAGGATCTTCGTTTTGTTCCAATTGACGCTATGTCCCTCCTCCTCCACATGCGCTGAGACAAGAGTCGATGCACACAGTTTACAAGCCCTCTGATGTTCTTTTATCCCTTCAGATAGTTTCTTTCCTGTCTGTCCCAAATAGTTCATCTCAAAATTAGTGCAGTTTATTTAATACACGACCTTTTTCCTTCATGTGCTTTCCGGTATCCTTTGAGTTTGACAACATTCTTCTTCAAGTAGTCGTTGGCTTATGAACGACCACAATCCATTAGTCGTTTCAGATATATTCTTCATATGCGGAAAAACAACTCTCTTGTTAGCTTTGAACATCGGTTCGGTTTTAGTAGATTTGTGGTTTACACATCTGCGGATGAAGCTGCGTGTGTAACATTTGTGCTCAAACGAATCGAAGAGGTGTTTCTCTTCTTCCCGTTTGGCTTCCGCTGTACTGCAGTGTATTTCAATCCTACGAAACAGCTTCCGCACGCAGCTTATTTTGTGGCAATTTGGGTGGTTCCTTTTGAAGGTGCTACCTCGCATGGTGATGAAACGTATGCAATCACTTTATCAAGCGATCAACTGGTGAGTAACCAACCAAGGCTACCAGTGTTCCAAATTATTTCGGATGCGTAGGTAATAACTTCAACTTATGCATTATACAAATTCTAATCGCTTTATTAGCAGCATACAGTACATTTTACGGCCGTGATTTTCACATGTCATAAACCATTGTTTCATTGTTAAAACGCAATTACTAACCCCACAAATGTAAACTTCATATCACCGCCCTGAAAATGTCACCTCACATGGTGCTGAAAAGTATTTGCACTCACTTTATCAAGCTCGGAGAAGCGATCAATAGGTGAATATATGCATTGGTGAAACGATAGAGTAATGGCGTACAGAAAGAGGTGGAAGCAAGAACATTGAATGCAATACGAATGAACCTTAAGCTATGGTTGCCCCTCATTGCAAATAACACGCAGATTGTTGACCGCTGTGCACAGGATTATATGCGTCATTGTGGGTCATAATTCCAAGAAACCTAGTTTGTCTGGATATACCTAGAATTACCATTCATGTAATAATGTATAAGCCATCTATTGGATAGCCAATGTTTATTTAATAGCCAAGAGAGGAAGTAGGCCACGGAGATTGGTAGGGTCGTTCAGGATTGGCAGATTCGGGGGAGAACTAAGTTCGTCGACAATCTGGACGACTGGATATTGGTCTCAACTCAAGTTGAGTTCCAAAGTTTGCGACACACTGACTGGGATCGCTCAGTACTTGGCAAATTAAGATGCAGTCTTAACGTAGCCGATAGTAGCGTGCACCGAACACTCCGAGAAACTCCAATCATTGCTGGTACGGAAATTGGCACTAACCCATGACATTTTCCATTGCTAGCCTTGTGGGGCATCGAGCACTGCGAGGTCACGCTTCAGCCACATTTGTCAAGCATGGAACGCGTATTCCACTTTGGGACGCATGTAGACGTTGAGCACCAGAGAGAAGATCGATGAATTTAGAATACCGAATGCCGTCTGCAAGGCCCAACGTGGTGGTTGTCACTTTTTGAAGCGGGCACTTACTGTCTAGAATAACCGCGGTCGTCCTGCCCCAGCGAACCGAGGTCATATTCCTGAGTATTGGTCATCAAATCGTACTCCCCTAGCCTGTAGGTGATGTGTCGAGGGATGATGTGAACAGCTCGCACATGTCCACATTGAGTGAAGTGTGTTCCCCACAGCCTAATTAAAGACCTCATCGGATTCGCTCTAATTGATCTCGTGGTCGTGCAAACTACTTTATCACATTACAAACGTTAACGCCACCCGCGAAAAGTGAAGTGTTTGAGGTGATAACTACCGCTAGAACTTCAATGAAAACCCTGAACAAACGAGGCCAAATTACGGAACTTTGTGGTAAACCGCACCACACTCGAATCTGGTTAAGTAAAGTTATTCGAACTCTAACCACCCTCTGCTGTTCGCGGAGAACGTTACCGAACGATGCTAATACTGGATCTCCGATGCCGTATTGTTAAAGTTGGTGAAGCAGGATTCGATGAGCCAAACGACCGAACTCTTCGAATTATTCATGCAGATAGCATCAGTTCCTGTCCTCCCGTCGAATGTTGTGGTCAAGTTGTCGCCTGCTATCAACTGGTTCCTTGTACATGGTCCGAGTGGATAAAACCTGTGTTGCTCCGGTGCAATAATGCCGTGGCTTTCCGGGTAGCACATCAGTGTGCCTGCGATAATCGTTTCCATGACTTTGGAGGTCATATTCCCCATTCTATTTTGACCGAGAGATGCTTACGTAGAGGCGACGCTGAAAGACCCCAGCTAAAGGTTCGGCTCGGTGCATGGCTGCTATTTGCAGGGCTTTGGGGTGAGTGTTATCCACTCAAGGAGAGCAGTGTGTATGAAACTATAGTAGGTATCTCAGCGTTCTACAGTGTACAGTGAATCTGACTTTGTATAAATTTGACGTTGGAGTGACAGAGGAAGAAATAGCATTCGATGCTTGTACCGCTTGGAAAATAGGTGAGTATTGACCCTAGCCCATTACCAATATTACTGACGCCGCCACAATAAACTAGTAAAGTGAGACACCCGTTTGGTTTGTAGAAAGTATTTTTCCTCGTTTAGAATCTGTTCCCGCTGGAATGCACTCCAAATATTCATGGTGAACGCCTTAGAAATCAGACATCTTAAGGCTTGTTAGATTTCCGTCTTGGTGATAAAAGTTACACAACATTTTGATAAATTGAGTTGTTTACTGACAACTCACTTACAAGGTTGGAACATCCATCCGGTGGGTATTGTAAAATTGTACTTTATATCCCATCGTATACAATTGTAATTTTGTACTTGGCTCGTAAGTTTTGCCGGCTCTGCCTCTGTATGTGTGCATTCACCCACCGGAACAAATGACGGAATCCCGCATTCAACCTCAAGAACTCTATTATCGTGTTTGTAAAGTAGGTTCTGGTTCGATCAAAAGCGCATCCCTAGCTCCCACTGGTGCGTTACCCTATCCTAACGAGCCCATTGCACTTAATAGTTCCGTTGAGTTACGAACGCTGATTAATTCCCGGAGATGGGATTATTTTGTAAAGGGCCGCGACTGATTCCTCAAGGTCATATGTTTTCGTGTTCAACTTCACAAAAGAGATTTTGTTTGGAGAGAACTGTGAAAAGCTTTTGGCCTTAATACTTCCGTAACTATAGCATTTCTCGCAAAGTTGCAAAGAAAGTCCAAAATTTTGCAAAGAAAGTCCAAAATTTTGCAAAGAAAGTCCAAAATTTTGCAAAGAAGGTCCAAAACTTTGCAAAGAAAGTCCATAATGTTGCAAAACCCTGTGCGATTCGCCAGCCGCTCAGAGCCAATCCTCTGACCTTAAGTGTGTTCTCATTGGCCGGATGCCAAGGTTCGGTGCGTTAGTCTGGGGAGGTGAGCGCGCTGCTCGTTGACTGGGTGAGACTTGTGAATGAACCTTGGAGGAATGCACTTCGACGGTGCAACGGGCTTGTATGCGCCCCCCTCACGTCCGAAACGATGGATCACAATTGGTCTGAGAGCAATGAACAGCTGGAACATAAGCGCACGACCGAAACCATGTCTATGATTCTAACGTCGTCGGCATGCCTTCTCACGTTCGACAGAGTATCTCATCAGATATTCGTGACCGAGTTTTGGGCGCTTTCGTCAACGGTGAGGACTGGCAGCTTGTGGCAACTGTGAACAACGTCAAATATCAAACAGCCCACTCCTGGATTCGTCGTTCTCTTGATCAGGAACCGAGTACTACGCAGGCGCGCGGTCGTAAACGGATTTTGTCGGAGGAAGACGTAGATGACATCCTGGATTGGATCGCAAGGGACTCAACTCTTACGCTACGGGAAATCTGAGTACGAGTACGAGCAGAAATGGACAAGGACATTTCGAAGTCAACAATTGCACGGCACCTAGATGGTCGATTGATAACTATGAAGAAGATATATCAGGTTCCCGAGGGAATGAACAATGAGCGAAACAAAGGAATACGCAGGGAATTCGTTCAGCAGTTTCTCCAATTTGAGAGCGATGGCAAGTTCTTCATTTGGATTGACGAAGCGAACTTCAACGTTTACTGCAAACGTACTCGTGGTCGGGCGCCCAGAGGAGTGAGGGCCTGTTGCAAAGTTGCCAACAGCAGAGGGCACAATTTACATTTAATCGGTGCACTGACGATGGAAGGGAAAGTGTCGATGACAACCCGGAGAGGCTCATTCACAGGTTCCCTATCTCTTGAATGGCTGCGAAGCTATTTAGACAACCTGAAACGGGAGATGGAGCTCCGGCACGTTGTCGTGATATGTGATAATGCACCATGTCACACACGACTGGAAGAACTGTCGTCAGTAGATGGATTCGATGGAGTAACCATACTGAGATTGAGCCCATACTCTCCGTTCCTCAATCCGATCGAGAATGTTTGGCAGGTGGTGAAGGCCAGAGTGAAGAATGAGATGAGAGTGCACTACGAGGAACTTCTGGCCGGGGATCCCTAGAAACTCATGACGCAGATGGAATGGAGGCTGCAGTTCCTTGAACGCATTGCCAAAGCAGCCACCAAGGATATCAGCGTTGTGCGATGTCGTAATGCTATTCGACATATGCGTGTACATTTCACTAATTGTCTAGAAAAAGATGACATATTTTGATCACTTTGCTGGCCTATTTTTTACGTATCTGGTTGTATGGCAGGTTACTGGCAGCGCGTAGGAACGTGTGAGTATTCCCAGTGTTTTCAAAATATGTTTGCACGTACGTAAGTTTGTGTGTTCGTACGGGGGTTGAAGCGATATCTGATGTCTAGCGCAATGGAGTGACACGGGACCGACATCCAGTGAGCCATGCCCGAGTGATATGTGCAACTTATGGTCCTTTTCATGCTGGTATTCGCTGCGCCGTACTCTTTCATGATCAGCCTGAGATAATGTAGATACAGTTTCTTTGTTCGGAAAACTAGGATGTTTGGAAAGTGCTTTGTAGGACCAAGTGAGCTTGCCGGGTGAAGCAACCGTCAGATGTATCACAGTATGGGATATCAGCGTGGATAGTTGAAAAGTAGTGAATAGGAAATTACTGCGCACGTCATGTCAGGCTTTTCCAAGAGTGAGAGGAACTGCTAGATGCGAGTTCGCAAACACGTCCATTGCCAGACAAGATGTTGTCATTGAATCTGAACAAATGAATCGCGTGTTTAATAGTAACCGTCTCTGTGCGATGTTTGTCCGCTGTATTTGAGTGTACTGGCGCGTTAACCCGTTACCAGATTGGAAGTTGGTCTGTCAAGTTCGGAACCCACATCAGCCCGTTCGGAAGCTGTACTTTAGATTTAAAAGCAACCATTCCTACAGTAAGCCCAATTTAATTTGCGTGCCAGAAAGGCGCGAATAGCTGTCCAGTAAGACTTGGATACAGTCTGGCTTGTTCGGACGATCCTTGTTTGACCCAATAGCGTGCGTAAGCAAATGCGGGGGTAGTTGGCGTAGGAATGTTTCTATGTTGTTTAACGTACTGACATAATATCAGATGCAGACAATTGACATTTTAATGACATTACTACCATCTATCTCAGCTCAGGAAATGTGGCTTGCGAAACCGCAAATTTCGCACAAAATTGTGATCCATCGTTTCGGACGTGAGGGGGGCGCATACAAGCCCGTTGCACCGTCGAAGTGCATTCCTCCAAGGTTCATTCACAGGTCTCACCCAGTCAACGAGCAGCGCGCTCACCTCCCCAGACTAACGCACCGAACCTTGGCATCCGGCCAATGAGAACACACTTAAGGTCAGAGGATTGGCTCTGAGCGGCTGGCGAATCGCACAGGGTTTTGCAACATTATGGACTTTCTTTGCATAGTTTTGGACCTTCTTTGCAAAATTTTGGACTTACTTTGCAAAATTTTGGACTTCCTTTGCAACTTTGCGGGAAATGCTATAGTGACGTGTAGGTTTTAAGAATGTTTTTCAGGCTATCTATGAAGTCTCTTAGGCCCATACTTCGAAGTTGGCCTTAGTTGAAGCCTCTCGGCTCCCTGGCTGGGGAAGGAAGGATGATGAACACGTGTGGCTGGATGCACTGGTTGACGTGGCTGGCTGCCGAACGTAATGGCGTTTGTGTCGTGAGTTCCTTTGTCCACCCCCCTCCGCTTAGCCTCTCCTCCAACTACGATCTCAATTAATAGGCATTTTATGACTTTTTGCGGCATAATAGCCGGCTGTTAGCTCTTCGGAAAGATGTCCATCCGTTACTGGAATTGGTTTGCTTTTCTTTTCTTTTGTATTGCGGCACCATATCTGAGTTGTCTCCCACCTGCAACTAACGCGTATAATGAAAATCTGCAGTCACTTAATCACGAACATCCAACTAGGATTTTCAAAGTATGCAGACCATACATTGAAATGTGTAACGGATTTCCCCTTTTCGGGCCTTGTATCGGGTCATTCTGCGTATAAAGTTTAATCGAACAGCAGAGTTACGTGATCGCTTACATCCAATGGACTGTACACATTTACTCCATCATACATGATCTACTCACTGGTGAGCACTTTATCAAGCGTTGATGGTTTATTCACCTCTCTGTTCTTGCTGGGAGCAGTGATGTGATTGTTAGGGGCGCGTTAGAGACTTGCTATGGCAAATAAGCGTCGAACGGTTCACTTACGTTTGCTAGAGTTTTCAGACTATGGAGGTTGAAATCTCCTAGAATGCGGAGATGGCTGTCTTTCTCAGTTAACACGGTACAAAAGTCGATTGTAGGCTGCTTGTAGGTTGCTTGTGATAAGTTGCGTCACCTTAATGTTGCTTATCGTTGCTTCCGGAGTTATGGTGGTCCACCTCGGCGTTTAGCTGCAGTGAAATCGGATGTCGATTTTCTGGGAATCTATGTTGTGCACGTTGCTCGTCACTAGAAAAGTCACTGGATCCGTATCTGCAGGAAGCTTACCAACGACCTCCGCGCTTGGGCGGCTGCAATCCGCGACACTCATGAAGCCGGCTTATCCTGTCTCAGGAGCTAGCCACAATAAGGTGAAGTAAATTAAGTAAGTCCCGGCGTTTGCATAGTAAGCTGACGCATACAATGCCCGCCTTCTCTCTATGGTGGACGAACTCCGTCTCGGAGAGACCTCTTCGCCACTGACTTAATGTGGGCAGCACTGCTGAAAAGACCCGAGGTGGGTACGCTCGATACTTGTCCGTGATCATGATCTTGAGCGAACGTGCGTGCTAATCGCTCACTTCTGCACTCGTGGTTTTTTCACCGTGGCTCAGCGACATTTTGTCCCATAACTTTGGACATATACTTATTCGTCATGCTTCTAAAAGCTCTACCTTGTCTACATTTACCCTGAATTCCAACTTCCGGGAAGTGTTTCTCCGATACCCAAGCGCAAAGTTGCGTAACACAAAACATCGGAGACATTGTTTGGTCTCATTCGATAGACCATTTCAAAGGCTTTCGAACGAAATGTCACTCGCTCAAATCCAACATTGTTGGAGCAGCTAAAGGTCTCAAGGTAAAATCACCAGCGCTATCCATAGGCTTAACCACGAAAATTCGCCATCACAGCTACGTGTAATCTGCCCCGTTCATGCTGCCTCATTCAACTGACACGTCAGAAAGGACTGTATGCGTGCACCTGACTGCAAATTGAACACTGGGACGTTGCTGACGACGTCAGTAACAGAACATTTTATTATAAAGGATGAGTCATTCAAGTAGTTCGTAACTTTTGCTCAACAAGCGTGATGCCTAATGGGCTACAGTCTAAAGACCTATGTGGATCGCGACCAAAGCTTGTTAAGGAGGCGTTCTGTTCCGTAACCGTTGCAAGAGTTTCCATGCGAGATGCCTTCGAGTTAAATCTAGTCTGGGAAAGTTTTTAAAAAAACCAGCTTCTCTAGGTTTCTGCGTGAGATGCACATCTATCCCACTGATAAAATGCGTGCTCCTATCATCTCTGAAGTAAGACGAGCTAGTAGCCAAGTTTAGGAAACATAAAAGATTAAACCAGTTCCTTCCCTTTATTAATTTGAATAGCACAGAAAGAATACGAACATTGGTAGATGCGCGCATTTCGTATCATCTCGTCAGTACTATAATAATAACAGGAAATAATCAATGTTATCCAAGGGTGTCACCAGACTTATAAAAATAATAATCAAAGAGTGTCCCTTAACAGCCATGTTCACCAGGATGAAACTCAGCTCTAGCCATAAGGCCACGGCACCCGAAGATTTACAAGCATTTGTGAACAGCTAATCGCCAAGGTTGGGGTAAGCATAGTGGACTGTGCAATCCAATCTTCCCCCGTAAGTGCTGCTCCTATCCCGTAAGCAAAATGACACCAAGATCCCTGAACACTAACTGCTGTTCCAATACCGTACGGGGTTCACATTTGACTATTGCGGTTCCCAGTTCGATCAGAGTAACTACACGTAAGGCTACTTCCAATGTACCGAAGGAGTGCGTATAAAAAGAGAAAGACGGGACTAGCAAAAATTAGGGTTACGGTTGCTTGCAAGAAGAGCCGTCATTTTAAAATTAACATCACCCCAACCGGATAGAAAAGCCAGGAGTGTAGCGGAGTATTTCTGGCGCATGCACCACCGTTTGCTCCCGGTACATCGCCGAGTATTGTAATCACTAACCGTGACGCTTTTCAAACCCCGTAGCGGTCAAGCATTACCACGTCAAGCTCGCACTGCTCATTTCGTTGACGACATCGAACATATCCTAAAGCTGCCGGCACTGCAAAAACCTACGGGGAAAACTAAAGCAGTTATCTGTTAAAGGACAAGTCTATCAGAAGTAAACGGAGCTTGGTGACCTCAAACCATCGCAAATATTGCGGAAGATACAAAGTTTGTGTAAATCCACAAAATGGACGATGCAATCCTTGGGGAAATTTAGCTGCGTAGCTAACCACACAGTAGATACGCACGTACTGACACACTACTATCCTTATGGCCAATGCCTCTGAGCGAATTTGGGAACCGTATAGACCTAGTTCAACAATTCGATCTACGCCGGATAACCGGATTTAAAGTGCAGATTGACACCAACACCATCATGTTTGACCATCTCACAACCCATGTGAGTAGCTGCAGATGCCGCTCTCCAAGCCTTAAACGTCCTGCTTGATCCAAGCGTTTGTCGAACTCACCGCACAGAACGTTTCCCTAACAATGAGAGCATCAGCGATGTGGCCAGCGTGAAAACTCATGCCACCCACTTTGTTCTTTCAAAAGCAACAAGCATGCAAGCGGGCCGACCAGCACGTAGGGTTGACAGAATCAGGTGATCAATCCCGTCACCTATTCTTTATAACCGATCGCCACGAGGCTGTTGGCTATTGCGTCGATAATAGCGCAGAATTTAGTGTCGTCCTATTTGCTCCTGACGACGTAACGAAAATGAGACGGGTGCATTACTGTAGCTAACGTGACTATCATTCGCGAACATAGTCAATGCCTGTGCACGCTCAAACTCATACAGCGGCAATCGTTTCGATAAATATTCCTCGTCGCTATTGCCCAGAACCCCATAACCGGGATGGATTTTCTTCAGCAAATAGACCATCTCCTCGACGCAAAAGGACAGCGGCTCGTCGAAAAAATAACTAAAATTTCTGTCGCTGGAATATCCACAGATGTAGCACCGCTCGGCCGAACAAATGCTGCCGCTAGCTCCAAATCGGCATATCGTTACTTGAGAGTGTTTCGAACGTCTTCCCAGTTGCGTCGCATCTGTCAACAGCAGTCGCCGCTACGACGCACCACATACCAAGGGTCCACAGGTCTCCACGAAAGCCAAAAGAAAAACTCCAGACCTACTTAAAATGTTCGTGTACAGCGCGAGCACATACTAAAAATTTGGGTTCTTCTAGCCGCCAAAAAGCCGTTTGTCCGCCACTTCACTTAGTGTCCCAAAATTTGTAGAGGCGCTTCCTAGGTGTGGATATCAGAATTAATGCGCCGTCTTGTGCAGATGCCAAAAATAAGTGAAAGCATGTTTTCCCATTGTTGTATTTCAATTCTCTAATAGATTAAGCCCGGAAGAACAGAGGAAGCCTAGTAATGCTATTGTTCCTTAGATGGTAGGCTTTTCAAAATCATATGAGTGAGGATATGTTGGATGGAGCTTTTAAATGATGGTCAATGTAGCTGGTAGAACGTCAGCTAATTAGGGGTGACGATCTAGCAAATCTTATGTGGCAAAATTTAAAAAGATGTCCTAGATACCCCCACCAGTGCTTTAGACGCACGATGTTCAAGCGAGCAGGAGTAAAAATCCGGTTCGAATAGCAGGCACAAGCTGTCCTCTACCTGGTTCAGTGACGCACATAACGCCCGTGGTTATGTCCTGTGAGGTATGCAGGTTAAGGTTCTGTGTCTAAGGTGCAACACCATTTGGGAGCAAAGCAAATCTGACGAATGCTGTAATTGCAGTCTTGTTGTCAGTTTGTGGCACATCTTGTTCTTCCACTTTATCTTGTATCAGATGTTCTCTCGCATTATGGCAGAATCTGAAGAACAAAAGGTGGAAAAAAACTGACGGCTAGTAGTGGAGCCAAGTGGTCAGCAAAACAAGATGATGCTCTCAAGATGCGTGATACACTAGGCGGTCTGGAAAATGTACACTCATTCCTGACCTTGTCCACCTTGCATTGATGCCCACTTGTGGCTTAAGTTTACATGTTAACAGCTGTGCGCCGAGCTTTGTTGACTGCTACGTACGTAGTGTATTTCGAGGACCGGTAGATTGCTTCTCCCATAGTTTCCGATATGCGCTGATTTAAGACGGCCTGAAGAAACTATATCCACTTTAGCATTACTGTTGGTCATATAGTCTTTTGCTGCTCTAGAGTTCACTTCCAATGGCTCTTCGTACGGTGGCCCTAGTTGCTTACAGACTGCATTATAATTTGCAGCCGCAAATGTGAACAAGTTGTCAGACCTTTTGGTATGTAACCCACGTTACTTTGTGCACGTGTGTCAGTAAAATGCAGTTCACACAGAAATGAGCGTACGCGATGGACAAAGTTTGAAAGATGGAGTGCGTTGCGTCGACTGGTAGTAAGAGGCCAGCAGGAAGCTTTAACGGGTTCTGTTTACCGGCTCCGCGGCAGAGCAACCTATATAAGCCTTAAGCATCGTTCGAAGACTTAATAAAACCAAAGGTGAGGATTCAGTCCAACGGGTAGTATCAGAACATGCCATCAAAACAGTTTTTAGGTGACGATAGAAACTTTCGACTAATCCGTTCGCTGATGGGTGGTACGCAGTTGTTCTTATTCAATTGGTTCCGTGAGTATTGGTTAACACTTGAAAGAGCGTCGATTCGAATTGCGCACCGCGATCAGTTGTTATATTCGATGGTACACCATAATGCGCGAGCCAATGAGACATAATGTTAGGTGCTACCGTCTCTGCGTGAAAGTCCGAGATGGGTACTGCCTCGGCCCAAAGAGCGCAACGATCGATGCAAGTCAGTAAGTACTTATATCCACTCGACAGCGGCAGCGGACCGACGGTATTGGTAGGTACCTGACTGAAAAGAGAGTATCAAGTACGGTGGAAAAGCTACATGGTGCCTGTGTATGGCGCTGCACCGTTGAACGTTGACAGGAGACAATTTCTCACCATGGTATGCATGTATTTGTTTAGTGCTGGCCAAACAATACTGTCGGGAATGAGCTTGGGAGTTGCGCGGAGGCTTGGATGTGATAGATCATGTAGGGAATCAAAAATGAATCGCCGATAGGTCGGTGGAACTACTGGTCGTGATTCACCTGTGGAAAGGTCACACCTCAGAACGTCCGAACTATAAGGCAACGGAATGGGTTTCACCTGTAAATTAGTTTCTTGTAGTTGTTGAAGGAACTTCTCATCCTGACACTGTGCTGTGGCTAATTGTGGAGATCAAAGGGGGAGTGCACAAATAAGATGTTGATTTGCGCCCGAGATAAGGCATCTGCTACGGCGTTATTCGCACCGGACAAACGCCGTAGTTCAGAGGTAAATTAGGCAAAGGAATCCAGTTGTCTAGTTTTTCATGAGAAAAACGATCAGCAGCGGAACGCAGTGCATATGTTAACGGCTTATAACCGGTGAATATGGTGAATCTACGTCCCTTCAAGTAATGTCAGAAAGGACACACATTGAGGCAAATATTTCGGAGTTCTCTGCTGAACGTACCACGGCGTCGTTCAGCAGGATGTAGTTCCTTAGAGAAAAAGGAAATCGGATACAATTCCCCACTCCGTCGTTGTTGTAGCACATCACCTACTGCTGGATCCGAGGAAGCCAACGTTAACTGTAACGGGGTATTAGGGTCTAGATGCACGAGGAGAGTGGTAGTTGCTAGCTTGCGGTATTAGATCACTGAATGCGTGTTTAGATGATTCCGTAAAGCTGAACGATTTAGCATCCAATTCGAGTAGCTCGGCAATTGGCTGGGCTAACGCTGAAAAGTGCGAAATGAAGCTTCTGTAGAAGTTAACCAGGCCAACAAACCAGCGTCTGAAATGGGGCATTCAGTGATGGCTGTCACCCTGTCAGGTAGGGGTAAAACTCCGAAGGAGGAAATGCGATGGCCAAGTAAGTCTACCGTATCGTCGGCGTTAATAATTAGCCCATAATGCGTAAATCATTCAAAATTGTCGCAATGGCAAAATTGGTCATCATGTTTCCCACCTGAAACCAAGACATTGTAAATGTATACGATAATAAAACGTAGCTCGCGAATGTCCTGTCCACACAACGTTGAAACTTCTGAGCTGCATTGCGAAGGCCAAACGGCATTTCCAAGAACTCAAATAAGCCGAATGTAGGGGTAACGGCAGTCTTAGGAACATCTTGAGTATTGACGAAAATCTGGTGGTATACGCGCACTAAATCCATCTTGCTGAAAATTTTCTTTCCTTAAGGGTGGATGAGAAATCCTGGAGATTTAGAATGAGATACCGTCTGGGAAGGTAATGGGGTTTAGTCCCAGATACTCCCCACTAGGTCTCCAGCCTGCAAATTTATTCTGTTGGACCATATAGGGGCGGTGTCCACATACTGCCAAATGGACGTATCATGTCCAGTTGTAACGTTTGGTCAAATGCAGTCTTCGCTACGCAGTTTATCAGGCGCCACTCGCCGTGGGCGTTGGGAAACTGGACAACCTGCTGTCGCTATCCTGTGAAGGATCTGGTGCTTAACATCACCAGGTTGGTAACCGGGCTTCGTATTTCTGGTAAATTCTCGTAATAGATCCCAATACATTAGAAGGGCTTGAGGTGGGAAAAGCTGCGGATCCATAGACATAATGAAATTGTTAAAGACGGCCTGTGATTGTTGAGTTAGGCCACGGACGATCTGACAATATTTATGATCTACGATTATGTCACGCTGTTGAAAGAAATCGAGGCATAGGATTGCAGTCAGTACTTTAGTTTCAATAGGAATTCAAGGAAAAATCCTACAGAGAACAAGATTTAGCGTGATCGAACGTTATCCATAGGATCGGATTCCAGTGCCGTTTACCGCCTGCTGGCTGTATACCTGACAGTGCTCCAGGTCTTCTGGAGTTGAGGGAACCACAATGACTTGGGCACCAGTGTCTACGAGGAAGGGCATACCAAATCTTACGCCCCGCAAGTAAATGAGCAGCATGGCACACATATCTCATCTTGCGTCGTCGCCACTATGAGCTGGTGTGTTCATTTTCTGATTTGGAAAATCCATACGGCTTGATGCATTTTTGAGCCCTATTACGGAATCTCCGGTCTTACCAAAAAATGCCATGTGAACGACTAACACTCTGATTACGCCGTTGGTTAGATCGAGAGTTACTCGTCCGTCTGGCGATGGTAATGGAGGCAAGTCGTTCTTGCCGGCAGCGCAGGGCTTTTGCGAGTCGATCATCAGATGCATGAGACGATAAAGCTGTGATAGTTGACGAATGTAACTATATTAGCTTATCAGTTCGGTATCCTGCTGAGCGTTAGCCAATATATGTTTAACATGTGTAGGGAGCCGTTGCATAAATAGTTGCTTAAAAACGGCATTCTCTTATGGTTATCACCTACCGGAGCTTGCATGTCTCGCAATAGTTGCGTAGGGTTGCGATCGGCAAATTGCTCTTCAGTACTAAAGCGTTGCGCCCTCTTACGCTCACTAGGGCAAAGGGCGCGAACTAATAAGTCCCTTAGCTGTTGGTACTTGGGGCTTGTTTTATGGATATCCTGTGCCAGGAGTAATAATTCTGGTGGGAGTCGGGAAACTACATGATGAATCCTTAGGGCATCTTATACATGCGATTAATTTTAACAGATGACTCGACCTGCCAAAAGCAAAGCTGGGGAGAGTGTAAACAAAATGTTTGTAAACAACCAGCAGGTACAGTGTTACGTTCCCACGGATGTTGGTCAATCATAACCACATTCATGAATTGATAGCATAAACGACGAAATTTGGATACGACTAACCGGATGATGTGGCCTGAGTCCGAAACACCGACCTCACTTCGGGTTCAGCAGTTTTTAGGAGCGCTTCTTAGGTGCGGATTTCAGAATTAATGTCCCGTCGTGTGCAGGTGCCAAAAATGAGCGAAAACATGTATTCCCATTGTTGTATTGCAATGTTGCAATAGCTTAAGCATGGAAGAACAGAGGAAGCCTAGTAGAGCTGTTGCTCCTTGCGAAGGTAAGCTGTTCAAAATTTGAAGATCGATGGTTGGATGGAGATTGTAAATGATGGTCAATATAGCTGGTATATCGTCAGCTAATTAAAGGTGACTATCTAGCAAATCCTGTGGCAAAATGTAAATAGGCTTCTTACTAATATACCTGCCCTGACAGTGTCTAAATGCTATGTCGTACATAGCTACTGTTAGTGGACGCCGTGTCTTTCGGGGCCAACCCTGTCCTCTGCAACGTTCGTAACTTGCATGGCAGTGGAGGATAAGACGCGCTATATCGCAGTTAGCTTGTAAATCACGGCGGTCCGAAGCTGTCCCCCCTGGCCCAGTGGCATAAGCTGCTGACTGGCGGTTCAATCCGCTGGTGGTCATGGGTTCGAATCCTGATGGATCCGATGGATGCGCACTACTGATGATGCCCAACAGGCTGGAACTGCAGTCTAGTGCTTTTCCGGGCATGTGGACGACTATGTGATTTGGAAACTGACTGCGAAGAACCTCGCTTAATTCTTACTAAGTCACAAAATTGCCAAATACGTGGGGTTTATCGTGCACTCAACATCTTAACGGTTCATGACCTCAATCTGATTCCTTGCATCCAAGATATCACAACCGGCCTTCAAGGCGCTCAGGCTTTCACAAAGATTTATCTGCTGCGGGCTAGCTATAATACCTCGACGGCCGACGGGTACATAAAAGAAACCACCGTTACTAGGCTATTAGTACTGCGCATGCCACTCGGCCTGCGCTAGGATTTGCCGACATTTCAACGCCTCATTAACTGCGTCGTACGTGGACCCGACTTTGTTTACCGTTACATCAAAGCCATCTTGGTGGTAAGTTCATCGGAAGAGGAACACTTAACGCTTCTATGACTCTTGGTCAAACAGCTGATAGCACACATCACCGTCAACACCGACAAGTTGATTTTCGTGCAGCCGCACGGTGTGTTCCTCGGACACCAGCTTGTTTCAGAGTACCTGCCCTGTCCAAAACGGAATACAGGTAATCCGCGACTTTCCTCGTCCAGTGTACCTAGCCACCATACGACGCCTCAACGGCGTGGTCAACTACCATCGCCTACGATTGCATGTTGAATACGCTTTCCAAACTTGTTAATCTTGGTTGAAACGCGACCTAGAGGCGTTAGAGGCACCACAACGAAGAGCAACAAAGAATGAAATGGCCTGCGCTATCACTGTTACCACCGAAGGCTGAAGTTGCTGAGAATTTTCAGCGGACGCTATCGAAGACTGCGCGGCGATATCATATTAGCATATCAAATATTGAGTGACCTCAACCAGGTATGCGGCCATTTGCTGAAACTTAGCCACAACAGGCAGCTCAGGGGCAATTGCTTAAAATTGAAGGAACAATATAACCGTCTAGAGTGTCGTTGAAATTACTTTTCCCTTCGGGTTTGCCAACCCTGGAACGCACTCCCAGATTCAGTTGTATCCTCCCCTGCCTAGGAAGTTTTCAAAAAATGATTAGATGTTGCACTTGGCTCCCAGCATTTTGTTACCTAAATTCCTCTACTGTGGATTACGTCAAGCATGCTTTCTTACAGGATTTTTGCATCAAGTGGAACCAAGTGAGCGACCACATTTTACTTTTCTCAAGCTTTATATCAACGATCACGGCACCCCAGTTTATTTCTGAACGTTTACACTCGATTCTTTTTAATTTTACACTGATATAATTTATTACCAAAGTATTCATCTCGACAGACGTTTGGTAGATGACACAGATATATTTAGCTTTAAGCATATCCACCCCAACCATCCTACGGGACGTGTCAAGCGCTTGCTTTTATCCCGTGATAAATCCTTCTTCATTGTTTATTGACTTTGCGCCAAACTGAGGCACCGGCCTTAATACGTAGTACCACTAAGCATGTAACGCACGCTTCCGAGACACGTAATCCCAGCAAGCAGAAGACGTCTAAGCAGCAGGAGGTTTATCAATCAATTGAGGAAGGTACAAGACTCACGGAACTCGCGTTGCGAGACCGGGGGTGTGTCTGATGATTGGCTGGCTGTTTTGTGTGGCAACCAATCCACGCACGGCTGAGTAAACGGATGGAAGTCATTCGCGTACGTGACATCCCCTCACCTCTTGAAATGTTTATACTCCTGGCACGAACCGATCAACGGGTTTATGCGTACGTTGAGATCTGCGAAACGTTGGTTCATCTGACGATTGTAAAGAATCCTGGGGTTTTGCTTCCGTTTCCGGCTGAACGGTTGCTGATTCACCCAGACGTTCATCTGCTGTTGTTCCCACAAAACGTGATCGTATATGGTCCGAGTGTCGCCTTACTATTCGACCATTTAATTCAAGATCGGCTTGGGTACAGTCACCTTTGATTACGGTTGCGGGTTGCCAGCAGTGCTCATGGGGAAGTCTTGTGTATACGGGATAACCCGGCTGCCAACTAGAGTCGTGGTTATTGTGCCATGCGGCAGCCTTGTCTTGTTTCTTCTCCATTTGTGCTCTATGATTTGGAAACAGAAGATCCAGTCTGGTACGGAGTGTTCTGCCAAACATCATCTCCGCGGGTGATTTACCAGTGGCTTCCGAGGGCGTTATTCTGTAAGCAAACAGCAAGCGATCTAACCTCGTCTGAACAGTTCCAGGTGCTTGTTTTGAGAGACCTCTTTTAATTGTCTGTACCGCCCTTTCCCCAGGATTCTTTACAATCGTCAGATGAACCAACGCTTCGCAGATCTCAACGTACGCATAAACCCGTTGATCGGTTCGTGCCAGGAGTATAAACATTTCAAGAGGTGAGGGGATGTCACGTACGCGAATGACTTCGATCCGTTTACTCAGCCGTGCGTGGATTGGTTGCCACACAAAACAGCCAGCCAATCATCAGACACACCCCCGGTCTCGCAACGCGAGTTCCGTGAGTCTTGTACCTTCCTCAATTGATTGATAAACCTCCTGCTGCCTAGACGTCTTCTGCTTGCTGGGATTACGTGTCTCGGAAGCGTGCGTTACATGCTTAGTGGTACTACGTATTAGGCCTGGAGATCATTTGTAAAGTTGACCTTATTGCTTAAGCGCAAAATGACTTCTAAGGCAGTAATGAAACAATAGATTCCGCCGTTATGCTTCAAAACTTCAACTCGAACGCTCCGTTTAGTGTAGCCGTCGAAGCACCGGAAAACGCCATCCTTTCTGTATTATAGCAGTTCTTCCAAGGGGAGTGGCAACTATGAGTAGTCGTTTCACTACGTCTTCAGACTGTCGAAACGAAGCACAGCACATTTGGCCGCGAGTAATCACAGACTGCTCCGCGCTTTACTATTTTCTTCTAGTCCTAAAAGATAATCCTTTTACGACCGGCACCGACCACAATTCACTCATCTAGGCCTTCCAAGAGCCGTGGCCTCGAGGCTGTCCGCGTGAAGCTCGTCATCTACATTTCTCCTCCTACTTTCCGACAGACGTTCAACGCGTGTCTGACAAGGACAACATCTTGGCGGACAAGCTTTCAAGAGTAAACTTACTGACTCCGACGAATCAATCGCTCGATATGACAAATTTGACAGCAGCTCAGCGAACGGAGAGAAGCTTGTGGACATCCTGCGAAAAGTTCAAGCAAAAGTTGGTACCAAAATCACTCTATTCGTCTATGATCACAATAATCTGCGACGTTTCGACAGGATGTCTACGTCGATCAGTTACTATTGCTTTTCTTCGGAAAGTCTTTGTTACGCTGCACAACAGCACGCATCCTAGTATCCATACTTCAATCAGGATGATTGCCTACAGATACGTCTTGTACGATATGCAGAGCGAAGTCAGACTGCGGGTACACAGGTGCCTGAGTTACCAACGAGCAAACGTTCATTTTCATATTTCCGCTCCGACTGGACGTTTCCCACTAGTATCAACCCGCTTCGCCCACGTCCACCCCAACATCGTACGACCAACATCGCCGTCCAAATCTTGGTCTACATACTGAGCATGGTGGATCACGCCACTTGTTGGCCTGAAGCGGTTCCAAGGTTTGATGTATCAGCAGATACCATAACGCGTGCCTTCCTCAAGCTTTGGTTTACATCCGGTAGCTGTCCAGACCTAATACTATCGACCGTAGTCCGCAATCCGAATCTTTGACTTTCCATGACCTGCTCAAAGCTCTCGGCTGTAAAATCTAATCAGGCAACTAGCAACAATCCTCAGGTAAAAAGAATAGTGGAATGTCTCCACCGACAACTTCAATTCTCCCTGAGTGCAGACAATGAACTCAGTTGAACAGAAATCTTTTCAACGGTACTACTGGACATTCGATTAGGGCTGATAGTCGCTCTTGAAAGGTCTAGCAACGAACTTGTACAAGGACAAACACTCCAATTAGCAGATGATTTCTTCTCCGAGAGTACAAACACATCGCTGTGATGCGCACCACGCTTGGCAGTTAGCTACGAGCATGTGCCGCAACATTCCCACCAAAGTAGGTGAGCAGCATCGCAAGTCGTTTGTTCCAAAGAAGCCTTAACATTGTCTGTTTGCTTCAGACGCGTTGTTGGTCC
>OX104061.1:67354555-67384942 GCA_944474145.2 Dicrocoelium dendriticum
CTGCAAAGGCCCGCCTTGCATTCATCAAACTGAGACATTTATGGCGTCGTCGTGATGTCAGTCTCAAGCTCAAGGGCAGGGTGTACAATGCTTCCGTCCGTGCAGTACTCTTGTACGGCTGTGAGACTTGGCCTATTCGCTCGGAAGATATGAAGCTGCTATCAGTCTTTGATAATCTCTGTCTACGAAGGATTGCTAGGGTGTGGTGGCAACACCACGTAAGCAACGCAGAGGTGAGAGACCGCGTGCTTGGGGCGAATAGTGCCAGTCTTCAAGACGTTATTCTCCGACATCGCATGCGCTGGCTCGGGCATGTTCTGCGCATGCCAGCCCATCGCCTTCCACGTCGAGCGCTATTTGCACTCCCAGGGAGCGATTGGAAAAAGTGCCGCGGTGGACAGCCGATGACGTGGAGAAGGAGTATGAAGAAGGCGACCTCAAGTTTGGCAGCAGTCGGACCAGTCCGCCTTCTAGGTTGGGGACCACGAGATGCTGAATTGCAGTGGTTGGAAACATTGGACGTCATGGCCCGCAATAGACATCAGTGGCGGCAATGTTGTTCCGCAATTTCACCATCCCTTTGATACACACAAAAACTCACAAAACAAAACAAAAAAATACAAAATGGCGTGTGTAAAACCAAAATAAATTCGTTTCCCATATTTTTTAATCGCCTTAGTGTCCCCATCTTCTTCACCTTTTTCTTCTGCCATGGTTCTGATGGCACAATGTCTGTTAACAGACTGTGAATATATATATATATATATATATATATATATATATATATATACTGTCCCCAGAAATCTCAGACCCGAAGTACATATTACTGGTTACAGTCTCTTACGAGCTGATCGCATTAGTTTGAACTAGGGGGCGGTGTCATACTCTACTGGAAGGATAATATGAAGGTCCAGGTAGTTGATATTGTCTTGGGAAGGGATAACTGCTTTGAACTGCTTTGGGGTCGTATTCACGTTGGACGTGTCTTCTACAGAGCTCCCCTGAGTTCTGGTGATCGTTTGCTGGCCTCTCTAAAGAAGCAAGGTGGAAATAAGGATTGTTCATTAGTGGGGGACTTTAATGTCGCTATTTTTGATTGGGATCTACTTCACTGTGATGCCGTACCTGCCTCCTTCGATTCTACGTTTCTGGAAGCTGTTCTTGAAAACAATTTCATTCAACTTGTCGCGGCACCTACTCGCATTACACCTTGTCCGATGTCGCACATACTCGAGCCTGTACTTTCGCCTGCACAATTGGATGTTTCTGATTTGAATGTTTTACAACCAATCGGGAGGAGTGAGCACTGCCTAGTTTCCTTTCACTGGACCACACGGTTGAGCATTCAAAACCAATATGTCTGTCGTCGGAATTGCTGGCGTGTTGATCCAAACCGCTGGAAGATGGCCGCTAACGAGCTGGATTGGAGTCTTCCCCAGCACTTAGACGTCGATGATGCTCGGAGTCTTGTTTACTGAAATATGTTGTCCCTTATTGATGATGTTGTTCACATATTCAAACAAAAACCATTTACTAGAGGTCCCCCTCGGATTGACCGAGAATTACGATCGCTCATGAACCAAAGACACAAAACTTTGGAATCGCTATAGGCTTTCGAGATTGGAAACTGATTCTAGCAATTATAAATTGGTCCAGAACGTGTGTAAATCGAAAAAACCTACGAAACGGCTGAAATACGAAGGTCATCTGGCTGAACATTCCAAATCTATACCGAAGCTGCTTTTCTCCTACTTGAAAAGGATCACCAGAGTGGGAAATAGTATACCGACCTTGCATTTCCACGCTATTAACACCGTGCTCCACGAAGATGCTGATAAAGCTAGTCTTTTAGCTTGCCATTATTCATCGGTCTATACCACAGAGGTGCTGTCAGTTGATTGTTTTTCGTCCTTGCTCTCCGTTCTCATTGATTTTAACATAATGGTTAGTATGGTATACAAACTTTTATGCGATCTGGATCCAAACTCTTCTCCTGGACTTGATGGATTGCATCCACTTTTCCTCAAGATTATGGCCGAATATATTGCTATTCCTAGCTGCCACGTATTTCGGTGCTCACTTGAGGCCGCGCATCTTTCGCTTTCCTGGAAATTTGGCATAGTCAAGCTCATATACAAAGGAGAAAATCGACAAAATCCTACCAGTTATCGGCCTATTTGTCTAACCTCTGTCGTCTGCAAGGTTATGGAGAGGATTCTTAAGCGAGCTCTCAACCTGCATTTCCAGAACGTCAACATCATTTCAGCAGCGCAGCATGGGTTTTGTCCTTCACGTTCATGTGTCACCAATTTTCTGGTAGCTTGAGAAAAGTGTGGTAAATCCATTGATGCTGCTAAGCGGCTAGATGTCGTATTTGTGGATTTCAATAAAGCTTTTGACAAGGTTTCACACGAAATTTTGCTTAGCAAACTTCGCAGAATTGGTGTTTCAGGAAAAATCCTCTCTTGGCTCACTGATTTCCTGCACGATCGCGCTTTCCGTGTACAAGTAAATGAGTCCCTTTCTTTCCCTGTACATATGACCAGCGGTGTTCTGCAAGGCTCTGTTCTTGGCCCTGAACTTTGTCAAGTCTTTATTGATGACCTGGCGTCTGTACTACAGACAGATTGTTTGATTTATGCAAATGATTTAAAGCTATGGATGGAAGTCTTCTGTCTGGTTGAAGCTGATGTACTACAAACAAGGCTCGATTCGCTGCATGATTGGTCGATCATGTGTCAATTAGCCATAAACCACTATAAATATCCCGTTCTTCCGTTCGGTGCCTCCGAATCACTTGGAATTTATCATATCGGTATATTTTTACCGCCAAACTCTCATCGTGAATGGGACCTTGGCGTCCTTGTGACCCCAGACCTAAAATCGACTGAAGGTGCCTTGAGGAAAGTTGCTTCTGCCAACAGGTTGTTTTTCGACATAGGACGATCCTTATCTTGCTTGACTCAGGAGGTCTACAGGCTCCAGTTTACTTCTCATGTACCTCCGATTTTTGAGTATGGACGGCCGGCTGCTTATCCTCTTTCCAAATTTGAATGCAACTTGATTGAAAATGTTCTACGGAGAGGATCTAAATCCATTTTTGAGTTACGAAACCTGTCTTGCTCACATTGTCTTCAGCGCCTGAAATTGTTCTCCCTAGCCTATCATCGAGATTGCTGGGATTTGATTTTCACACGGCGTATGGATAGAGGGGAACTTCGAGCTGAATTGCAGAATTTCTTTCCACTCAATTATTTCAGTTCGACTCGGGGTCACTATAGGAAATTGTTTAAACACAGGAGACTTCTGGTCCATTGTGACGTCACTCTGTCTACCAGAGTAGTGAACGAATGGAACAATCTACCTGTGTACGTCGTTGATGCGCAGTCGGAGGAATGTTTCAAACATCGATTGGATTCTTACCTGTTGAGTAAACTCGATTCTTGTTGCTTCTTGTATCAATGCAGCGGTTCCATTTTTTACCGACTTGCAATGTCCACCTTGATCCCTGTGACGAACGGGAGGTGATGAAGCTGACAAAGTATTTTTCCTTCTGCTCTCTACATTCCAATGATCCAATATGCTTGGTGGTGTTTTGCACCTTCAGAGCTATGCATACCAGAGTGTTCAATGGTTAGAGGTCAGACAAACTCAGTCACCTGACCCTCCAGGTTTGGCGTTGGAATGAGGGCGGCTCCTTAATTCATAAAACGCGTTGGCTTCAGTCCATTGCCAAAATACTGTTGCTTTACGGTAAGGTTTTGGAACCAAAAGCTTTTGTTGAGTACCCCATCGTTCTCCAGTTTAAGTCTGGTCAAACTGTCAGTATCTTGCGCACACACTGCGCTACGAACTTTCCCTCTAACAATCTCTTGATGCTCTGGCCGTCGCAGAATATAATAAACGGCGCCATGTCAGCTGCATCGAGAAGGGTGGATAGGGGTATGGATGCTACTGCTCACGCCTTCCCGTCTTCCTACTCCCAACTTGCGCGTTTTCATCCTTAGCGTGCCGCTCTCGGCATGGTCATCTCAGTTTGCATACAGACCCCGATGTTCCAATTTGGATGCCGTGGAATATCTTGTTCTCTCCATACCATCTTCGTTGGATGTGAAATGCAAGAATGTGTGGCTCCTCGTTCTTGATTACGTCAACGCTTTTGGCAGTATCAACAGATCAACCTTGCTTAATCAGCTGTCTGCGAATGGTGTTCGAACAGTAGTGCGCGAACTGAGGAGCGACTACTTCGTAAACCGATCTTATTTTACCCAGCTAAATGGTAAACAGTTCTCCACTCTTAGTGATGACTTTCCGTTCTACAGGAAACAATCTACAACCCTCTTCTCTTCTCTCTATAGATCGAAATGCTTCAATTCCTCCCAACTTTATTGGATGTAAGTATACTGACGACGCAGTCTTAGGTGGCACTCTCTTACTACTGAATCATCAACCGCTTTGCAAATCGGTCTGGACGAGCTTCAGCAGTCGTCGCCGTCCCGATCCCTTTCTCCCAAGGTTCCCAAATGCCGCGGAGTAATTTTCTCTAATCTTCGAAATCACAAACGTCTGACTGTGGCAAACACTTCTCCCCCCATGGTCGTAAGCGACCACAATATACCCAGTTCGTCGACTGTTAAGTACCTTGGTGTGCGTTTATCTCACAATCTATCTTGGTCAACACACGTTGACGAAACGTTCGGTAAGGTAGGAAAATTATCATTCTATGCCCTCAGATTCATAATGAGTTAGTTTACAACTTCCTGATTGCTCGTATACTTGCCTTATTCTGCCCCTATTATTTTCCTGATCTTCTACAAAAAGACATCACATTAATTGTGCGTTCCAGTAAACTTATTTTCAAGTGTGTTGGATTGTTCAGTTAGTCGTTGGTTGGCTTCTTTGTTACTAATCATTTTAATGCTTGTGACAACTTTTCAGCGAAGATTTTAAACGAGTATTTTCACCGCCTTCATGCTAATGTAGCTAAACCCCTTTCCTGTTCGTCTACTCCCTTTAAATTTAGGATTTTCTTTTCTTGCACAACAAGTTATCACTACTCTATCCTACAGTATTTATCCCGTTTTCTTGTGGACTCCAAGGAACTTAGCAGCACCACGCGTGATAGCTTACTTGAGTGATGTGCATGCATCTTTTCTTTCTTGTTACGGTTTTATTGCAATTCCATGCTTACACTATGCCTCACCACGTCTGCAGTGCTGGTGTAACAAAGGCAGAAAATATTCCCAGTAGGGTACAAATAGCCTGTTTTCAATGGACTTGACTTGGCTGCTGTTCATAAGGAAGGTCATCCGGGCTTCGGCGGGAGAGCCTATGGTGCGCTGAGGCTGGTGATGGCTAGATCCTGACAGATGGTCTACCCACTGCTGCTACGGTTGCGCCATAGTCTCATGTCCTGGACGCCTCCACGTGGCGACCGCTGGGTGGGAGTTGGGTTTCGCCCTTCTCCCTGCTAAGATCCAGGACACAAATCCGCATGAGTCGGCTAACTGACCATGTGCTAGACCCGCTGCCTTTCGGGTGTTCATTTAATCGAAGGCTTTAGCTGAAGACCCGAGTCGTTCTCCTGTCAGGTGTGGGCGCCCTGGCAGTATCCTAGTCCATCCTCTTCGGAAATTAGGAATTGGTCGACAGCCCTCTTCCCGTAAAACCTAGCCATGAGAGACAACAGGTTTACGGGTTATAAGCTCACAGCTCGATCGGCGTAGAGCACGAGTGCCACGCATTGTCTCTGACGGTGGGAGGACACCTCCGGGTGTTCAATGGTTTGCTACTGTCCGCCTCAAGCCAGGCAGCCCCTAGTCAAATTGGTGCAAACCCACCAAAAACCCACCTGCGTCTGGCCGTGGTCGCAGGTGCGTATCCTAATACGGTCGCAAAACATATAGTAATTGTTCCAGTACCCCAAAGGCTGCGTGTGGCGGCCGTCAAGCAGATCCCCATTTGTCTCTGCAATCACATTCCCTAGCTGGATCTGCTCCCTACTGCCTTGTGGGTCACGTTATTGAGCCAAAGGCTCCGGGCGGAGTCCCTCAAGCAAACCTCCAAACCACCCACTGCCTTGTGGGTCAGGCTATTGAGCCAAAGGCTCCGGGTGCAGATCCTCAAGCAAACCTCCAAAGCACCCAATGTGTTGTGCGTAAGGCTATTGCGCCAAAGGTTCCTGGTGGAGTCCCTCAAGCAAACCTCCGAAGCACAACGACCACCTCGGGTACGATTGCCCACAAACGCAATCGTGGGCCTGCGCGCAAAGCACTCAGCATCGGGTGCTGGAACGTGCGCACACTACTGGACCGGAACTCCAGTGAGCGCAAGGAGCGACGCACTGCACTCGTCGCGATGGAAATGACACGCTACAACATCGATATTACGGCGCTCAATGCAACCCGGCTCCCTGAGCAAGGTAAGTTGCAGGAAACAGGTGCTGGATACACGTTCTACTGGATGGGCAACGCCGCCTCAGCACCACGTGAACATGGGGTCGGATTTGCAATATCCCATCGCCTCCATGGCCAGCTGGTGCGTGAACCAACGGGCATCAGCGCGCGACTGATGACTGTTCGCCTACGACTCGGAAGAGGTAAGTTTGCCACTTTTATAAGCACGTACGGTCCGACCATGTGTTATCCTGATGACGCGCGTGATCAATTCTACACTGAGCTATCCCCCGTGATACGGTCTGTGCCGAGGAGCGACCGACTATTTCTGCTGGGTGATTTCAACGCGCGCGTTGGGCGTGATGCATCAGCGTGGACAGATGTTATCGGTGCGCATGGCATTGGTTCAGCGAATGCGAACGGTGACAGGTTGCTCTCACTGTGTGCCACTCACGGCCTGACGGTCACGAACACTCGGTTTGCACTGAGTGCGAGTGATGTAGCAACTTGGACGCACCCACGAACTGGTCAAGCTCACCTGCTCGACTATGTCATCGTACGTCAGCGTGATTTGCGTGAAGTGCGCATGACATGTGTACTGCGTGGAGCTGAGTGTGGCACTGATCACAAGTTGGTGCTGACCAAACTGTACATATATTTTCGTAAATCTGTGTATTGCACTCCCGCCGTGAATCGGCGTAAATTTAACATTCTCTCCCTCGGTACTGTGGCGAAACGTACTGAGCTGGAGAAGGCGATGGCTGCACGCCTGTGTGATGTGGACTGCATAGTCACAGTGGGCGACCTGTGGCACCACCTTCGCGACCAGGTGACAGCTGCTGCCGAGGAGACCATCGGGCGCGCAAACTGTAAACGGCCTGATTGGTTTGATGACAACAATGCGACGATTGGCGCATTGGTGTCAGAGAAGAATGCAGCATTTGCTGCACATGTTGCAGACCCCAATGACTTGGGAAAGAGTAGTCAGTTTCGCAAACTTCGACGGCGACTGACCCGAGAGCTCCGTCGCAGAAAAATGCATGGTGGACGGAGAAGGCGAAGCAGATGGAATGCTACGCCGAACGCCGTCAACACAAGGAATTCTTTGACTCATTGAAGGCGGTGTATGGACCGAGATTGGAGCCGCTGAGGACACTGATCGATGGTAGTTCAGGCGCTACCTGCACCCAGACTGCAGATATAATGCAGATCTGGCGGAAACACTTTGACTGTCTCTTGAACAACCGTTCAGAGATCGACTGGCCTACATTGAACGGCCTGAAGCAGCACGATGTGAAGGCGGATCTGGCGGATACGCCGACACTGGATGAGACGCAGAGAACACTTGCTCAGCTGCGAAACGGCAAGTGTGCCGGAGCCGACGGGATCCCGCCTGAAGTGTTGAAAAACGGCGGACCCGCGTTGTTGACTGCGCTGCACCACTTGGTGCAACGCGTGTGGATTGAGGAGGAGGTGCCTGCTGAGCTGATGGATGCCCTTGTGCTACCACTGTACAAGGGCAAAGGGAGCAAGCAATGTTGCACGAATTATCGTGGCATCAACTGGCTGAGTTGTGTGGGCAAAGTGATTGCCCGAATCCTGCTCAACCGCCTCGTCAGTCAGGTTGTGGAACCTAACGTGGCGGAGGAGCAGTGTGGATTCCGTTCGGGTCGCAGCACTATAGGTATGGTGTTTGCGGCTCGTCAGTTGCAAGAGAAGTGCAGAGAACGACACCAGCCATTGTACTCGCTTTTTGTTGATTTCACCAAGGCATTTGATACGGTGAACCGCGAGGCATTGTGGCTGGTGTTGGGTAAGTTTGGTTGCCCGCGTAAGTTTGTAGGTTTAATTGAATGTCTGCACAGTGGTATGCGAGCGAGGGTGCAGCTGAGTGGAGAGACCTCAGATGACTTTGCAGTTGTCTCTGGTGTGAAGCAAGGCTGTGTCTTAGCTCCTGCCCTGTTTAACATATAGCTTCATGCGATGTTGTCCTGTGCTTTTGATGCGGCTTGTGCTTACGGTGTTCGTGTGGAGCACCGTATTGATGGTGGGTTGCTGAACATTCGTCGTTTCGGTGCGATAACTCTAGTCTGTGAGACAACTATCCGTATGTTGCTGTTTGCTGACGACTGTGCGTTGTTTTCACACAGCGCGGATGAGTTGCAGCACATGACTAGTGCTCTGGTTTCGACAGCGACAAAATTCGGGCTCACCATCAACACAAGCAAAACTGTCTGTCTCTTTCAGCCTTCATCGGAGGTGCAATCTTCAATATTGCCGCGAATCAGCATTGGTGCTGAAGTATTGGAAACCACCTCCCGTTTCAGCTACCTTGGGAGTGTGATATCGACTGATCAGCAGCTACACAGTGAGCTGCGTATTCGCGGGTCGAAGACAGCTGCAGCATTCTGGAAGCTTGAGTACCGAGTGTGGAACAACCATCAGCTTAGCATTGGCACGAAGCTGATGGTGTACAAATCCATGGTACTGTCCGTTCTTCTATACGGCAGTGAAACGTGAACGATGTACCGTCGGGATGTGCGATATCTCGAGCGGTTCCACTAGCAGTGTCTGCGACGAATTTTGCGGATCGGCTGGGGCGCCAGAGTTGCAGACACGGAAGTGTTGCGCCGAAGTGGGATGTATGCAGTGGACTGCATACTTTTATTGAGACACCTGAGATGGCTCGGTCATGTGAGCCGTATGGATTCGACGCGGATACCGAAACAACACTTATACGGTCAGCTGAGTATTGGGAAGCGGCACGTGGGGAAACGAAAGTTACGTTACCAGGACATGATTAAAGTGAGCCTCACCCGTTCTAATCTTGATTGCAGATCATGGGAATCGAAGGCGGTTGATCGGCGTGCATGGCGCGATCTAATCACGAAGGCAGTTGCTGAAGTGCGGGAGAAAGCCCTCATGCATGCAGAGAAGAAGAGGCAAGTGCGGAAGCGGCAAGCAGCGATGTGCTGTTCTCCATCGACATCAAGCGCATGGTGCTGTAGAACATGCGGTCGCGAGTGCCTTAGTCAGGCAGGCCTAGTGAGCCATGAACGAGGCCACTCCGGACTACTACCGAAGCGACGACGGGGTCTGCAGAAAACATAGGCAGAATCGGCGCAGCGTTTGTAGGTACGCTGCATTCGATTTACTAACCGCGTGCTTGCATGCTAAGTCTCTTTATTTCAGTTGGTGGGTTTTCACTTTTGCCCTAATGCTCTTCTTTCTCATAAAAATGTCTACCTCGCTTAAGCCAATTGTATTCGATTTCCATAACATTTTGTGTTCGTGGCATTTCCGTATAGTATACTTTCTCACCTCGTGAACTTATCTAGGATTCATTTGTAAACTACTTATTTCATACGCTCATAAACTGAAGGTTTATGTCACCGTTTCCGTATGCATCAATCGAGTTATTTTCTTTCCCTCTCTCTCTCTCTCTCTCAAGTGTTGGGCTGTTGTTTGATATCCCCGGTGTGGCTGCGCTTGATGTGCATGTTGACAAGGTGCCTACCTGTCTATTACCCACTAACTCGTCCATACTGGCTCCAGGAGACAGTTGGTCGTTGCTGGAGGGGACGGGGTGCACGGTCCTTGTGGCCGTGTTAGGATCAAAGTGTGGTTCCATGCACTCAGTGTGGAGCGGACTATGCTTCAGCCATCGCTTTGTATGCGCTTGATTCCCAAATACAGCGTACTTGTGTTTGCCTGTGAAGGAGTGTGGGCCGGCTCCGTTAATGAAACGTGGTTCCCATCCGCATGCCACCCGGTCTTATTCCTTCGGGTTTACACTGGATATGGGGTGTGTGGTTGGAGCTGTGGGTGGTGCAGCGCAAGCCATCCATGGTCCCTCTGTAGGCGCAGGCGTCCTGTGGCTTGCCACAGTGACAGGCAAATCCGAAACCGGATGCCGCCAACCATCCGGGCTTCTGAGTCTTCAAGGAGCAACATTCTACCGTGTTCAAAACAATTAAACCACTCACAGCGCTGCGTGTGACTCATAAAGTCCACCCCGTATTATTAGCCAAGTAATTGAAATGTCTCTGTAAACGTTTTGCCGTTTGTAGCAACAGTTCACACACATATTTTGTTTTTCAAGCTCTTTTATTCTCTTTGGCATTAAGCCGACAAACAGCTTCAGCTGTTTTAGCTCCCTAACCAACAGCCAGAGGGAAATGCGGCAAATGGAATTTTGTTGCCTATGCAAGCCACCACATGAGCCCAGTAGCCGCAGAGCGCTCGCTATGCCGGTTGGCGTGCTATTTCAGAGTTTGATTGCTTTTGAACACCCCACGTACTTGCTTGCAAATCACAGCACGAGTTTTGCAAAAGGACCAGAAAATATATGGCGATGCCAAACAAGATCCACCTATCGGAATATCACATAACAAGTAGCCAAGCACACGAACAAGGTCGAGGATTCTTATGATCTAGCAACAGTCTACAAGAGAGAGTGAATATTGCAGTGGGAAGGCCTCTACAATCACTGTCTTAATCTTCCTTTTCCCTCTTACACAGTTAGGCCACCCAATGTTACCAAGAGTAAGCGTATACTGAGGGGAACAAACGAACTGAACACGCCTCTGTATCCTGCGATTGCACTGGAGTCTAGTCTTACGTTTCTCTTTTCTAGGTGCCTCTCTTGCCCCGGTATCATATGAGTGTCACAACCAATATCGGACACTGCTAAATAGCCTGGAGCAAAACGATATGCACAATGCTCTTATAGGAAATTTATGCATGTATTATGCATGTGTTGATTCCAATTTCCTATTGTCTAAAATCAGTTTTCAAGGTTTCCGTCTTCATATTCGCCATCATAGACATTCTATGTGACTTTGGATCACATTGAAACAACAACCAACTTATATGTCCCTTCAGAATTGAAAATCGATCTGCGCGGTCGATGCAATGGAAAAGGCTTTCATTTTCCTGAAAACTCCGTCACAAGCGTGTATACATGAAACCGAAACTATACTACTTATTTATCTCGTTATCAACAGTACGCGTATGATCATCGGAGAAAAGTCATTGCACCTGAATGATGACGTAAGCGAAAGGTTGCTGTACTGGAGGACAGTATTGATATCGCATTCGTTGTCACATAAAAAGGGTAGACAGTCGACTTTCCGGTTACAGAGAAATGGGCAAATAAATGAACATTTGTGAGCGGGCACGGTTGTGAAACGTAGGCTGAGCACCGCGTTATTCATTAAAGGACCGATTACAAAGCAATCGGCTGAGGTGTAGATAAAAAGCAGTTGCGGCGAAAGTAATAAACGGTCATCAAGTGAGCAGAGCGTATGCCGACATCCGTCTCAATGTCACTGACGTGGTCAAGAAACATAATGAGGCATTTGCACCATGAGCAGCACAGAGTCTCATTCAGTCTTAGAACAAATATTAACGTTCAATCCGTGCAACCTGAAGTAATTGGCCATCTATGTTAATCGTACCTCTCGTGCTGATGTAATTCCACTGTACGCGGCATCATTTTATCCCACTGTAACCGAACCAACTTAAAGCGCTTTACAAAATTTATCTTTTAGCTCGGCGAGTTACGATAGTAACATTCGCTCATGCTTGCTTCATTCGCTTTCATTCCTTTGTGGCTCTTCACGAATACAACATGTAGTGTCCGATCCTCCGGCCTTTTGTTATCCGCGCTCTAGTACGCACATCGTCTCGGACTACTACTTACTAGTCCCGTATATTGGTGACCCAGACGTGCTACAAATTGCACTTCATGACGTCTTGATACCTCACTTCTTCTCACTAGATAGAGAGAATTACAGCGATTCCTTCTGGCAACTGAAAAAATCCATTAATCTTTCCACTAATCCGCAAAAGCACCAGACGGCCGTGTTGCCCCATTGAGGCGCGTCACCGAAATCCTCCTACGCGTAAGAAACCCAAAAACGAAGTATTTTTAACTGCTATGCGAAACCGTCAACCTGCTACTGTAACTTTGTGAAGGCACTTTGGCAATAATCGGTTAGGGATCGGCAGTTGTTGTTGTCATTAATTCAAGAAATATCGGTAAGTCACGCGTGAAATCAAAGCCCAATCATAATATTATGAAAAATACCATGGAAAACAACCGCATGAATTGTGCTGCCTAGCGTGCAGTAGTCGTTCATGCTTACTCACGGAGTAAAAGAGATCAAACAAGAAACCGTTCACGATCGATTGGTTAGCACTAACCTAGCAATCTCCCTAACACGCATGAATGAGCTTTGTTCTGTAAAGCACACTCAAACGATGAGTGCGCTTTGTTTTCAATTGGAATAATCCCTTTAGCGAAAACAAATCCCGAATTAGTTAACCTAACACAATAACACATAACACACACAATAACAACAACAATAACCCAACAACGTAAATAACATGTTTCGGCAGTAACCTGAGTTTAGATCGCTGCCCATGTTTACTTATTTATATCTGGAGTGACACTAGGCAGAGGAAACTAAAGAATCATGAAACAAGCAAAATGCCTTCGTCAATTGGCAAACATTGGTTTGGATGCGGGCTCCGCTAACAAAGATTGAAAACCCACTACCTTAGATCCACAGGTGAAGCAAAATGAGTGGGGGGGGGGGCAGTCCACTCCGGGCGACACTTTTCGTACCGTTGATTTTTCGATACCAAATATAAAGGGCGAAATTGGCCAGAAAAGCTACCAGTTGATTATTTTTGCCTTACACTTTTGACCAACAGCAGGTTTGCGCCAAGCGTCCCACTTATGTAAACGTTCTTCCCAGTGATTATCTTCCTTGTCCCGTTGTGGCCACATTTGCCTCAATGCCCCAACCGAGTATCCATTTCATCGAAAACTAATGTGATCTTCACCCTGAGCCTATTGTGTGGTCTTAACTCGCCTATTTTGTTAGCACTCAGGACGAGAATTTTACCATCGCTCCGGCGGCAAAAGTTATTGCTACACCACTGCATAGATTCGACGTCTATGGGAAGTGGACTAGATGGACTTCGCAATACTGACACGACTGCACAAACAAAATGGCCTATCGAGTGAATATCTTCCGGCATGATATTAAGGATACGGTAGAAAGCGTACCGGAAGCAACTAGATTAGATAGAGGATGTCAAGAATCTGACTTGCACACACAAATCTCAAGTCGGAGAATGCTGTGAAGTCGGTAAAAAGTGAGTTTGATCAACGTTATCCACAATTTGATCTGAATCATTTATCTAGCAAATTGGTTGGTAGATATTTTTCTGAGTTGTTGCTTTCCAGATTCATTCGTATCTTTTACACACAATTCCTTGTACGAGATTCTTGCTAGTTTTACTTCTCCCCAACACCCTCTCTCCGAATGTCGCGCACTCCTCTGACACCCGCCCCTTGTTCGTTTCATCCATCCATAACTTTTTGAATCCACCCCCACAGCTGTGTTGTAATTTGCCGAAAGTCTGATGTTGACGCACATTTACGCGTCCTGTTCAGAACTGTCATTTACTAGTCCTGCAGAGCCAAATCACTGCTAAGGATATAACAATAATAATAATAAGAAGAAGCAGTAGAAGAATTAATAATGGGTATGCTTCTCTTTAAATGAGAAGCTGCGTCCATACTTGGCGCAGAGCAAATATGTACAGGTAGTACGATGCTCATGCATTGGCACTATGAATTTGTGGTGAACCAAAAACAAACCTATATCTCGTCGGTGCGAGGTATAGTCCAAGTGGATATAACTAATTTTGGTGTAAGACAAAATCGCAAGGAGCAGGTTATATAATTTGAATTTTCCAAAGCAGTCCTCAAGCCATGTGGCGGACATAGCTAAATGTTCGGATAAATATTTCGGAAGGATTGTGCAGTATTAACAGGTAACAAGTGTAGATAAATAAAGGGTATAATTCAAGTAATAGGACCATTACTGAGACCGCCTCCTGGGGACCTGCTTCTATGCGGGTTATTCTCTCGATGGATTTCACTCGCCCTCCCATGGATTATCTGGCATTATGCCGGTGTGGAATTTAAAGCAGGTAAGCCATCAGTTAAGTAATTCATCTCTAGGGTTGCTTTTTGTTCAATAGTTCAATTGTGTATGACGGGACAAAAAGCATAACTTTACAAGACCCACAGTATGGATATGCAAAAGAAAATTAAGGTCAAAATTTTACAGCTTGAAATGTGATCAGTGGTTAAACCATTGCACACTATCAACCTGTTGTGTAGCGTTTATCACTAATATGAAAGTCTAGGAGTCTTACGAATATTGTCATGTCTGGTGCGTTCACCACATAGCTTGGTAGTGCATTCCAGTGCGAACAGATTCTATGTGAGGAAAAATACTTTCTACAATTCAAACGGGTGTGTGGAGTCATTAGTATCAAATGGTTGCCTCGGCTTTGTTTGCAAGGGGCTAGGGGCAACAGTGATGCACATGGATGCTCGCTTTCAGTTAGGATCCGGTATGTGAGAGTACGATCTCCACGAAGCTGTCGGTATTCTAGTGAGAACACACCGAGTACACAAAAGCGCAGTTCGTAACTTAGACTGGATAGTCAACGCGTCGCCGTTGTGGCTCTTATTTGTTGTTGTTCCAATAAGCGAATGTCTCGTCTTAACCATGGAGACCAGGCCTGAATTGCATTTTCTACACTAGGGCACATATAGGAGTTAATCAGCATTGGTACTAGCCATCGTTCAACGGTGCCGAGAGCTCGCCTCAAAAGTCTCAAGTTCAAGTTCGCCACACTTACTGCTTTCGAACACTGCAGCGAATTGCCAAGACCCTCTTGCACCATTATACCTAATTCGCGTTCATTAGTCACGTGTTGCAGGAAGTGTTGCCCCAAAAGGTATGTGTTCACGAAGCTGCTGCGCACCGTCAGTGTGGACAGTCAAGCCACTTTACCATTGCCCACATGATTCTCCGATAAGGGATCGAAACTTGCTGAGCATGTAGACGGAAGTCACGCGAAAGAGAAAGTTACCATTGGAGCAGCTTATCGATATTTGCGATTGCAAGTCAGTGACCGCATCGCAGTTCTGACAAATGAGGGAACTAAGCGCGGTTTCATCACCTGAACGCTGTCTCACCAACCGCAACGACACCTGAAATAACATGTCAACATTGTGGCCGCGGTCACCCCCTTAGAAGAGACATAGTCTGTTTTAGCGAAGAACCCGTATGAATGGCATGCGAATTATTCACTTCGCACGATTTTGTCCGTCGAATTACTCAGTTTGCTAGACTGCAAACCACCATCAGTTCCTCAGGTTACCTGCATCAATAAGGTGGATTAGCAAGTAGGTAACAGAAGTGTCTATGCAACTCCCAATGGAGCGCAGGTTGCCATACAAAAGCATGTTGCTTTGCTAAAGAATGGATTTTCGTGCACTGCCCTGGTTGGTTTCATAATATCCGAGTACACTAGATTTAGTCTAGTATATCTTTACTGTTTTATATCACGTAATAAAATTCCTCTTAAGTGGCGCAAAATGGATTTCGGCAGGTGAAAGCGAATTCAGTTATAGCACATCTACAGAATAATACGGCGGAGGTTTTAGGTATGATTGATTTACGAAACCACTATGGAAAGTGGAAGGAGTTATCAGGGTAAAGTGGTTTAATTTGAGTAGTTTTATGCGAGGCTAGCTGCGCTAGCTTGTTGCACAATTTCCATAATATACGACAGCGTTACCTTCTAATCAAAATTTACCGCATTTACAGTAAGCGCCTTGGGTACCGGTACCTTAATGGGCACTCATCAAAATGTCCTTGTAGACACCAACATAGAGTTGGCGAAGTTTGTTAAGAATCAAGTGATATAGGGAACGAACTTTCAGAAAGGGTTGTTAAATTAATGAATGCAAATTAATTCTCAATTAAACACTCGTTTCGTTGTCAAACATAAGCGATACGTTTATATGCACGATTTAACTGAATAATGATGTTCACTAGTTTCACAATGCTAGTTGAGTTCGACAGATATTTTATCAAATTTGTAATATTGTAAGGTATCCATCCCGATAGTTCGCAAGCTACATAGCACAGCCTAGTCCGGAAAAGCACCAGACGCTTTGCGTCCTATTGAGCCTCGTCAGTGGGATGCGTTCCCTCGGTCCCCTAATGGGGATCGAACTCATGACCACTAGAGGCAAATTCCAACTAACCTGCTACTTACGAGTGAAATTCGTAATAATTGTAAATAGCCGTTATCGTATTTCGCATAGCTAACCCATTGTTTTGCCAAGTTTTCTTTGTCAATACAATGAATCGTTCCTCAATTTATCGGTGCTCTGGCAGTCGCGCTTCACCGAGCAGAGTAGATAGAAGTGAGCATGCTACTGCTCAGATTTTGTCTATTATTTCCTTTTTTACACAGTTTCGTCCCTGTTAGCCTTTTGCAACTTCACTTTTGTCCCGCTACTCTGAATCCCCCGATTCCTGGCCGTCCTCTATATTAGTTAAAGATTGCTGTTTGTCTCCGAGTTTCTGCCCAAACATAATGGTAGAGCGTCGCCCCATTCTAGTTGACAAGTCACGGTTTAACCAAGCAAACGGGGTCAGTTCTTCCGTCCGTCTTTAGATTCCTCGATATGCGCACATCGTTTCAGCTCGGCCAGCAAACAGCACCCGCTCGATCACTAGAGACCCTATCGACCGATATCTGCTGCGTATCGGAAACTCGTTTGAAACATTCAAGAGCTGTACGTACTCTATGGTTCTCCCAATGCGACACTGGCTACACTTTCTCACTGCGCTTGTCAGGAGATGACGCAATGTTAAAGTTTTGGCACAGTCTTTTCTGAACTGTGCACCATTGCCTAGATGAAAACAAGATAGCCGACTGCTGGCGAATCACTCACCTTACATCTGTACCAAAAAAGGAACCTGTAAGTACCGGGCAATTGCTTGTACTTGGGTGGATTTAGATTTTTAAACGAATTATGCTCGAAAGAATGCTTGTCCGAACCAGCTCAACTGATCCATTTTTGATCTTCCTATCGTAATTTAAGAGCCAGTTTGGATGCATTAGACCGTCTTGTACACTTTGCGCTTTAATCGCTCGATGGTGAAAACATATCCACGCGGGTCCGTCATCTAGCGTACAGCAATGGTTTCGGTTGTATAAACCATGAGCTGCCGTTAGACGAGCTACCCGTTTCTGAAGTTCAATCTTCATTAGAACTTCGTCGTAGACAAGTATGCCAACCATAGGCATCTTACCAAAATAGGGTAAAATACTCTTCCTCACTTACGACAAATTCAGTTTTGCTTCAGGGAGCTGTGTTGTCCACATTCATATGTTTCAACTAGTTTAATTGAATTCCCGCGCCAAAGGAAGCCATCTTACTGAAGTATGCTGATGACTTGATCCCTGGTTTGTACAACCACACCACAGGTTCATCGACCAATTTGCAAGGCTTCTTGGACAACATCTCTGTCTGATCCCACCCCTTGCCGTTTTTCACTCAACGCATCAAGGATTAAAGATGTTCTTTTTTCGTTAACTAAGGAAACTTGTTATCAGAAGATCCTGCGGCATCTTAGTATTGACGGTGGCAGTCCGAACGCCTGCAGAGTTGTGGAATGTCTAGGGGTCGGGATTTCACATGGTCCTAACAAGTGAAGGAAACATTCACTAAAATCAGGTGAATAACGTTCTATGTCTCCAGATTTACATTTTCATCCGTGTGTCGTTATTTGATCGTATGGTTTGCCACCCCCTGTGTAATACCGCACTGGAGATTTTGGTCACCTGCGATTTTTCCTGTACGAACAATTCGAAATGATCAACCGGTCGCTGATTCACCTTGCCCGATGCAGCGGAATCTCAGTTTTAGGGTTCAATGACCTTATTGCATCCAATTATGTTCGCTTCTGTGAAAACTGATGCCACTCGCCCGCTCCATCGTTCACTGTCGCAACGTACCTCGATTTCTTCGACCAACCAAACTTACAAAGCCATTGTTACCGCACACGGGTTTACGGTAGGCCAGTTATTCTCTATCTGTCACGCTTTTTGAGGGATCGAAACGTAGTCAAATAAGCCCTTGTTGCTACCACGAATCGATAAGATCACCGCTGCCACCTTTTCAAATTGGCGACGCATCATGTGCGTTTGTTATATTTTACTTACGTTTTGTGCTTTTAACGTGTGTTGCAGCTGGATATTCAGACTTTATTAGTGCATAAAGTGCATCGTTTACTTGACTTGAATTGACTTGAAACCGGTCTGGGCATTGATCTTAGCCACCGGGCTAAAACTGCCTTGAGCAATTGGCTCCCAGCCAACAGGCGGGTGTGCGCCGTCAGAGCAGCCGCTTATTCAAGGTTTCGAACTCGAGTGGGGTTAAACGGTGCCTGTTAGTTCTTTGCAACATACGCGTAACGCAAACTTTAGCGCTGACTAGGTGAAAGCTGGTTTGCATCACTAATTGAACAAACCCATTCGTTACCAAAATAATACTAATGGTGTTTTCCTAGCTTGTGATATGAAGGCCCATATTGGAAAATTGGCCACTGATGAGCTGCATCTGGGTGGCCAATACGGGGTAGGCTGCCATGAGGATAACGGTGG
This sequence comes from Dicrocoelium dendriticum, assembly GCA_944474145.2. NCBI lineage: Eukaryota > Metazoa > Platyhelminthes > Trematoda > Plagiorchiida > Dicrocoeliidae > Dicrocoelium > Dicrocoelium dendriticum. Next base: position 67,373,509 of record OX104061.1, read on the forward strand.
CTGGTTGATACACCTGTGTGAAGATTTTCGTCCATTTCTCACGAGCAATAACTTTCGACACAGCACCCGCAGAAAAGTGACGTGGTGTCCACCAGCCTCGGACCAGCCATGGACTTAAGTTCAATCCCGTCGCAATTAGTTGCTGCTGGAGTGGCTGTGTCTAAAACTGCCCAGCGATTTAGAGCGTGCTGGTTGACCGTAACTATGCAATTCTATGTGCCGACCTGTGGGTGCGTTCAGGTGGGCGTACGTAATGACACTGTGGTTGCATAGATACTTACAAACCCGTCAAGTCAGGTGTTCTGGGTGCGCAACTATTTAGCCTAGCAACCTGGCTGAGTAAACACTAACTGAACACAGCCAAAGATCACTGATCACATAGTTGCCAAATGTTACTATCAGCAGGAATGACTTCAAATGCAAAGCCCAGTCCTTAACCTGAACGTAGCGACTCTACACAGTCGTTGAAACTTCTGGATGCTCGCCGTTCTGTCACGGCTGAAAGAGATCCGATTGGGATTTAACGTGATCCCGCGGAGAAACCCCGTGCTAAAATAATGACAGACTTCGCAGCCAGATGGTCTCATCGTGCACTGGAGATGCAAGTATTCGCCTCTGTCGGTGACAAACGTTAGTTATTCCGTTTGCATCAAAAAACCAGCATCAACAGCCTTGGTGTTAGCCATGCCGGATGCGACGACGGTGTGCATCTAATTTATTGCTTTACAAAATACTTGGAGCTTTGCATCGGACAATTAGAAAAAAAGTTAATACAACCAAAGTTATCGTCTTACTTTTCCGGCTGTCTGCTAATTTTCTGGGCCGTCCACCTGGATCAGCCCTCACCAATAGAAGTAGAAACGTGAGATTAGAACGTTGTTAAAGGAAGTTGCAGAAGCATACAAAGTTCCTCTTCCCTTGTTCAAAGCTGTGGTCAAACAACACCTGGAACATTGTGTGCAGGCCTGGGCACCTGATATGCAGTAAGCTATTATTTTTATTGCGAATGTGCAAATACTGGCCCTAGAATGATGGCAGGTCAGCGAGGGTTATCGTATGAAGATCGATTAGCTAACTTAGGTTGGATTCTAATGAGAGGATGCAGATTGCAATGTGAATTAATAGACACTTCCAAACTCATGAGGGATCTCATTGACCTCAGGCCCACTGAGCTGTTTGAACCGGCTACGTCATAAAACTTGCGGGGTCATTGCATGAACTTGAAGCAGCATAGATTTAGGCTAGAGTTAAGAAACTAGTTCTTCGCAAACCGGGTTATGCCTAGTTAGAAGTAACTTTCTTCTACTCCATTTGGATACGAAACTGTACAGGAATTTAAATGTAGACTAGACAAACATTGGCTGACCCTGTTCGCAAAAGTTCCCTGAGGTTTGGTGACTGCCGCTCAACTCATGGCCTCATGAAAGCTTGTTAGTCATCTTGAACTTGCTTCTGTATTTCACCAGTACAGAATCAAGAACGTTCTCTCCAGTCGCAGTGCTAGGGGCTCTTTTTCGCTTCATAGCACAATAAACGGGACACTCGTTAATCGGAAGCTTATTTCATCCATGTATCCTGCCCTGTCCTCTCTTTCAACACCTTTCATAGTTGTGTGACCAGCTCTCATGGATGATTTGCACAACAAATGACTGAAGCTCGGACACCAGGAGACTGTCCAAACAGAGTGCATCACCACCATAGTAGTTCCCCATTTCAAGGGAGGCTCAAGTTGTAATGCGGCAAGCAGACAGGATTCAGCCTGCATCCAAAATCCCTCTAAATTGCTTGCGTTTTCGTTCCCCACAGGTTGTCTGACACTCGTAAAAGCCGGATACGCTAGCAGCAAGGATGCAGTGACCTCATGCTTACTTTACTGCAATTGTTATATTACCGCCATCTTTACTGAAACCCACCGTAGTCGTGTTCTTCGACAATAATTATGTCTTCACTCTGGTGGTTCCAAGCGCTCTTCAGCACTCTTCTCATAAAAGATGAGCACGGCAAATATGTAATTATCTTAAGAGTGCTGTACGCGCACAGTTCGGGCAGTGAGATTTTACGGCAAACAGCCGCAGGGAGGTGAGATAAGAATACCCTCTGTTATGTTCCTTTTTAGGATTAGGTTTTGCTGGTCATTATCTACAAAGCGTAGAGTCGCTTAATGGTGAGTAAATTCTTCAGTTAGTTTATGCCGACAACATTGCCCTTGCCTGTGACAGCTTTAAAACGTGCTAACAGCATCTGACGGCTTGGCACTGGCTGTCAGTTGCTTCTGGAAAGGCCTTGCAAAGTCTAAAGGCAAAGTTATTCTCCGACATTGGTACAAATCCGTCTGGCGCAGATCATTGGTGGTCGGTTAGAACTGGTACGGAAGTTTGAGTATCTAGGCAGCTGTAGGAAAGCTTGTGGAATAGAGGATGTGGTCACCAAATGTATGGCAAAACCTCGAGAAAATTTTCCACTTTCTACTATTTGTAGCGGCGAAGCGACATCATTCTGACCTTGAAGGGCAGAGTTTACAATGCAGGCTTACGTACAGCCTTCTTGCAGGCGTGCGACACCTGGCCCATCAGCTCCATAGACAAAGAGGCTAGTTACTTTTGATCAACACGGCCTTTGTGGCTTAGATCATGTATAGTGAAAACACCGCGTGAGCCATGATTGTGTCCGGTGTCACGTACTTGATGCAGGAAGACCGAATGACGCACGACCACGATTTGGTAGGGAAAAGAGGATGATAGGACGGGCGATGACTTGGTCAAGTGCAGTGAAAACTCTCACTTCGAAGTCAGCTTTAGTTGCTGTGTCAGAAAACGTACACTGTGGGGCTGTAGCAGACTGGAGATTCCCGCAGCTTGCCTGCATAAAATTCTAACTAAAACTATGATTTAATTGTGCACTTAGACGACCGGTGCAGTGTGTTGAGCTGGTTGTTATGTTTGACCGCTTGTGTCGAGCATCGCCATTTTTACTTGGCATTCAGTTCGGTCGCCAGGCGCGATCACTCCCGTGTGTTGTGTATTTTGCATTCCACTGACTAGCAGCATTCGTCACTGTCGTTTGGTATATAGAGATAAACAGGAAACCTTGTGTCGCAAAAATAGAAGTTTTCCAACAACACGATCTGTTGTCTAAAATTTGTATCTGAACTCCCGCTAAAGAGCCTGAATGCGATGAACATGTTTGTTTGGCTACACTTGTTGGTATAGCGAAGCGCCAAACTCAATGGCTACTTGCGTGTGCTTATCTTTGTTTCTTACCATCCCACTTTGGCTCCTCCACGGAAATCGACTAAAAAGTACTTGCGCAGTATGCTATTTAATATTATAGTACTTACATTTTAGTTCTTTCCCGCTGAAACGGCTATCGTTTCATCCTTCAAATTACTGCACTTTGGCTCAGCTGTTTTTCTTACCCTGAGCTACGACCAATTGTTTATGATGTATTTTTAAATTAAGGGAGTATTATTGCTGAGGCCTCGGAGTCTTTGTATGCACATCCTTGTAAGAAAATTCTAGATCCACGTCATGTATGACAAAATTCTGTTTTGAGATCTACGTTTTGATGAATTATTGTTTTTCCCAAGTTGAGCTCATCCGCGGTGTTTTTGGTGCTTCGTATTTTACTAGTGGTCTTCAAGCAAGGCTAACTGATTGTACTGGTAGTGGTGGCAGGTGGTTTGGTTTTGTCCAGTTACCTTTGTATTGGTCTTATTTCATCTTTATTCTGCGCAGTTGCTGCCATTCTTTTGAAAAAATGTTTGAATTACTCTACTTGCTTTTGGTTGTATTTATTCTTCACTCTGATGAGTCCTCTTCAAATGTACCGCTGGTAATTTAAAAACACCAATTTCACAGTATTATACATGTCGCTTGCCATTTTGAAGATATCGTCGATGTAACTAATGTGGCTTTCTAAACCTCGCATGTGTTTGGTGTGTCGGGTTGCGTTTCTTGTTGCCAGGTAAGGAAAATTACATCCTTCGGGTACGGAACTTATTTTAGAAAGTTAGATAAATGGTCTATTTTTTCCTGCTTCAACACCAACGTGCTGTTCCGTGATTGTGCTCTTTTGAATCCTTTGCACGCAACTATGCTTATGAAGTGTATGACATTTTTCAGTCACTTTGAGAGTTGATACGTATGTGCTGATATTTGAGCGAATGTGACTTCTGGTGGCCCAACAATAATCCTACATATAAACAGGTTTGATAATGGAATCTGCGTATTTCTTTTGTATTTACTGACGAACTGGATGTCACCGTATAAAAGTCTGCCCAAAGTTTTATATTTGTTAATACCAAAGGCTTGGTGCCATTTGCATCGAGTATCCAAAGTGTAATTTGGGGCTTTTAGTACAAAGTTTTAGTTTCTACGACCATACCATGGTTACAAGTCCATGGAGATCAGTGATTGCACTAACATACGTATTATCTGCTTAGGTATTTGCCACTTATAGCAAAATGTTAGTTAGAAACATCTCCAGCGTCAATTATATTGTTGGTTAGACGATACATGTTCATTTAGTAGAACGGCCGATGTTGGTTCCGCTAGGTTGATAGCTTTTGAGGTGAGAAATGTCCGCAATATAAAAACCATTACCGCGTCTTGTCTTACACTTACTTTGCGTTATTTGAATAATTGTTCAACCAAAATGACCAAACTCCTGGATTACACACCTATCTTTCGGGTGTTTTCATAGCTCTTTTACAACTCTGCAATTCGGGGAACCAGCCAACCACATGATAGAGTGGACTAGTATTTTACTTTTGTGTACGTAAACAGACTGCAAAAACGCAACCTTAACAAATTTTTTAATTTCATCAAGCCTGGTTCTAATCTTGCGATCTGTCGTACTTATTTCAAACAACCCAGAATGTATGTCTTGTCCCATTGTTATCGCCTTCTAGGATCGTCTGTTATCTCTTAGTGTGGATTACCGTTATCAAATAGATGGTGCGCTTTAATCAATCAGTCAACTTTGTCCAGCAGAACTGTATGCATCTTTAGTTTAACGTCAGAATGCCGCTGATTTCATCATGGTTACTTGCAGTGACGTTAAACACGCTGGTTTCTGCTCCATGACTGGGCTTTAATTTGTTTCTGTGTATTATTACATGTTGAGCTTCAAGTACGATCTTTAATGACATTAGTGTTAAATAAGCACAGTGAAGAAATGCAAGAAGCTTACGCATTTAGCTTCGAGTTGTTTTTTCAAACCTTTATTGAACCGTTTTTGGATACTTTGTAATACACCTGTTATCATTTTTAGTTAGTTTCGTTTGCAAAATTAAACCTAACCAATCCACTAAATTTCTTTAGGAGATGAACTTTGTCTTGTGTGCATAGATGACTAGCGCTTTTCAATTATTCAGTTACCACGATCTAATCTACGGTAAGGAGATTACTAGTTGTGAGCGATAATCATGAATGTGTATGCCTGCGATTAACTAACGCAGATTTTTATCCTTGTTGTAGCACTTCTTTTCAAGCCAATGGATAGCTTAGTGGAGCGCGATAATGCAAACTTGACTGCGACTTGCTAAGGCTTCGTAAAAAAGGTAGAGCTACTCGTTAGGGAAGGAATGCTGGATAGCAAAGTTTCTCAAATGGAACCAACCTCGCCTACTAGATATCTGAAATGATGGTGACGAGTGTATCAAGGTATTTACGTCCGCGTGTTAATTACTGTATAGCACATCGATGATTTATACCGGTGCAGTACGTCCAAGCCAATCACAAATAGCACAGACTGTACTGTTACACATGGAAAACGATAAGAATTTTACTATAAATGTTATCAAATACTCCACGAACAGTATTAAGCAAGCCAATTAGCTGAAATTTTACAAGTCCGTCAGACGTGACCTTGTAGTTATCCTTCTCAATGAGGACCACAGTTGTAAAAAAAACTCGTGGACTATACCGCGCTAACAAAATAACGACGCATGTTGAATGGCCACAAACTGCTGCAATTCAGGCAAGTTACCATCATTGACCAATAATAAACATGCTCAGAGCAATATCATGCATTATTATTCTACTAATAATCAAAACATAGTATTCATGGTCATTTAAATGGATATAATAAGTACCTTTGTGCTCTATTAGCGGTTTTTGGTCTTGCGTATGTCATACTTTAGCCAACTAAAAGATGAATACCTATAGTCGTAACCAAGTGAGCCACCTTACGTCGACTTAACACAACTAAACTAGGTGAACAGTCGCACCAAGCGACAACAAGAAACAGTGATTAATATATTTGCTACAGGACACTAAAGACCGCTGTTCTACTTACTCTACCTTGTAGCGACCAAAAGGATAACCACCATCTTTTATGTGCAATTTTCTTGCCGAGCAACTTCACACCATACTTTCTTTTTCTAATTAATCTGACACTACAACCAGGATGGCCTACATCTGCTTTAACACTTTGGGCTCGGTGAGTTACAACACTGACTTTCACTCTTTGTCACTTCGTCGGCGTTCATTGGGTTTTCGTCTATCTTAGCTATAGTCCGCTGTGCTCGACCATGCTATTTCTGCTATCGGCGCTCGATTACGCGCATCGTACTTGACTAGTAAATCCTGGTACCAAAACCATCCTCTTTACTATCTCTTGGAAAGGCAAGGGAAGAACCATGTGAAAGTTTATCATATATAACGTACCTGAGAATGTCCTATGTAGGCCAGACTTTTTGTTTTGGTAGTAGATAGAACGTAGTTGATAGAGGCTGGCAAATCATAATCAGCCATTTCATCCCAGGAAAAGTCCCAGTATGATTGATCGTCAGTAGTGAGTTTTGCATGTCCACGAGAATAATTAGTACCCCGACTGTTCCCGAGCCAAACATCATATCCAGCGTCGGCCAAGATGAAGCCTAAGCTCTGGTTTTGCAGGTTATTGACCCAGGTATGAGCGTTATCAAATAAACCATGCTGCAAAAAGACCACCTTATTGCCTTAAACAAATGCATCAGTGAAAATACATGTATTACCTTCACGAAATTTACTAGAGTTCTGCATTCGGATAAGACACAGAATATAATGATCCTCGGTTGTAACGTAATGCTCTTCTGTGTAATAGCTGTACAGTTGGATGATTTTGGTCTAAGGAAAAATTAGCCTGGCAAATACTTACAATATTCATCCACACCTCAGGATCAGTTGTCGGTGCCTCTTGAATTAAAAGAGATCCATTTTCTTTGTCAGGAAACGGGTGCACGAACGACGATAAGCAGAAATGGGCGAAAAAGAGAAGTAGCTTCTGCATAGTCACGAGAATTGGTGTAAAGGTAGTGCAGCTGGCCTAAAAATTTGGATTAAAATGGGATATAAGTGGCGATGGATAACGCGCATTGTAGCAGCATTCACTATAAAAGCGCTATTGTACAATATTTTATGTATTCTCAGAGGTGCATAAAAACGATATGGGCATGTAACTGGCGTACACGTTGTAAGGTATCCGCAATGGAATTATCGTTTCATTTGGTTACGGAGGGGTTTGTGTCTATTCGCAGTTGTTTTGGTTTTGTTACGATGGATGTGGATGACAAAGTTGCGTTTCTTGCTATGATTCTTGGTCTGCATCAGACACTAGACAAAGTTGTGGCGTATCGTACACTGTTTCGTTTACAAACAACTACCTGATCTTATAGACACCATGTTTTAATTGGTAGTGCGTACAAGATAAACGCCGAAATACAAATGCCTGCTGACATTCGATGGAAATAGATTTAGGATCCTTGTGTGTAAAAACGTAACTGGCTCCGTTTTGTTACAGAGTCGCACACGTCTGACATATTTGTTATGTTACTGACACACAAGAAGTTAACTTGGGATCACCGTAACAACTGTTGTGAATGGAGTCGCGAATGTTGTGTCCGGTAATTTGTGAGGTTTCTAAGCTATTACGGTTCATACCTGGGAATTTATTAGCACCAATTTGAGCGTCTCTCTGCTTGTCCTTCCTCAGAGCGATCGTTCGGCTGTAACGTATGTGTGCAGTACACCAATCAAAGCAGCAGGCAAGCGCCTTGTTTCCTACATTCATATGCCTCATTTTCGTTGTCGCGTACCTGTTTCATTCAGTAATTATTGTGTGTCCCCTACTTGCAACAAATGAGTGCATATGATTGATAATTTTTCCTTGTTTTCGCGTTGCTTATGAGCTTTTGCAACACATCTTACTTAGAGCAGCATATTTGCTTTGAACGTCTTATTGTCCATACGCATCATAAACGATGCTCACCTAAAGTAACATCCTGCACTACAGTTAAGCTTAGGAACCCTATGTTTTGGTTCCCCTGCCGGAACCTAAAACGACTGCAGTTAGTCGTACCGTCTTCAACGTTAATTTGTTCCCGTGCCCTTTTGTGTTAGTCAGAGTTTTATTGTAAAGGTTTTAAAGTAATTTTGTTGAAATGCTTTTCTAGTAGACACTTTGGTACTACTGTATTTTCAGATAACCATCGTATCATTGATCGGAGGACCTGTACTTGCTGCCTGCTGTAATTTAACAGCAACTGCTCCACGCAAAATTCTGCAAGACTGAAAGGTGGCAGCTGCTGTCCTTGTCAACCGTATGGATGACAGCCGTACTTAAGTTACATTAATATGCTTGGAAACGCTTATGTTTACAATATTTGAGGTCACTTTGTTGCTCGCCACTTAATACGAAATAAAAAGCATGGCTTCCTGTAAATAATGTCATAAGGCATCAAGGTACTTAGCTTTATAAATTAATTTGTCAGCGGTCTGCACGGAGACATATTGATAGACCTCTGTCACCCTGCACTTCATCAACCCGTGGTGACATCAACGAATGATTTCTCCGTTAAGCATACTCTCCGTATTGGGTATACTTGCCGCTACTATTTTGCACAGCAGCCGTTACGACAGAAGAGTCCTCATGTAGATGCGGATACTCCGGACACCTCGATCAGCACCACATTTGGTCAACTGTTCGACTTCCGTCCAATGTTGTAGGTTTGTTCGGACACAAGTCCAACGGACACATGCTGATACGCTTGCTGTCAGGATAGTCGCAGGTACCGCACAAAGTTGTATTCCCTGGGCTCAGTCCTGCACCCCCTATTATTCAGTATACATATGCTGTGCATTAAATATGGCTTATCCAGTGAACGTCATTTTAAGCTATACATTAAGCTTTCTTGCCCTTAACTTATGCAGTGTTATGCCGGTAAATAAAATACTGTTTCCCGGCTATGGTGCGGTATTTAAGGAATGAGGTCTTTTGAGTATTGAAGGTACAAGAATGTGTTACTGGGATGATTGAGGACAAGCGCAGCACTTCATAGCATGGACGCATTTGAGGCCTACGATTACCTTCCATGGAACGGCGTTTACAGAACCGACGTTATAGCAATAAGTTTCGTAATATATATATATATATATTTATACGTCTGCCTGAGCGTTGAGTGTTCTTGCAGTTCAAGGATAAGATGCTGATTGAGCTCCCCGGTGTAGCTGCGCCTGATGTAAATTTATATAAAGTGCCAACCTGTCTACTACCCACCACTTCGTCCATAATGACTCCGAGAGACCATTGGCGTTTGAGGGACGGGATCGAGTGCACCGTCCTCGTGGTGGTACTAGGTACAAAACGTGGTACCATACTCTGTGGAACGCGCTACGGCCCATCAACCGCCTTGGGTACGTCTGGTATGCAAGATCTCCCAAGGAGTTGGGAATGCTTCTGTTTTGATTGTTGAAGAAGTGAAGGTCGTCTCCGTTGATGAAACGTGGCTTCCCTGCGTATGCCTCCCAGTTTTATTCCTTTTTGTCAACGCCTGATATGGTGTGTGTATGTGTGTAGAACTGTGGATGGTGCAGCGCATGCCATCCATGGTCCCTCTATATGCGCAGGTGTCCTGTGGTTGTCGCCGTGGAGGCCACAGTAACAGGCAATTCCGGACACGGTAGCCGCCAACCAAGATGTAGTTGACATGATAAACAATTAGATTAAAGGTAACATTTGGCTAACCTTGTATGAGCACATTAGGATGTAAAGGATCTATGTGTATTATTAAGTGTTTTGTAAGCGTAGGTACGTTTGCAACAGACTGAGGACATTACTGTTTCGGGAATAGCGGTATTCAGTTAAATGAAATTTATAATAGGTTTTACTTGCAAATCCGGTCGCACGATGCAATTGTAATGGCGTTAGTAGGCAAAGACACGTTTTGCATGTATAAAATAGAAATGTTGCATTAACTTTCTTTCTCGTCGCTAAGCATTCATCTGTTGCCTATGTTTACTGATTTGAACTTTAAGCTGTTTTACTTTGTATACGTTAGTTATCTTGGTGCACATTTACTACTAATATACCACATGGTATCATTGTTTGTTTAGACATGTGCTTAATATCTTCAATCACTGAGTTTGTTAATAACCAGCAGTTTTATTTCAAATACAAGCTTTTATATATTATTGGGAGGCTCCACGAACTTTATAGCGTCAAAATGATAATTACTACCTTTTATCACAAGTTTGTTGCTGACTGATGGTAGATTATTTTTCTGGTTTTTATATTGCTTATAACCAGCTCGACACTCGTCTGCTCTCAAAGCTATCGTGGAAATGTTTGCTCCTGTCTCGCTCCTTCCGTCCACGTCTTTTTGTTGATCATAGAAATATTCTGCTGCGACACAATTCACTTGTCTTTTGATACCTGTGTTCAATTTCGAGAACCGCCTTGGAGTAGTCTATACAACTACTTACGTTGCACTTACGCTTCTACCAGAACTGCTATTAAACTAATACCCTTATTCGTTCCTACGCTCCAAATGCACAATTAATTGTAGTGCAATTCAGGCAAACAATGCAACCATTTTATTGCACGTTACAGAAGTACTGTTATATATTTCATCCATGCTTTCCGTTATGGTAAACATACATACATTACAAGGATTTTGCAGCAACAATAACGGACGCGGAGTAATGATGCATTTCTCTATTTAGCAGTGCCGTAACATTAAGCCAACTATTTACGTACCTGCGCCTTGCAAACCAAAGAACAACGCTGAAGCACAAATGCAGGCTACTGATTGATGATAGCGGCTAATATAGTCATTTCATACTGCCGCGTTTGATCTTACCTTGTCTAGAGAACCTTGTGCATGCAACAAAGTTCGCTATTTCTGCCAGCCAACTATTTATAACAGCTTATCAGTTATCGAGTTTAGACTAAACTGCTTACACTATAAAATGTTATGCATTATATATAACTTATTGATTTTTAACTGGTCCACTTCGCGTAGACTCATGGGTCTTTTCGCGGGTCCGGTCCATTCCTGCCTCCCCGTTATTTGCACAAAGCGGAGGATCCGGACTCTCCAAGATCCAATAGGTCGCAACAGACCTGCGGAGTTGGAAAGAGAGTGAAGACCACGTATATCCCTGCATAGCGTTGT
>OX104061.1:67385363-67439746 GCA_944474145.2 Dicrocoelium dendriticum
CTGGCTAGCTATCCCTACTATTAACTACGCAGTATTGTTACTGCACCGCACTAACCGCGTAGCTAGCGAGCATCCGTAAGTGGTAGAAGACAAAAACTAGGCAAGATCAGTTATTGAGGAATTCAGGTGCAACCGGAGTACAGAAAGGAGAAATCAGATAGGCACCGAATTCCCACACACAGTAGTTGCACGGCAAGGTCTCCTGTCAGTTACAAGTACTGGGGACGAACAGCGCATACAGTTGCACTCAGACAATCCCAGCGCTCAGACAGTCACATGTTTGCACGGGTACTCCACTAACGATCCAGTCATGTGCCGCCTCTGTCCTGAATTCCAGCCAAGTCTTTCACGTACTCCCTGCGGCTGTGCGATAACATTGAGTGTCTGGTTTTCAAGCTCCCGGCACAGTAAAAACCCGTCTATACCAATCACGTGCGTTGGTGGACACGTTGTGTACCAGCTAGCCTACTTGGAAAGACAGTCAAGCCTGGTTTAGACGGTTGCAGCCTTCAAGCTTTGGACCGTTCCGTTTGTCATTCTGGTACGTGGCTGGCTGCTTGTGTTGTCCTCTGGATGCAGTGGAACAGATTTCGTCAACAACTGGCCTCACCCACAGTTATCCTACGCGATCCGGGCTAAGTTAGGAATCATAGTGTACTAGACGGAGGCTGACCGAAGTAGTTCTGAACTGGGTACAACGAGTTCATTCTTCCACGGAACTGACAGACACAGATACAGGACGGTGGTTCTGCTACGATTACGGAGGATGTTCATACAATGTCAGCCGTGATTGCACAGTCGTAACTTTAACCACAACCATGTGCGAAGAATTTATAATGTTGAGACAATTAAGAGTTCCTTCACAAAACAAGCTGAATGGTACCAGATTCTTACTTAGATTGACTCCGGTATCCTTACTTAGTTTAAATATCATGAAATAATGATTTTCTGCTTTTAATACTACATCAGTGAAATTTCGGTTAGCTGAGTTTCTGTTTTTAGATATTCTGTAGCGCTGTTTGCCATGCATTTTTTCTTTGTCAAATTGTTCCGAGATCACGCTTGTTTCACTTTGCACACTTTCGACACCACAAAATGCATCCTGTTTGGTATTCATTGACTAACTCTCCTGTTGCGTATCTCGTCGGTCCGTTAAAAGCGGAGAGCGTGAATGCCAGTCTCGACTAAGTATTTTAGTAGGCTGAACTACACAACGAACAACTGCCTGTGTCAAGCGAACAAGAAAAAACAACATTTCGACAGGATAATCTGAATCCAGCTATTTCGCTTTTTTGTCAGCTGTTTACATTTGCTTAGCGGATTGGATAAATTGCACACAGAGATCATCAGGACGTAATATACACCACGTGCATTTATATAGCCGCCATATGAATGACACTTCCATCCTTATACACACTGCCGAGCAAGCAGAACAACTACTGTTGGCGCTAAGCAACTGTTACCCCGCAATCGAATTTACAGTTGAGAACGAATCTTACAATGTCTTAAAATTTTAGAAGTTCGCTTAAAAGAAATCTGAATGGTAAACTACCCTATGTTTGACATTTATTGTTCTATAAGATACCAAAGAACTCCGGTTCGTACCATCTTTATGATAGCTATCTAGCTATGCTCGGAGGAAGCGATAGCATGTGGGTTGCAACGCTTCTCCTCTACAGCACGCGAAAATGGACGTGCGGATATGTTCCTAGCAAAGTACTCAAACGGGAACGCGAAGTCCGAGAACGAACGGGTGACCCACGCCCCTAAGCAAAAAGTGTTCATAACGATGCAATTCAAAGGAGACTACAATAGCAGGAGATTCAGATATCGCCTCAGTCAATCGCTAATATAGGTAGTACGCTGTTAAGCATGTGGTTTGGCACCAAGTTAAAAAGTTGCCGTTTAAATCCACACTGGACATGAGAGACACTTGCGCTTCACCATAGGCGCTGCCTGCGTATTGTGCTGTTACAAGCAGTGTAAATGCATTGTAAGCATGTGTTATAATAATTATATGAATAATAGTGGAGGACATTAATATTAATAATAAGTATATTTCCCGATTGCACAAGAGGCTATCCATGGATTGTGGGCAGATCATGGGTAAAATAATTATCATTCTCATGCACAGCGCGGATGAGTTGCAGCACATGACTCGTGCTCTGCCTTTGACAGCGGTCAAATTCGGGCTCACTATCAACACATGCAAAACTCTGTCTCTTTCAGCTTTCACCGGAGGTACAATCTTAAATATTGTCGCGAATCAGCATTGGTGTTGAAGTATTTGAAACCACCTCCCGCTTCTGCTACCTTGGGGCTGGGAGGTCGACTGATCAGCAGCTACACAGTGAGCTGCGTATCCGCGTGTCGAAGGCAGCGGCGGCATTCTGGAAGCTTGAGTACCGAGTGTGCAACAACCATCAGCTTACCATTGACACAAAGCTGATGGTGTACAAATCCATGGTGCTATCAGTTTTTCTTTACGGCAGTGAAACGTAGACGATGTACTGGCGGGATGTGCAATATCTCAAGCGGTTCCAACAGCAGCGTTCCTAACGAATTTTGCGCATCGGTTTGGGAGATAGAGCTTCAGACACGAAACTGTTGCGACAAAGTGGGATGTATGCAGTGGACTGCATACTTTTGCTGAGACATCTGAGGTGGCTCGGTCTTGTGAGCCGTAGGGATTCGACGCTGATACCGAAACAACTCTTATATGGTCAGCTGAGTATTGGGAAGCGGCATGCTGGGAAAGCAAAGTTACGTTACCAGGACATGATCAAAGTGAGCCGCACACTTTCTAATCTCGATTGCAGGTCATGGGAATCGAAAGCGGTTGATCGGTGCGTATGGCGCGATCTCATCACGAAGGCGGTTGCAGAAGTGCGGTATAAAGACCTCATGCATGCAGAGAAGAAGCGGCAAGTACGGAAGCGGCAAGCACCGATGAATTGTACTCCATCGACATCAAGCGTATGGTGCTGTAGCACATGCGGTCGCGAGTGCCTGAGTCAGGCAGGCCTAGTGAGCCATGAGCGAGTCCACTCGGGACCACCACCGAAGCGACGACGGGTCCTGCAGAGAAGGTAGGCAGAACCGGCGCAGCGTTTGTAGGTACGCTGCATTCGATTTACTAACCGCGTGGTTGCATGCTAAGTCCCTTTATTTCAGGTAGTGGGTTTGCAATGTTATCATATAAGTGTCTACCAGTACTCCCTTCTCTAAACTTGCACACGTCGCTGAAGGTAATTGTAGTTTATTTCGATAACATTTTCGTGTTTGTGGCATTTCCGTAAAATATATTTTCTGATCTAGTGAACTTATTTTGGATTCTTTTGTAAACAACTTATTTCATATGCTCATTAATTTAAGCTTTATGTCACCGTTTTCTCATGCATTACTCGATTTATTTTCTTTGTTATCTTTCTTTCAATTGATTGGCTGTTGCTTGATATTCCCGGTGTGGCTGCGCTTGATGCGCATGTTGACAAGGTGCCTACCTGTCTATTACCCACCACTTCGTCCATACTGGCTCTAGGAGACAGTTGGTCGTTGCTGGAGGGGACGGGGTGCACGGTCCTTGTGGTCGTGCTAGGCTCGGAGAGTGGTTCCGTGCACTCAGTGTGGAGCGGACTACGGTCCAGCCACCGCCTTGTGTGCGCTTGATTCCCCAAATACAGCGTGCTTGTTTTTGCCTGTGAAGGAGTGTGTGCCGGCTCCGTTGATGAAACGTGGCTCCCATCCACATGCCTCGCGGTCTTATTCGTTTCGGGTTTACACTGGATATGGGGTGTGTGGATGGAGCTGTGGGTGGTGCAGCGCAAGCCACCCATGGTCCCTCTGTAGGCGCAGGCGTCCTGTGGCTGGCCACAGTGACAGGCAAATCCGAAACCGCATGCCGCCAACGATGATATCCAACTAATTTGGAATCACGTAACTTTTGTTATTGCTGAATTCTTTATATAATCTTTAATCATTGATTATATATTCCTTGGTCCATCCTGAAAGAACTCGTGTGGTGATTTACCCGATGGAAACATAGTCATTATCGAGTTCTGGTCCACGAATTTGCTAAGCTGAATGTGGAATGCTTTTGCATTTGTGCAAGACTTGATTGTTGCTGGTAGGCTATTCCACACAACAGCGTATCTGACGAGGAAGATGTTGGATCGGATAGCTATCCTGGTTCTCAGTACACGTAATGTACAGGTCTTGTTGCTTATATTCCGAGTGAAGTTATGTTGAATTTTAAGTGTACACAGCTTGGAATATGTCTTTTAGTTTATGAGCTTTTGTATCAGCATCATGTTATGTTTCAGTCGTCGCAAATAAAGGGGCTCGAGCTTAAGCTGCTGGCAGCGCTCCTGATAACTCAAGGTGGTTGATTTACTGAACATGCACTTAGTGAATGATCTTTGCAGGTTTTCTAAACCTTTCCTATCACCCATTCGTATGTTCCCATAGATAATGCTGCAGTATTCAAGGACAGGAAGTACAAGTATTTTGAAAAGCTCGAGTCTGACAAGGGTTGTATAGATTGTGCGGCATACGTTAGCCACAGATCGTTTGGCACGTGCTGTTTGATACTCAGCTTGCTCTGAGAAATTAAAGTTTGAAGAGTATCGTATGCCTAGATCACAGTTGGATAGTTTCACACAGATACGTTCATTGTTCAGTTTAACAGACCCTTCAGGGATTAAACAGCCGTGTGACATAATGCATCATTTACTAGCTGAGCAATCTAGCATCCATGTGTTGCACCATTTCTCAATTGGATCGAGGTCTTTTTGAACGAACAGCATTGCGCTATTGAGTTCGTCTCGTCGAAATTTAGAAGCAATCTTTATGTCATCGGCAAACAAAAATGGCCTGCCATGTTTTATGAACACCGTGATATCGTTAATATAAAGTAGATAAAGCGAAGGACCAACACACTCTTGGATGACGCCACTAGTGATTGGACGTAGGGAGGAGTTATGATTACCCAGAGTGATTATCTGGTAACGCCCATTTAGGTATGATGTCAACCAACCAAATAGTGGGTCTCTGATTCCAAACGACTCGATTCTTTTCAGTAGCCGCTTGTGGGGTACTGTCGAGTGCCTTCTGTATATCCAGGAACAGTATTATAACTGCATATTTCGAACCAATGACTTTTGTGATATAATCCAGGTATTGCAACTGACACGTTGTACAGAAACCTTTGTCCAGAAACCCATGCTGGGATTTCTTAAGTAGCCCATGACGATGGATAAAGTCTATGATTCCACTTAACTAACTTTTCGAGTAATCTAGTGATGACGGGAGTATGATGGATAGGTCGATAATTAGTGATGTGCTGATTTTCTCCCCCTTTATGACGAGGAAAAATAAGAGATGTTTTCCACTGCTCCGGAAAGTAGCCAGATTCTAAGGACAAGGTGGACATGTTTAGTAAAACCAGTGGTATGTCAGGTCCACCAAGTTTAGTAACTCATGGGGGGATGCCGTCGGATCCGGGTTTGAGCGATGGTTTGATGGACTTCATAGCCTGTTGGATGGTCGAAAGAGAAATCTTGACATTATCTATGCCGCTTGTTTAAAGTTCCGAGCAGCAAGGTATAAGGTCGGTTTTTACGTTTATGGAAACAGCGAAAAAAGTGCTAAACGCTTCACAAAGAGCAGGTGGGTATTTAAGGTGGCGATCTCCTCATCAATAAGTTCTGTAGTCAAAGACATTCGATTGTTAGTCCTACGAAGAAGTAATATGGCCAATTCCTTTCCTTTCAATGTCATCTGCAAGGCGTTCCCCTCTTCCTTTTCAATCCGTTTCATTTATGAGCGCTTGATGCAGGCGGTGGATTCATGCAGCTGTAATACTAGTGAGAAGTCTCTAGTTTTTCTGAATTTCCCGAGTAATTTTCACGTTTTCAAGTCACTCAGAGTGTCGCTTACATTCATTGGACAAGGAATGGCACGTTTATTATGCGGGACATGTACAGTTAGGATGTGATTGATCTGCTAGTAGAAATGTTCCACTGCTATGTGGGCGCTAGTGGAGAGAAAAAACCCATTCCAGTTAGAGGACCGGATCTGCTTTTCGAAATGTTCCCAGTCAATCCTTCGTATAGTATGCTGGGTAGGTTAGTCAAGTTTGGTATTCATTTCCAAGTGGATGGAAAGGCGTAGCATGTTCTGGTCACTGCCCTGAAGGTTGTCTAAGATGTCAATTTGTGCGTCAGGAATCCCCAGGGTGAAGATTAAATCCAGTATGTTGGCAGACCTATTTGGTCTGGTAACCCACTGAGTCAACCCCCCATTCTGATAGTCGATAAGAAAGATCTGTGCAATGATGAGGATGTTTGTGGTGACCAAGTAATATTCGGTAGATTAAAATCGCCAGCGCGTATCTTTAGACCGTGTGGTAACACGGATGGGAATTTAAAAGCCGAGGAGATAATTGCCATATGTTTGGCTGTCACTTTCGGAGGGTTGTAGATGCAAACGAGAAGTACTGTAGAGGAGGCTGCAGCGACCGATAGCCATAGAGATTCTGGGATATTGTTTAACTGTGGGTCATCAATGAACTCTACTCTGAAGTTCCGATGGAGATATACGATGCACCCACCGCCTTGCTTTGTGCTGCAATCTTTTCGAAATAGATAGTAGTTAAGAATATCTAAAGTAGCATCCAATGTATCAAGGGCGCACCATGTTTCGGTGACGAAGATTACATATCGAGTGTTCAACTGAGTATGCATGATTACAAAATGCAAATCGCTTTTTTATGGATCTTGCGTTAATTAGTATAAGTGAAAATATAGCATGCACAAAAACATTTTCTGTAAGTACTTCAAAGGATTAGGGATCAGAAATGACAGATAAAGAAGTTAACTAATGGAGTGGAGAAAATAAACCCATCGATGGAATGCTCAGGTGTAAGGCCATTGTTCGCGCTAGTAAGACCGGGTAGGCGCAAAAGATTGATGTCCAGAGGCAAGGTTGGGGTTTATCTGATATCTGGCTAACCGTGCCATGTGGATGAACTGCCAGAAAAGTGGACCAAGATAGGCTGTCTCTGCTGGGTGTGTCAGTAGTGGGAATGGGTGCGGAGCCATTCCCGCTTCCGCTAAAAAAGGGTTAAGGTAAATTGATGGATTCTGAAGTGCTGCATAGGTATGTCACATGACAGGTGGTGTTGTCAGGTTTTCAAGGTCTTTTGATTTTCATTTTTCTGTCTAGAGTTGTAGCGTGAGGCTGACAAGTATGCTGGCCTGTTGGAGGTTGGTAGGTAGGTGTAGCCAGAAAATAATTGTCATGAGTTCTAACAGGCTCGAAATGACGCGCAGCGTTGCGATGGCAAGACAGTTGTTGACATGCAGATTTGAGCGCTACTGAGTCCCTCATAGCTGCGTATTTTGTGTAAATACCAGTCGGTGATATATTTGTGTTTACAACATCAGCACGCAAATCTGGGGGCGCATCTTGACCTTTGTATCTGTTTCCCGGTGTTTTTATTTGGTTCCCGACAGTCACTTGTTCATCACATGTAACACTTCCTGTAGCGACTAAACCGTTTGAGGTCGGAGCAAAAAGGCCGGGGTCACGAGTACTGGCGTACGTTAAGTTCGATTGTCATACAGTAGGCGTAGAGATAGACGGTGGGGCAGGGTTATTTGATATTACTGCTCCTAGTCGTCGAGATCCACGTTGGTAACTGCAGTTGATACATTTGGTGTGCCATTTTCATGTGGATTTGTGTGCGGTTTATCAGCGTAGCTGTTACGGTTTTTCGGCGGTTTCGGTGTAATTCTGAGGAGGGATCGTTGCACAGGCGTACGATCCGCCTTAATCAAAATATCTACATACAGTAATGATATGTTGGCTGCGCAAAAGCAATCTGCCGATTCTTCGCTTGAACATTTAAAAATGACTGGACAGCAATGCCTCGATGTTTTCTTTTTCAGTCGCAGACATTTACAGACGACATCGGACTTGTTCCAAACGCTAAGTATATTCGTTATCACTTTGTTCAAACTGAATCAGCGATCACATTTGTTACTCTACGGTATCTTTCGTGTACCTCTGAGGAGATGGAGTCTATTAGTTGACCTGACTTTTTGAGGTGAACATGATCAAACTTATCACATGGGTTGCAAATGTAATCTAGTGAAACTAAGTGATTTTTAGGGGTACATAGAAGACCAAAATGTTCTTCATTTCCTCGACCTCTGATTGCAAGGAGCAGACTTTAGCGCTAAGTTCAGATGTGAGCTGAGAGGCCGGAGAAGAACAGTCTATACCATTTCCGAGTCATGTTAGGCCATACAGGTAGCGACTTAAGCTAACGAGCTATCAACTTAGTCTGGTACGCTAACAGGTTACTCCTTCCGATGAACTAAGTTAAGTCAGGCTACTGTGACATGCGCGCACCGTCGTGTGGGTGGTTCCTTAGGCAAGCGCTGTGGGCCAATAACATGTCGAATGCATAGTAGACATAGCAACGTGTACGCATGTGTAGGGTAGGTGGGTTAGGGGAATCACTACAGCCCGGAGTTTGCTCGTGTGCGACTTGGTACATGGGCGGTGACGGATTCCATGACGGCGGATGGGGGTAGTACCTCGTTAATATCTGAGGTCACCCACGGCAGGCTAAGAGGAAACGAGGTCAGTGTATGATAAGGAAGTTGAGCGCGATTCACAACACCATTATAACAGAGGCTGTTATGGAATCGGGTCACTGGCTACTCGCATTCTGACACGGCCGACAATCCGTGTCACTAAGCTAAACCCCAGGCGCTTGTCCGTACGATCTACTGCGTGCTGTGAACACATGGCGCGCACCGGGCACTAGGCACAATACGAGTGGCGCATTGAAGCGCGTTGGCCACAGGTGACTTTGGTCACACCGCTAAAT
Organism: Dicrocoelium dendriticum; assembly: GCA_944474145.2. Lineage (NCBI taxonomy): Eukaryota > Metazoa > Platyhelminthes > Trematoda > Plagiorchiida > Dicrocoeliidae > Dicrocoelium > Dicrocoelium dendriticum. The sequence continues at coordinate 67,394,263 of OX104061.1, forward strand.
CGCATGTGCACCGGTAGACATAGGCACATGCACTGGTGAGATGGTACCAGCGCAGAAATCTTTCTGGCGTCCTACGATTGCGATGGGCGATGTATCAAGGTGGAAAATAAGATGGTAATGCAGCTGACATATGAGTTGTCTTAGTGTTTGTTCCACGGCTAGCACGCAATGCGCCTCAAAGCAACGTGTAAAAGTTACACGGAGTATTGTTTAGTAGGGGCAATTAATTGAATGCTGAAAGAGTCCCGTAGGTAGGTAGGGGTAGACCACAAAATCCAAAGATTATAGTGACACACAGTTAGGCGTATACTGATGCTGCGGTGATACCATGATTTGCTATGGGTCGAGAAGTAGTGATGCAAGGCGGCGCTGAGAATGGGATGTCTACACACGGAGCGGCTTACGGGCTGCTTGTACGCTGTCGCGTGCTCCCACAGGAATGCCTTCCTACTGAGGGCAAGTGTGACTGAGTCTCGCGTGTTCCGCAGACAATCAGCGCAGCATATCAGAGCGTGGGAAGTTCGACGCTGTCCATCTACAAATAAATAAATAAATAAATATTTTATTCTGGTTATGTATTACATACCACAAAGCCAATGTTTCTGCATATAGAGTGAGTGACCAACCATTTTTTAACCAGAATGAAGTATCTATTGGAGGGTGGATGAGCAACCTAGATTAGTACTCGCTTCTGTGTGGACTAAAATCGACCATTAAGAAAGTGCTTGAGCCACCTGGCTGTCGAATGTGTTCGCAAACAGCAACGAGTCGGATGCTTCAGGAAACGGTTCATGGTCCCTTTACTGCTATACTCGTACTGTTTCGGTGCCATAGGTATTTTGTTGACACTCAAAACTTGTTCTCGGCTCTCGACGGTTCGTGACATATGCTAATCGCCTCACAGCGTAGCTGGTAACGGCTTTAAGAACTAAGGCGTTGGCTCGGGTTACAGAATAGTTAATCGCTTCTCCTACCTTGGCAACTGAAAAATTCCATGTGCAGACAACACACTTGCACATGCATTCACCTGATCCTCCTATCCTTTGCAGAATACATGCACGCCAAAGTTATCTGGAGACATAGATGATGAAGCCGGAGGCTAGGCTGGTGTACCAGTTGTGTTTACTGCGCGCGCAGAAGCAGCGCTACTTGTTTGGATTCTAATTAACGACTAATCCTGTGCAATTTAAGTAAAAGCCTCCATACGATTGTGCAGCTGCGAGGTAACCAAACACTGTTTGTTTGACGCAACAGTGAATGTTCCCACGGGTTACAGCCCGGACATAGCTAAATATAACTTCTACCGTCAACTATCCTACCTACTTCATAAGAATCATTGCAAGTATATGGTGGTTCTCATCGGAGACCTCAGCGCACCGGTTGGTAGGCTGGAAGCTTTGGAACAAGATGTCGGTAGTCCGGATTGCAATGATATTCGCGTGACGGCTTAAGAAAGCGAAATAAAAGTATCAGCAGTATGTCATTACGCACTACCGACAACATGCTGCCATGCAAGCACCATCGGTCACACGTGGACTAAGGATGCTAAGAGAGTCGCCCGGTCCCGACGCAAGCTCCAACCAGCGTTGTCAGATTACGAGACAAGCTGGTTACCTTTAGGCTACGGGATTGAGGAGGTCGAGCGCCACAGATCTCTGCTGCTCACGGTCGTGGATACAGACTGACCACATGGTGATGGATTACCATTGACGAGGCCGTTGATGGGAGAGCAGATCAAGTTGAAGTACTTAACTCACTTCTGATCACGCGCTTGTATGTACTAGAATCGTTACAGGTTCCGGCCCTCCCCCACTCAGAAGGGAGTGTAAACAGGTCAGTTGCAGGTGCCTTGTCCGCTGTGCCGTCACATTTTAATCTGACTACAGAATCCACCTTTTCTGATGAAATTATTAGTGTGATACGCTTCACTTGCACAAGTAGAAATGAGTTACAGCCGAACCGCGACTTCTTAACGTGCTTTCGGTTACTGGTAAAACGACGGAAAGACCGGCCTGTTAGTTATGAAATGAGCAGACGCAACTGAAGAGTAAAGCGCCTCGCCTAACCGCATTCATCATACTTGCCACACTGGATTCACCTAGCCTCATTATCCTATGGTGTGTTCCGATGCTGCTGGAAATCTTAACCGAAGTCTGGACTCCCTGCAGTGTCCTTTCAAACACTAGGTTTGTGTGGTGGGGGCGTTATCAACCGCATTGCATCTGGAGGTTGCGTTACATCGTCCGATTTCATCTGCCTTACAGGTTTGGTTAACCCCACTGATGAAACCGAGATTACGAGTCTGCAGGAGAGAACGAATTACCCTCAGTTGGATTCCTGCGTTCCTTGTCCCTGGATATACACCCCCTCACGGATTAACACTTGGCTCCACAGTCTATGCGGTTCGTACACTTGACAGACCGTAACCACTAAGTATCACAAATCACCGTAGGGGGACAGCTATGTTCCGTGACCACAAGGAAAAATCACCTGCACACTGGGGTCTTGCAGCGATGACGAATAGGCAACGCCGACAGGCAGATGACTGATCGCAAACAGCTGACCAGCTTTGGGTCAATGAGACAGCCAGTTTCGCGAGATGGGATAGAGGCAAACGGTTGACCCAATACATAGGCTATTTGCGGGGGGGTGGAAAATGAGACGTAGAGAAATAAATTGTCAGTAATACTGTGAACGGGCAGTTTACCGAAAAGCGATGGCACGAAGAGGACCGTATGCCCACCATTCCATGGAAGTGAAGCGCAGAATAATGAAAACGTATGAGGAGGGAGCGGATTGGAAGCAGGTTGCTGGTGTGCTTAATGTGAATGTGAAAACCTGCCGCAGCTGGATTCGTATGTGGGAGTCAAGCGAACCAAGGGGACAGCATGGAGGGGTTCGTCGCAGAGCGTTGACAGATAGTCATGTGGACGCTCTGGTTGAGTGGGTCTCTGCGGAGCCAACAATTACCCTTGAAGCTCTTCGATTGCGGTTGAAAGCGGAGTTTGAACTTGAGGTATGCACCAGCACGGTCGCCAGGTACTTAGACGGCCGGTTAATAACCATGAAGAAGTTGCACGCTATTCCGGAGTCTTTGAACACGTTAGAGAACAAGAGGCGACGGAAATCATTCGTGCTGCAGCTGATGCATTTGGAGGCAGAAGGAAGACAACCAGTGTGGATAGATGAAACAAATTTCAACCTTTTCTGCGGGCGCACCAGGGGGCGCTCACTTCGTGGTACTCGGGCGCAATGTACCATGGCGAATACTAGGGGTCAGAATCTACACCTAGTTGGCGCCATGACGAGGAATTCCTTGATAGCTTTCTCCGTTTTAAGAGGCAGCTACAACAAAAATAGGTGTGCTCATGCGTTTTCATTATTCTGCGCTTCACTTCCATGGAATGGTGGGCATACGGTCCTCTTCGTGCCATCGCTTTTCGGTAAACTGCCCGTTCACAGTATTACTGACAATTTATTTCTCTACGTCTCATGTTCCACCCCCCCCCCCGCAAATAGCCTATGTATTGGGTCAACCGTTTGCCTCTATCCCATCTCGCGAAACTGGCCGTTTGGTTATATATAACGGCATATAAACCAAAGTTAGAAGTTTACGCAGGCAAGCTGCGGGGATCTCCAGTCTGCTACAGCCCCAATGTGTACGTTTTGTGACACTCCAACCAAAGCTGAGTTCGACGTGAGGGATTTCGTTCCACTTGACCAAGTCACCGCCTGTCCTACCATCCTCTTTTCCTACCAAATCGTGGTCGCGTCACTCGGTCATCCTGCATCAATTACGTGACACGGAACGCAACCATGGCTCACGCGGTATTTCCACTATGCATGAGCTAAGCCGCAAAGCAATGTTGTTCAAAAGTAACTAACCTCTTTATCGCTATCGAGCTGATGGTCCAGGTGTCGCATGCCTGCAAGAAGGTTGTACGTAAGCCTGCATTGTAAACTCTGCCCTTCAAGGTCAGAGTGATGTCGCTTCGCCGCTACAAATAGTAGAGGGTGGAAAATTTTCTCGGGGTTTTACTATACGTTTGGTGACCACATCCTCTATTTCACAAGCGCTACTACAGTTGCCCAGATACTGGAACTTTCGTACGAGTTCTAACCGACCACCAATAATCAACGCCGGACGGATTTATACCAAGCTCGGAGAAGAACTTTGCCTTTAGACTTTGCAAGGCCTTTCCAGAAGCGAATGACAATCAGTGCTAAGCCGTCAGATGCTGTTAGCACGTTTTAAAGCTGTCACAGGTAAGGGCTACGTTGGCGGCATACGTTAACTGAAGAATTTACTCATCAATAAGCGACTCTACGCTTTGTAGATAATGACCAGCAAACCCTAACCCTAAAAAGGAACATAACAGCGGGTATTCTTATCTCACATCCCTGCGGCTGTTTGCCATAAACACTAACTGCCCGAACTGTGCGCGTATAGTACCTCCATGATATCTACATATTTGTCGTGTTCATCTTTTCTGAGAAGGGTGCTGAAGAGCGCTTGGAACCACCAGAGTGAAGACATAATTATTGTCCAAGTACACGACTACGGTGGGGCGCAGTAAACATGGCGGTGTTTTAATAACTGCAGTAAAGTAAGGATGACGTCACTGTGTCCTTGCTGCTAGTGTATCCGGCTTTTACGCGTGTCAGACAACCTGTGGGGAACGAACACGTAAGCAATTTAGAGGGAATTTGGATGCGGGCTGTATCCTGTCTACTTGCCGCATTACAACTTGAGTCTCCCTTTAAATGGAGAACTATTATGGAAGAGATGCACACTGTTGGGACACTCTCCTGGTTTCCGAGCTTCATTCATCTGTTGTGCAAGTCATCCATTAGAGTTGGTCACACAACTTTGAAAAGTGTTGAAAGAGAGGACAGGGCAGGTTTCATGGACGAAAAAGGCTTCCGATTAACCAAAGTCCCGTTTGCTGTGCGATGAAGCGATAAAGAGCCCCTAGCACTGCTACTTGCCAGAAGGTTCTTGATCCTGTACTGGTGAAATACAGAAGCAAGTGCAAGATGACCAACACGCTTTCATGAAGCCATGAGTTGAGCGGCAGTCATCAAACCTCAAGAAACTTTTGCGAGCATGGGCAGCCATGGTTTGTTTAGGCTACGTTTACATTCCCGTACAGTTTCGCTTCCCAATGGAGCAGAAGCAAGTTAATTCCAACTAGGCACAATCCGGTTTGCGAAGAACTTGTTTCTTAACTCTAGCCTAGATCTATGCTGCTTCAAGTTCATGCAATGACCACGCAAGTTTTATGACGTAGCCGGTTCAAACAGATCAGTGGGTCTGAGGTCAAGGAGATTCCTCATGATTTTGAAGGTGTCTATTGATTCAAATTTCAATCTGAGTCCTGTCATTGAAAACAAACCTAAGTTAGCTAATCGATCTTCATACGATAACCCTCGTTGACCTGCCATCATTCTAGTTGCCAGTGTTTGCACATTTACAATACAAATAATAGCTTACTGCATATAAGATGCCCAGGCCTGCATACAACGTTCCAGCTGTTGTTTGACCACAGCTTTCAAGAAGGGAAAAGGAAATATGTATGCTTCTGCAACTTCCTTTAACAACTTGCTATTCTCACGTTTCTACTTCTATTGGTGAGGGTTGATCCAGGTGGACGGTCCAGGAAAAAAGCAGACTGCCGGAAAAGTAATATGATAACTGGTTGTACTGATGTCTTTTCTAATTGTTCGACGCAAAGCTCCAAGCATTTTGTAAAGCAAGGAATTAGATGCGCACCCTCGTCGCATCCAGCATGGCTAACACCAAGGCTGTTGATGCTCGTTTTTTGATGCAAACGGAATAACTAACGTTTGTCACCGACAGAGGAGGATATTTCCATATCCAATGAACGATGAGATCATCTGGGGTCACAACGTGCAGGTTAGGGATTGGGCTTTGCATTTGAACTCATTCCTGCTGATAGTAACATTTGGCAACTATGCGGTCGGTGATATTTAGCTGTGCTCGGTTAGCGTCTGCTCAGTCCGGATGCTAGGGTAATCATTTGCGCACCCAGAACACCTGACTTGATGGGTTTACAAGTACCTATGCACTCGCAGTGTCATTACGTACGCCCACCTGAACGCTCCCACAGGTCGGCACATAGAACTGCATAGTAACGGTCAAGCACCACGCTCTAAATCGCTCAGCAGTTTTCTACACAGCCACTCCAACAGCAACTAATTGCGACGGGAGTGAACTTAAGTCCATGGCTGTTCCGAGGCTGGCGGGCGCTACCTCACTCTTCTGCGGGTGCTATTTAGAAAGTCATTGCTCGTGAGAAATGGACGAGCATCTTCACACAGGTGTATCAACCAACCACCGTTATCCTCTCGGCAGCCTACGCCTTGTTGGACCCCTAGATGCAGCTTATCAGTGGACAGTTTGCCCAGCTGGGCGTTTGGATCACAAGCTGGCAAAACACCATCACTATTAGTTTGGTAATGAATGGGTTTGTTCTATTAGTGATGCAAGCCAGCTTTCATCTAGTCAGCGCTAAACTTAACGTTACGAGTATGCCGCAAAGAAATAACGTGCACCGTTTAACCCCACTCGAGTTCGAAACCATGAATAAGCCGGCTGCTCTGACGGCGCACACCCGCCTGTTGGCTGGGAGCCAATTGCTCAAGGCAGTTTTAGCCCGGTGACTAAGATCAATGCTCAGGCCGGTTTCAAGTCAATTCATGTCAAGCAAACGATGCACTGTATGCACTAATGAAGTCTGGATATCCATCTGCAACACACGTTACAAGCCCAAAAATGTAAATAAAAATATAACAAACGCATATGAGGCGTCGCGAATTTGAAAAGGTGGCAGCGGTGATCTTATCAATACACGGTAGCAACAAGGGCTTATTTGACTACGTTTTGATCCCTCAGAAAACGTGACAGATAGAGAATAACTGGTCTACCGTAAGCCCGTGTGCGGTAACAGTGGTTTTGTAAGTTTGTTTGGTCGAAGAAGTTGAGATACATTACAACAGTGAACGATGGAGCGGGCGAGTTGCATCAGTCTTCACAGAAGCGAAGATAATTGGATGCAATAAGGTCATTGAACATTAAAACTGAAATGCCGCTGCATCGGACAAGATGAATCAGCGACCGGTTGATCATTTTAAATTGTCCGTACAGGAACTATCGCAGGCGACCAAAACCTCCAGTGCGGTATTACACAAGGAGTGGCAAACCATGCGATCAAATAACCACAAACCGATGAAGATGTAACTCTGGAAACATAGAACGTTTGTCTCCTGACTTTGGTGAATGTTTCCTTCACGTGTAGGGACCATGTGAGATCTCGACTCCTAGATATTCCACAACTGTGCAGGCGTTCGGATTGTCGCTGTCAATAATAAGATGCCGCAGGATCTTCTGATAACAAATTTCCTTGGATAGCGTAAAGGGAACATCTTTAATCCTTGATGCGATGAGTGAAAAACGGCAAGGTTTGGATCAGACAAAGAGGTTGTCCAAGAAGCATTGCAAAATGGTCGATGAACCTGTGGTGTGATTATGCAATCCATGGATCAGATCACCAGCATGCTTCAGCAAGGTGGCTTCCTTTGGCGCGGGAATTGAATTAAAATATTTGAAGGATATGAATAGGGACAACACAGCCCCTTGAAAATACCTAAGTTTCTGGTTACTGAGAAAGAGCTTTTTCCCCTATCTTGGTAAACTGCGTAGGTTGGCAAAGTTGTCTAAGACGAAGTTCTAATGAAGATCGAACTTCAGAAACGGGTAGATCGTCTATCAGCAGTTCACTCTTTACGTAACCAAAAGCATTGCTATAAGTTAGGGAACAGATCCGCCTGGGTATGTTTGTACCGTTGAGCGATTAAGGCGCAACGTGTAGAAGTCGGTCTAGTGCATCCAAAGTGGATCTTAAATTGCGATAGGAAGACCAAAAATGGAACAGTTTATCTGGTTCGGAAAAGCATTCTTTCGAGAATAATTCGTTTAAAAATCTAACTCCACCTAAGCACAAGCAACGGCCCGGTACTTATAGGTTCCCTTTTTTGGTACAGGTGTAATGTGAGTGATTCGTCAGCAGTGGGGTTAGAAGCAACCTGTCGGAATCCATCGAAGTTCAGTGCGACGTACCTCAAGGCTCCGTACTTGGACCCCGCCTGTCCCTGGTTTTCATGAATGACCTCACAAACGTGCTATCTTCTGTTTGCTATTTGCTGATGATCTAAAGGTATGGCGTACTATAGCTGCAGTGGAGGATCACACAGTGTTACAGGAGGACCTGGACAAAGTGTACACATGGTCCATCGAGAACATGCTGCATTTCAACGACACCAAGTGCAAAGTCCTCAGCGTACGGCGCAAGAGCATGCACAAGTACCGCCTGGGACCACAAATTCTACAGCGGGCTTCTCACGAGTGCGATCTCAGCGTGAAAGTTCACGATGACCACGGTTGTTTGAGGCATATGCAAAAGTCAGTTAAGAAAGCAAATAAGTACCTCGGCTTTCTTCGCAGAGCTTTCGGGAAGTTTGGTCCTTCGGTCTTTCTAAAAATGCTTAGTGCGTACGTGAGGCCGCACGCGGAATACGCTATTCAAGCTTGGCAACCCTGGCTCAAGCACCATCTCACCGCGCTCGATACTGCACAACGTAGGGCAAGGAAGGGCGCCAGAGGTTTGACCAGTCTCCCCTATCCACTCAGGCTGAAGACTCTCTAAACCTACAGTGGATGTTATCAGCGTCTAAGTGGCGATCTCATAATGGTGTACCTGATCCTGAGAAACCCCAAACACCCATGCCATTCCCTTCTAATACTCAGTCAAAACACCCCGCTAAAAGGTCACCAGTTTGAGCTCGTCACGCAGTACAGCCGCCTGGAATGTCGGCAAAACTATTTCTCCCTTCGAGTGTCCCAGCCTTGGAACGCCCTCCCGGGGAATGTAATTAATACACACACCCTATCTCTTATCGAAAATCACCTTGACGATACTCTGTCACATCTACACTACGTGATAAAGCCCAAAACCACCAGATGTTGGCACTAATGCACAACAGGCAGTGGACAGTGCCATAACCCTTCTCGAGAATGAATCACTCAAAACTCCTTGCACAAAATCTGATAAACGCTACTACTGTAGAAACCGGCTTTCTGTATCCCACCGACCCAAGATAGTTGCACACGAGTAAGCGTTGTCCTTGCTATATTTCTTATTTTTTCTTGCAAATTACGTGATCAATAACCACTCCCCTTATTGCTTTGTGTGCGTACCTTCTCATTTCAAACGCCCTTTATACGGCAGTGCAGTTAAATCTGTGATTGCCGGAATCGAACACTCCATTCTCCTTTGATTTATCTTTTCTCACTCTAAACACCCTACGGGACATGTCAAGCACTTGCCTATTTGCCCACTATAAATCATTGTTTATTATTCATTGTTTTCATCTAGGCAATGGTGTACAGTTCAGAAAAGGCTGCGTCAACAGTTTAACATTGCGTCATCCCCTGACAAGCGCAGTGAGAAGGTGTCGCCAGTGTCGCATTGGGAGAACTGCATAGTACGTACAGCGTTTGAATGTTGCAAACGAGTTTCCGATACGTTGCAGATATCGGTCGTTAGGGTCTCAAGTGATCGAGCGGGTGCTGTTTGTTGGCCGATTTACAACAATGTGGGCATATCAAGGACTTCAAAGACAGACGGAAGAAGTGACCTCGTTTGCTTGATTAAACATTGACTTGGCAACAAGAATGGGGCGACACTCTAAGATTACGTTACGGCAGAAGCACGAAGACAAACAGCAATCTTTAAATAACATAGAGGACGGGCAGAATCGGGGGATTGAGAACAGGGGGACAAAAGTGAAGTTGCAAAATGGGAATAAGGACCAAACCGTATAAAATAGGAAGTAATAGACAAGAAGATTTGATCAGTGGCATGCTCACTTCTATCTACTCTGCTCGATGAATCGCGACGGTCAGAGCACCAAGCAATTGTTTGAGGAAGGTTTCATTGGATTGACAAAAAAAACTTAGCAAAACAATGGGTTAGCTATGCGAAATACGATAACCGCTATGTACAACTATTACGAATTTCACTCCTAATTAGCAGGTTTGTTGAAATTTGCCTCTAGCGGTCATGAGTTTGATCCCCATTAGGGGACCGAGGGTATGCATCCCACTGACGAGGCTCAATAGGACGCAAAGCGTCTGGTGCTTTTCCGGACTAGGCTGTGCTATGTAGCTCTCGAAATATCGGGATGAATACCTTACAATATTACAAATTTGACAAAACATTTGACGAACTCAAGTAGCATTGTGAAAGTAATGAAAAGCATCATCATCATCATCATACACGTTAGCTAAAGGTGGGGAACACCTGAGCTACTGTGCCGCAATACAGAGAAAAAAGGAGAAAAATGCAACTAATGCAAGCCGGCTGAGCTACCGGTAACGGATGGGCATCGTTTCGGCAAGCCACCATCCGGCTACTGTGCATCAAAAAAACTATGCGAAAATATACCAGCTAAATAATGAGGTCGTGTTTGGAGGGGGAGGCTGAGGGATGGGGTGGGACAAAGAAACTCACAGCACGAACGCCACTGAGGCCGACTCTTAGCCATATCAGCAAGTGTATCCAACCAAACGTGTTCATCGTCTTTCGGACCCCAACCAGGGAGCCGAGACGCTCCAACCGAGGCCAGCTCAGAAGTGAGGGCCTTCATTCCTCTAGACCAAGTCATCGCTTGGCCACCCCTCTTCCTTTTCCATCCACACCCTCGATGCGCAAGCAACGCGCGTCACGGGAGTCGGTGGGCTGGCATGCGCAACATGTGGCCGAGCCATCGGAGCCTGGTGCGTGAAATGACGGTGCTGAACGGTTCATTTCCTTTTGCTGTGCCAAAAACAGGGCGTCGAACACGCTCATTGCTCTTGCGGTGTTCCCACCAGATGCGAGCTAAATTACGAAGGCACCGGTGGTCGAACGTAACTAGCGTCTTCAGGTCCGCTGTTTTAAGCGGCCAGGTTTCACAAACGTACCGTAGGATCCAAAGTACTGCTGCATTGTACACTCTACCCTTCAGAGCAAGAGTGATGTCGCGCGGGCGCCATAAGTGGCGAAGGTTAACAAAAGCGCCCCCAGCTTTTGCTATACGGTTTGTGATCGCAGCCTCAATCCTACGGGCGCTGATACAACTTCCCAGGCAGTTGAATTTTTGTACAAATTCTAGCTGATCCCCACCAACGGTCAGCGTAGGAGGCGGTCGAGACCAATCTTGGAGGAACGCTTTGTACTTCGAGGGTGCGAAGCAAAGCCCGAAGTGACGGACAGCTAGTGCTAATCTGTCCAGTGCCGCCTGACACGTTTGTGAGCTGTCAGAGATTATGGCAATATCGTCAGCATACTCTAAGTCAAGAATTCGTTCTCCTGGGAACAGATCCACACCTTCTAAGTCGTGTCCTGTGAACGCGATGTTCATGACTTCGTCAACAGCCAAGTTGAAGAGGAAAGGTGACAGCGGGCATCCTTGTCTCACGCCGCTGGAGAAACTAAATGGCGACCACAACTTGCCGTAAGCCCACACTCTGCCCGAGCTACGCGCATATAATTCTCAGATAATATTTACATATTTCTCAGGTACACCTTTCCTGAGTAGACAGTCCCAAGGTGCATGACTATCCACCGAATCGAATGCACCTTTGATATCGAGGAATACGACAACGGTGGGCCGCCAATATATGTGACGGTGCTCCAACAACTGACGTAAGGTGAAGATGTGGTCAAAGCAGCTACGACCTCGACGAAATCCAGCTTGCTCTTCGCGAATCTGGCATTCACGAGTGCCAGTCAGTCTATGAAGTATGACAGAAGCAAGCAATTTGGAGGCGATGGAGATCAGACTAATTCCACTATGGCTGCCGCATTCCGATCGTGAGCCTCCTTTGAAAATTGAGACTATGATGAAACGGCTCCAATCGGTTGGGACAGTTTCCTGCTCCCACACTTTGACTAGTAACTCGTGTAAATCATCCACAAGAGCAGATCCCCCGAATTTGGAGAGGGCTGGAGGAAGATCATCTGGTCCCGCGGCTTTATGTAACTTCAGCAGTTCGATCTCACGTTCGACTTCTGAACGAGAGGGTGGATCCAAAGGAACAGCCCACGGAGCAGGGCGATCACTGGTCGACGAGAAATCTAACGATTCCGACCGATTAAATTGCTTTTCAAAGCGCTCATCCCAACGCTCTAAGCGTTTTGATAAGTTGTGGATAGGCTGTCCACTCTCGTCACGTATAGTTTCACTAACACCAGGTCTCCTGCTGCATGTTTCCCGTATCAGACGGAATAACTTACGATGGTTACCAAGGGCAGCGGCCTTTTCCATCTCTGATGCACGATGAGACCACCAGGATTCGCGGTCTCTCTTCAGGCTAGCACGGAGTTTTGCCCGAAGCTCTTTGCGAGTTTCATTGTGTTCGCTTCCAGCCGGAATATGCCGGCGAGCATCTATAAGTTTCAGAGATGGCAAAGAGACCCAATGTCCATGTTGGTGATTAGACACACCACATTAGGATTTTCCTGCTGCTAGTAAGGTTTTGTGAATATGAGACCAGTGACCTTCAATTGCATCCAGTGAGCGCTTATTCAACTCGCATGACAGCGTACTTCGATATGCATTCAGAACAGCGGGCTTCGCCAATTGGCTGGTGTCACAGCGTCGTCGTGGGCGTCCGCCAAAACACATCCGCAGGTCAGCGCATACAAGTGCATGGTCTGTGTCCACACCTGTGCTCCAAATCGAGCGACAGTTCTGGACGCAGCCTCTCCATCGGTAACTTATCGCAATGTGATTGATTTGCGTCCAAGGCTGGTTCGAGGCTGGTGAGCGCCAAGTCACCCTTCGGCGGGTGATGTGTCGGAAATTAGTGCTCGCAAGAAATAAGCGAGCATCCTCACACAACTGAAGTAACCGCTCACCGTTATCATTACGAGAGCCTAAACCATGTTTGCCGCCCAGATGCAGCTCATCTGTGGATAATTTTCCAACTTGAGTGTTCAGATCCCCAGCCAGCACAACAGTGTATGAGCTTCTTCTGTGGCCAAGGAGCTCATTCAGTTGACGATAGAAGTCGTCTTTTACCGAGTCATCGTTACAGTTTGTGAGTACATAGGCAGCGATAACGAATAGACACCTGTTAGTCCCACGCAACTTCGAAGTTTTGAATGAGCCAGCCAATCGGACCGCACACATCCGGCTACTGATTGGAATCCAATCAACCAGAGTAGCTTCAGCCCGGGGACTCATGGCAATACCAACACCGGCTTGGCCGGTGCTCGAAGCTGCATCGTCACCGGATAGGCGCAATGAGAAAGTGCTGCTAGTGTCACCTGAAAAGGATCGCAGAGTGAGTACAGAGCTCGAGTCTTGTAGGCGGGTCTCCGATAAGCAGCAGATATCGATCGAGAGGGTCTCCAATGTTCGGGCAAGTGCTGCCTGTTGACCGATCTGAAGCAATGTGCGAACATTGAGGCATAACAATCTGAAGGAGGATCGAGGGCTACAAATGGAAGCCGATGACATGGAATGGGCCGCTTGCTTGGACATGGGCTTGTCGACAAGACAGGAATGACGCTCCTCGTTCACATGTGAGTTGAAACTAAAAGACAAGCGACTATTGAAGCAAGGTGGGGGAGGGCCGAGAATTGGGGGTTTTAAACAGAGGGGGATAAAAGTGAAGCTGGAACGGGTCGATAAGTGTGAAAAAGCGCAAGAGGGGAATAAGAAGACGGGAAGGCTTGAGCAGTAGCACCCGAACCCCTATCCACCCTGCCGATGCAGCAGATAGGGCACCGTTTATTATCCTCTGCGGTGGCCAGAGCATCAGAAATTTGTTTGAAGTGTGATTCATTGTATTGCGTGGGCAGGATACTGTCAGGTTGCCCAGGCCCAGACAGGAGAACGATTAGGGTTCTCAGACAGGAGAACGATTGGTCAATTACATCGTGCGTATAAACGTATCGCTTATAGTTGACAACGAACCGAGTGTTTACTTGTGAATTAATCTGCATTCATTAATTTAACAACCCTTACGTGAAACATGCCTTCTATCTAAAAGTTTGTTCCCTTTATCACGTGATTCTTAACAAAGGTCGCCAAAGCTATGTTGGTGTCTACAAGAACACTCAGCTGAGTGCCCGTTAAAGTACCGGAGCCCAAAGAGCTTACTGTAAATGCGGGAAATTTTGATGGAAGGGTAACGCTGTCGCATATTATGGAATTGTGCAACATGCTAGCGCAGCTAGCCTCGCATAAAGCTACTGAAGTTGAACAAGTTTATCCTGATAACTCCTTCCTCTTTCCATATCGGTTTTGTCAATCAATCGTATCTAAAACCTCAGTCGTATTATTTTGTAGATTTACTATAACTGAATTCGCTTTCATCTGCTGAAATCCATTTTGCGCCGAGTGGCCACTTAAGAGGAATTTTACTGCGGGAAATAAAACATTAAAGATATACTAGACTAAATCTAGTGCACTCGGGTATTATGAACACAACCAGGGCAGTGAACGAAAATCCATTCGCCATCAAAACAACATGCATTTCTATGGCAACCTGCGCTCAATTGAGAGTTGCGTAGACACTTCTGTTACCTACTTGCTAATCCAACTTATTGATACAGGTAACCCGAGCAACTGATGGTGGTTTGCGGTCCAGTAAACTGAGCTGTTCGACGGACAAAATCGTGTGAAGTGCATAGTTCGCATGCCATTGATACGGGTTCTTCGCTAGATCAGACTATGTTCTCTTCTAAGGGGGTGACCGCGGCCACAAAGTTGACATGTTCGTTCAGGTGTCGTTGCGGTTTGTGAAACAAAGTGTTTAGGTTATGAAACCACGCTTAGTTACGTCATTTGACAGAGCTGGAATGCGGTTACTGACTTGCTATCGCAAATATAGATAAACTGATGCAATGGTAAGTTTCTGTTTCGCTAGTATTTGGGCATTGACTTCGGTCTACGTGCTCAGCAAGATTCGATCCCTTATCCGAGAATCATGTGGGCAATGGTAAAGTGGCTTGACTGTCCACACTGACGGTGCGCTGCAGCTTCGTAAACGCATACCTCTTTTGGCAACACTTCCTGCAACGCGTGACTAATGAACGCGACTTAGGTATAATGGTGCAAGTGAGTCTTGGCAATTCGCTCCAGTGTTCGAAAGCAGTAAGTGTGGCGAATTTGAAATTGAGGCTTTTGAGGCGAGCTCTCGGCACCTTTGAACGACAGTTAGTATCAATGCTGATTAAGCCCTATATTCGCCCTCAGGTTGAATATGCAATACGGGCCTGGTCTCCATGGTTAAGACGAGACATTCGCCTATTGGAACAATCCCAAAGGAGAGCCATAAATGCGACGCGTGGACGAACCAGTCTAAGTTACGAACTGCGTCTTTGTGTACTCGGTGTGTTCTCATTAGAATACCGACAGCTTCGCGGAGATCGTACTCTCACATACCGGATATTAACTGAAAGCGGGCATCCATGTGCATCACTTTTGCCCCTAGTCCCTTACAAAAACGCAGAGGTAACCATCTGATACTAATGACTCCACACACCCGTTTGAATTGAAGAAAATATTTCTACTCACTTAGAATCTGTTCTCACTGAAATGCACTACCAAGATATGTGGTGAACGCACCAGACATGACGACATTCGAAAGACTCTTAGACTTTCATATTAGTGATAAACACTACACAACAGTTGGATAAAATGCAATGGTTTAACCACTGATCACATTTCAAGCTGCAACATTTTGATCTTAATTTTCTATTACATATCCATCCTGTGGGTCTTGTATACTTATGCTTTTTATCCCATCATACGCAATTGAACTATTGAACAATGAACAACCGTAAATATGAATTACTTAAGTGATGGCTTACCTGCTTTAAATTCCACACCGGCATAATGCCAGATAATCCATGGGAGTGCGAGTGAAATCCATCGAGAGAATAACTTGCATAGAAGCAGGTCCCCAGGAGGCGGTCTCAGTAATGGTTCTATTACTTCACTTATACCTTATGTTTATCTACACTTGTTACCTGTTAACACCTCACAATCCCTCCAAAATATTTAACCGACCATTTATCCATGTCCGCCACATGGCTTGAGGTTTGCTTTGGAAAATTCAATATATGTAACCTGCTCCTTGCGATTTTGTCTTACACCAAAAATCGTAATATCCAGTTAGACCGTACTCACACCGACGAGATATATAAGTTTGTTTTTTGTTTACCACAAATTCATATTGCCCATGCATGTGCATCGTACTACCTGTACATATTTGCTCTGCGCCAAATATGGACGCAGCTTCTCATTTAAAAAGAAATATAACCTTTAGTAATTCTTCTTCTTATTATTATCGTTATATCCTTACCAGTGATTTAGCCCTGTAGGACTAGTAAATGACAGTTCTGAACAGGACGCGTAAATGTGTGTCAACATCAGACTTTCGGCCAATTACAACACACCGGTGGAGGTGGATGCAAAAAGCTATGGATGGATGAAACGAACGAGGGGCGGGTGTCAGAGGAGTGCGCGACGTTCGGAGAGAGGGTGGTGGGGAGAAGTAAAGCTCGAAAGAATCTCTTACAAGAAATTGTGCGTGCAAGAAATGAATGAATCTGGAACGCAACAACTCAGTAACATATCTACTAACCAATTCGGCAGATAAATGATTCGGACCAAATTGTGGGTAGCGCCGCTAAAATTCATTTTTTTCCGACTTCATAGCATTCATCGACTTGAGATTAGTGTGGGCAAGTCAGAATCTTGACATCCTCTATCTAACCTAGTTGCTTCCGGTACGCTTTCTACCGCATCCTTAATATCATGCCGGAAGATATTCACTCGATAGGCCACTTTGTTTGTGCAATCGTGTCAGTATTGTGAAGTCCACCTGTTCCTCTTTCCATAGACGTCGGGTCTATGTCATGGAATAAAACCGAATGAAGCGAGCATGAGCGAATGTTACTATGGTAACTCGCGGAGCGAAAAGATAAAAGTTGTAAAGCGCCTTAAGTGGGTACGGTTACCGTTAGATAAAATGATGCCGCGTATAATGGAATTACAGCAGCACGAGAGGTATGGTTAACGTAGATGGCCAATTACTTCAGGTTGCACGGAATGAACGTTAATATTTGTATTAAGGCTGAATGAGACTCTGTGCTGCTTATGGTGCAAGTGCTTCATTATGTTTCATGTCCACGTCAATAACATTGAGACGGATGTCGGCATACACTCTGCTCACTTGGTGACCGTTTATTATTTTCGCCGCAACTTCTTTTTATCTACACCTCAGCCGATTGCTTTGTAATCGGTCCTTTAATGAATAACACGGTGCTCAGCTTACGCTTCACAACCATGCCCGCTCACAAATGTTCATTTATTTGCCCATTTCTCTGTATCCGGAAAATGGACTGTCTCCGCTTTTATGTGGCAACGAATGCGATATCAATACTGTCCTCCAGTACAGCAACCTTTCGCTTACGTCATCATTCAGGTGCAATGACTTTTCGCCAATGATCATACACGTACTGTTGATAACGAGATAAATAAGCAGTACAGTTTTGGTTTCATGTATACACGCTTGTGACAGCATTTTCAGGAGAATGAAAGCATTTTCCATGGCATCGACCACGAATGAGGGGAAAATGTACAGGGGTAACACAAATCGATTTTCAATTCTGAAGGGACATATAAGTTGATTGTTGTTTCAATGTTATCCAAAGTCACATAGAATGTCTATGTTGGCGAATATGAATACGGAAAGTTTGAAAGCATATTTTGGACAATAGGAAATTGGAATCAACACATGCATAGTACATGCATAAATTTCCTTTCAGCGCATTGTGCATATCGTTTTGCTCAAGGCTATTTAGTAGTGTCCGATACTGGTTGTGACACACACATGATACCGGGGCAAGAGAGGCACCTAGAAAAGAGAGACGTAAGACTAGACTCCAATGAACTCGCAGGATATAGAGGCGTGTTCAGTTCGTTTGTTCCCCTCAGTACACACTTACTGCTGGTAACATTGGGGGGCCTAACTGTGTAAGAGGGAAAAGGAAGATGAAGACAGTGATTGTAGAGGCTTTCCCACTGTAGACTTTTGCTTGTAGACCGTTGCTGGATCATAAGAATCATGGACCTTGTTCTTGTGCTTGGCTATTTGTTAGGTATTATTCCTATATGTGGACCGTGTTTTGCATTGTCATATATTTTCTGGTCCTTTAGCAAAACTCGTGCTATCATTTGCAAGCAAGTACCTGATGTGTTCAAAAGCAACCACACTCTGGAATAATACGGCAGCCGGCATAGCGGGCGCTCTGCGGCTACTGAGCGCATGTGGTGGCTTTCATGGACAACAAAATTCCATTTGCCGCATTTGGCTCTGGCTGCTGGTTAGGGAGCTAAAAGCGCTGCAGCTGTTTGTCGACTTAGTGCCAAAGAGAATAAAAGAGGTTAAAAAACAAAATTTGTGTGTGAACTGTTGCTACAAACGGCAAAACGTTTACAGAGACATTGCGATTACTTGGCCAATAATACGAGGTGGACTGTAAGAGTCACACGCAGTGTGTGAGTGGTTTAACTGTTTTGAACACTGTGAAATGTCGCTCCGTAACGATCCCAAGCCTAGATGACCTTCCTTATTTACAGAAGTCAAATCAAGTCTATTCAACACAGGCTTTATGAACCCGACTAGGAATATTTTCAGTCTTTTTTACCCTAGCACTGCAGACGTGATGAGGCTTAGTGTAAGCACGGAATTGCAATAAAACCGTAACAAGAAAGAAAAGATGCATGCACATCACTCAAGTAAGCTATCACGCGTGGTGCTGCTAAGTTCCTTGGAGTCCACTAGAAAACGGGATAAATGCGGTAAGATAGAGTTGTGATAACATATTGTGCGAGAAAAGAAAACCCTAAATTTAAAGGGAGTAGACGAGCAGGAAAGGGGTTTAGCTACAATAGCATGAAGGCGGTGAAAATGCTCATTTAAAACCTTCGCTGAAAAGTTGTCACACGCACTAAAATGATTAGTAAAGAAGAAGCCAACCAGTGACTCACTGAACAATCCAATACACTTAGAAAGGAGTTAACTAGAATGCAAAATTAACGTGACGTCTTTTTGTATGAGATCATGAAAAATAATAGGGACGGAATACGGGAAGAATACACACAATCAGGAATTTGTAATCTAATGCATTATGAGTCTGAGGGCATAGAATGATAATTTCCGTACCTTGCCGAATGTTTCGTCGACGTGTGTTGACCAAGCTAGATTGTGTGATATATATACACCAAGGTACTTAACAGTCTAAGAACTGGGTATATTGTGGTCCCTTACGAACATGGGGAGAGAAGTGATTGCTACAGTCAGAGGTTTGTGACTTCGAAGATTAGAGAAAGTTACTTCGCGGAATTTGGGAACCTTGGGAGAAAGGGATCTGGACGACGACGACTGCTGAAGCTCGTCCAGACCGAGTTGCAGAGCGGTTCAGGATTCAGTAGTTGGAGAATACCACCTAAGACTACGTCGTCAGTATACCAACATCCAATAAAGTTGGGAGGAATTGAAGCATTTCGATCTATAGAAAAGAAGAGGGTAGTGGATTGCTTCCTGTAGAACGGAAAGTCATCAACAAGAGTGGGGAATTGTTTACCATTTAGCTGGGTAAAATAAGATCGGTTTACGAAGTAGTCACTCCTCAGTTTGCGCACTACTGTTTGAACACCATTCGCAGACAGCTGATTAAGCAAGCTTGATCTGTTGACACTGCCGAAAGCGTTGACGTAATCAAGAAAGAGGAGCCACACATTCTCGCATTTCACATCCAACGAAGATGGCATGGAGAGAACAAGATATGCTGCGGTCATCTCAAGGCCACCTCAAGGGACTATTTGGATAAGAAAGACCAGCTTGTTGCACGAATGAGGTCGGACAGATCATCATAGTTGGTTTCGATGTGAGGTTCTTTGCTGTTTTATTTAAGATATTATGGGTGTTACACCTAGCGGAACACTGTTGTCGGACGAGGGCTGCGGCCTGAAAGGAATGTTCCTTGAAAATTATTGAGAATACCTGTAGCTCGGTGTGTGGAAGAGAGGATTGCCCTGTTCTCCGAGCCTGGTATTTCTGTTGCAGACGTTTGGTTAACAAACTAGGCGACATCTTCAGTGCGGCTATTCAGTCCTGATTCGCAGTGTCTCGCAAACCAATGCCAGATCCGAATGACTATTGGTTGTGGCCTACTTCGATCGGTTCACGTGAGTCGGTCGAGTTTGCAAGTCTTCTCCTTGTCGATTTGGTGCCTAAAGCTGGCTTAACCTACAGAGCTTCATGGACACCCTCCAGTTTCCGGTGTTTGTTAATTGTGTTCCAGCTAGAATACCAGGCCTCGTGGAAGTCACGGCTTCTGCGGTTGCTTGCTCTTCCAAGTATTTCAACTTTCGCCAGCTCGAATTGATGATTCCCGGCATCCATGTGTACCGACATTAAGGATTTCTCGTCATGGCGGCGGGATGATCAGACTAGGTTCGTTCAGTCTCGTGCAAAGTTTTCTTCCAGTTTGGCCTACATAGTATTTTCAGTACTTGCAGGAACTTTTGTAAACTACACCCGATGTTTTGTTCTTAGACATTTTGTCTTTCACCTTAAAAAGTTTACTTCGTATGGTTTCCGTTGCTTCGTGTGCAACAGTTATCCCGTGAGGCATTAGAAGCCTCTCTGCAATTTCAGTAATCCCATGGATGTAAGGTAGGATAACCGTTCTTCTTTCTGTTGTACAGGCGGACGCCGGTGATGACTGACTTTTCCACATCAGGGAGCGTAGAATAAACCTTCTAGGGTAGGAATTTTTCTGAAACATGCTGACTAGGCGGTCTTTCTCCGCCTTCATCATTTGTGGCGTGCTACAATGTGTCTGGGCCCGTTTAAAATATGTCCTCTTGCAACAACGATTGTATATGGTCGGACATTCGAAGCAGGCAACAATAAATAGTCATTCGGATCTGGCATTGGTTTGCGAGACTCCGCGAATCAGGAGTGAATAGCCGCACTGAATATGTTGCCTAGTTTGGTAACGAAACGTCTGCAACAGAAATGCCCGACTCGGAAAACAGGAATGACGCTTGTTACAACGTGGATCCTGAGTTCATCGTCGGGGCAAAACCAGGTCCAATTTAACCAGAGTTTTCAAGCACTGAAACCCGTTGGCGATGTGACACGGTTGTACATTGCTGAAACCACGATAACATTGAGTAGTTAAGCCATGAATTTCTCATCTAGAGTGGCCGGGGTTGTTGGTTCGTGTAAGCTGAGTTTCCCTACCAAGAGAACCTGGATTTAAGATCTCAGCATTAAGTACGTCATAGTGAAGACTAAAACTAGGTACAATTCTAATGTGGACACTGGTAGGCGTTATACTAAGACCACTAGCATATATCTCCGTGCGTAATGTGTAGGCAACACGATAAGGCGTCTACTATTTAGATCCCTAGGTTGTTTACGCGGTTGATATGTTGGCCGTTGCGCAGGTAGTGAGCAGGTAAGGAGATGTCAGCGTCGGTAATCATGTCGTTCAGCCATATTTTGGTTGCATTAATGAGACTCTGACAATTGAAGCTCGACGAAATCGAAGCTCACTTGATATACCGAGAAAATCTTTGTGTACAAGCAGTTAGGAGCAACGGATGTCAGAAACATTTCTGATAACACAAACATTTCCCACGAATTTGCACCGACCCTTGCACGACCGGCTTATAAACGTTTTTTAGATGTATATCTAGCCTACAGCCACGAGCCGTTTCGAGATGTTGCATGGAGTCCCCACTAACTAGGCTTTCTGAGGCAGATTACGGTTCATTGCTCACGTCTTCTCCTTCGGAAGGCTGCGTAGTTGCGCCACAATCCGGTTGGTAAATGCAGACAGCATGGCTTACGCCAACATCTTCCTAGTTTTGTGCTCCATAAGTTACTAGTGGCATGGCTTCGACCGACTTTGGTCGTATTTCTGATTACAGTTTGTTGAGTGACTTGAGCACACTTCTGAGCACTATTTCAACTGTTTGTTTGCAGCAGAGCAGAGCTTTCAGTACCACTGGGAGATATGGACTACTTTTAATTTGTGTTGATAATCACCTTGTAGAGAGAAAGAAAGTTTCGCGGATGCAGCACCGTTCACCTAAGTCATGAGCTTAGGCCCGCGACTGGTCGGAAGACTGAACAACCATCTAGCTTTATTTGTTTCGCTTGTGATATTCTACCCGTTTTCCTTCTTTTGACGACGGTAACTCCGAGGGTTGTCAGAGGATAAACGAACCTCACCTAAAGAATCACATAAAGAATCATCCAAGTGATATGTGACCTGAATTAAACTTTGCTCACCATAGTGAACTAGCGGATGATGCGAAACATCCCAGCTTGTTGCGACCGGATTTCCATTGTTTGGCTGTGCACTCCAATTTCTTCAGGTCATCCAATATTTTACAGTTGATAAACTGCTTTGGCTCAGTCACATTAGAGCGTATTATGTTTATCTACTTTTGAGTATTTCTAGTCTTTATGACTTTGGAGAATAGCGCACTTTCTTTTTCTGGTGGCGTAGCAGGCTGGCTTTTATAAGCGCATTAATATTCGCGTCATTTGTTTAACTCTTTTGAATTGTTGCAAACGTAACCGCAAACTTCGCTTTGGAGGTGCATGCATCGGTAATGGATGTGTACGTTGTCATACCTTCGGTAATGCTAGATAAATCCGAATGCTGTGGAATATCATGTGGCACAGACACAACCCTATAAAAATCTACTTTTTGCAACGTAGGAGTCAACGAGTTTTGTAAGCCTCCCTGGTTACCCGCCTGTTTTCTAGTTCTCTTGGCTGAGGTAGCTGACTTTAAGCTGTTGAATAAGCACTTGATTTGGCTACTCTGTTTCCAGTTTGAGCACAAGTTTAAGCAAGTGAAATGGTGTTCCGCTGCAAAGTTTTCCAATGCAACCGCTATAACAGCCATAGCACGCTGCAAAGGCGCTGTCATTTTGTCAAATTTCTGTGCCAACACGGCGATGCACTTTACGAGTGGGTTGATCATACACGCTCTACCGAACCAAACGGAGGCACATGTGCAGTGTCGATATTTTGCTTTCTTCTCACTGCAAGTAATGCATTTGGGATGACGTTTCTTACCGCGTTTACGACATAGTATTTCAGTTCGAATAGTCTTGGAGCACGATTTTGAATCGCAAATAGCATATGCCTGAGGTTATGTGGACCATGTACAAATTGTGGTTCTCCTTGCTGCGTTACTAACTGCGTCCAACGTCAACCATTTGGGTACAGTGCGCTCGCTTTGCATTAGTAGCGATCAATGAACCGTTTGAGTCGAAACAGTCAAACAATGTTGCTTGACCATGAGAGGAGTAAAAAGAAGTTTATGTACTCGCATATAAGATGGGTGCCGTATAGATTTCTGTGAAATTCTGCTGAGCTGGTAGTAACGGATGCAACGGTTGCGTGTGCTAGACATTCGTGTAGCGGTAGGGCCGCTGAATAGCTCTGGTATATCCGAATTGGATAAGTGTAAGCACAATGGGTTGCACAGTAATCCGTCGGGAATTTGTGCTTAATAAATCCAAAATCAGAGGAGAGTTGAGTCAGTGCGACAACAAAGTAGGAGTATAGAAGTGCCTAAAGGTGCATGCGGAACCTGCCGTTGGTCCAAATTTGAATTTCATGTTACAACTGCTTCTCTTACTTCCATGCTAAATGTGGAAATATCACGCTAAGCGAGGTTGATCTGCCCAGCAACAGGCCAGGATCATTTGTTTTTCTGCGAAAGTGTAATACCGTCGTAATAATTAAGGACGCAATTGC
The DNA here is from genome assembly GCA_944474145.2 of Dicrocoelium dendriticum. Taxonomy (NCBI): domain Eukaryota; kingdom Metazoa; phylum Platyhelminthes; class Trematoda; order Plagiorchiida; family Dicrocoeliidae; genus Dicrocoelium; species Dicrocoelium dendriticum. Next base: position 67,418,201 of record OX104061.1, read on the forward strand.
ACTATCCCCGAAGTATGAAAGGCTAGCAGAAGTGATTTAGAAAATAATCAGAACCAAACTAACTTCAGTAGGAACAAGTATAGCGCAATGTATTATACAGACTTCTCTACCGAACTCCACTGCAAGCCCAATCCATAACGCCAGGTGTTACATTAAAAAACTGACTTCTGATAAATTCTCTAAATCACCCAAACATGCCCAAACCTTTTCCCTAAAACCCACTTCCTCTCACTGGAATGTGCCGGAACTCAGGAAAATATCTAATATGCATGACAATCTGGTCGCGGTCGTACCCAGCATCTTCTACCAATACTCTCAAGAATAATGTGTGAGGCGACGCTGCATTGGTGCATTGCAAGTCGTCTGGTATCCCGACCACTACTCATGCTCCTCCGAAAGATACTTATAAGCAGTGGAACGCTTTATCCATTGTATGTCCCAGAGTTCCGGAGACCCGATGCTGTGCACTTCAAGAAATGCTCAAACATTTCACTGAGAACTTTAAACTAGATGACAGAACCTGCTTTGTTAATACTCCATGGCCAACAAAGTTCAAATGCCTCTCGTTGCTCTAGTATTGGCGTCTACTAGCTACAGTACCATGCTGACATTGCAAACACGTTGTACATATCGCCACCAGTTACCTATCTTTTAATCATTTGAATTCGGGATTTAATAACTTTCCTGATTATGGGATGCTTAATCACCCCTCAACCAGTCTCGTCTTTTGATCTAGCCTCAATAGTTGAACAAGCTTTCAGAAAATGGACAATCCTTGATACCGCTTCAAATACAGTCGTCTGGAGTGCCGCAGAAATTTCTTTTCCATCCGTGTCTGTCACCCGTGGAATGTTCTCCCAGAATCGGTCGTCTCTGCACCGACACTAACAATATTTAAAAGACGATTGGACGATGCACTCATCCACTTACACTTTGTTACTTAACACTATGTCTCCATCCTACACCTGGAGTTTACCCTGGAATTATTTGTTGTTAACTGTGGGTGTTGTGAATCTAAGTGGACCGCAGAACTGCAGCGAAGCAAACGATAAGTCCTTATTTTCGTATTTAAAGTATTAACTATTTTACTATCCTTTTCATCATAATTGTTATGCTGATATCCCCACCAACTATCCAACGGGGCTTGTAAAGCAACGCTTCTTAACCCGTATAAATTCATTGTTCATTGTTCATTGTTCAAATGGCTTTGAGTCTTGCGGGATTTGGTCGGTTAAGCACCTTGTTTTAAACGTGTATCCTTTTGTTTCTGTCCAGTTTAATGAGCCGCAGGATATTTGTGCCAAGCAAGTCATCCTGGTCTACTTACCTTAAACCAAACTCACTGCATTTGCAGACCATGCACAAGTCCAGTCCGCATGACCAGATGCGTGTGTTGAATGCAGTATTAACATACTAACTGCTGTATCTATATATATCATGAACAGTTGCCTTCATCTTCAGCCTTGATCTCCTCTGGATGCAGTAGGCCTGATGTTTCAGTGTCAGTTAAGGAGCGAAACCTCTAGTCTTCTTGTAATATCAGGCTATCAGAGTTGGCTGAAATTGAGATTATTGAAACCATGTATGCCACTTCGAAAGCAGCAATCACAAGCAAGTAGAAAGCATGCCACAAAGGTGAAGCTGCTGAAGTATTAACAGCGTCACCATGTATAAGTTCCCTACAACAAAAACGCCTGTGATTCACGTGTTAATTTTTGAAGTACACAGTTGTGGCTGTACTAGCCTGATGATGATCCCCTGAAACGAAGCTTGTTCGCTACGTCCTACATCTCATGTTTTCTCGGGGTATTATTTCACAACAAAATTCAAAGCGACAGCAACAGAAAGGACCCAAGATGAAGGGCAGTAAAGAGAAAAAGTCAAAACCGTGCTCTTCATCGTAGAGTCTGATGAATGACTATACTTGGTCTGTGGGAAACAATTTGTTCCTAGTCGACCTAGTGAAAACTAGATCGCCTGCATTGTGTGTCAAACGTGAGTTCAAGAGGATTGTACTCCGAGAATTGTTAGAGTCTAAGTGTGCTATGGCTCTATCCTTAATATTTTCCCGCACATCATCGTGTACATTCTTAAGCAGTTAATAACGGGGTGGAATAAGATGTCTACCAGTGGGTATATATATATATATATATATATATATATAATTATTGAACTTTCTTCGTGTCTAAACTTAGTACTGGATGTAGTAATTATTGTGCTAAAAAGACATTTGAGAACTTCACTCTAGTTCTTCTGTGAAAATGCTCTATCCCAAATTCGTAAATCATTCCATCCACGCTAACACTGCTCGAGCTATCTTAAATAACATCGTTTTTGGTGAGAGACGATGTTTAGGTGGTTTATTGGCCTATTTGGTCAGTGATAACGTAACCAAACTTTTACTCGACATTTAGAATTAGTTTAGGACGTGCAAAAGAAGCATGGGTAACATGTAAATAACTTACTTGTTTCATCAAATAAATCGTTATTTTTGCTAGCAAGCAGTGTACGACCTCTAAACGGGAGCGATTATTTATACAAAGGATCAATGTCATGTTTTATGCTGCTTAAGAATTAATAGGAAAAATAAATAAAGAAACTATAATTTCGGATAATCCATCCGGTCATTATAAATGTAAAGCGTGCGAATAAGCGCTCCATCGTTTCCAAATTGCTAGGAAATAAAACTCGGAAACCATGAAATGTATAGTAGGCGAGAGTAGATTGCACAGGCAGGTATATAACTTCACCGCTAATGACAACCAGAGGGTATGCTGACCCTAGGATACCGGCTGCGCACATGTTATGTAGACCAGCTGCTCTCAAGGTTTCTGGTGATTTTTGTGAGCCGTGTCTAACACATTCGGGATGGTGAGGATAGTCTCGTGAGAATTTCGAAATATGGCATGACTAGCACACGTGTGTACCTGTAGTGGTAGTCGGTTCCACAGATTGACATATCTCACTAAAATGAAGGTGGGTCAGCTTTTACGATTAACATGCTCTAAGGGTAACAAACTGGTCGCCACTACGAGGAAAATAAATTAAAATAATAATAACGAAAGATACACTGTATTGACTCTTCGATGCTACGCGACCACCACCGATCTCGAGGACGCGAGGGCGCCCGCCCCTACGCGGATTGGAAGCGATGAAGTAGATATTGCAAGCAAGACGTACCATTCTTTCGACCACCGATCAACAGCTTTCTGTAGCTTGAGAGTTGTACAGTTCGTGAACACCCGCTTGATTGGGTCGCTGAATAGAAGAAAGAGATTGTTTTTCCATCGTGTAATATAAGCGTGATAAAGCCTTCCTGGATGCGGCATCTGTGCCCAAATACCTGGAATTTGCTTGTGGATAATTTCAGTAACCACGTTCACTACAGATATTCACTGCGAGCCGTCTTCGCTTATGCTTTCTAGGTACACTTGTAGTTGATCTGGCTGAAATGAGTAAACCAGTCTGACGCCAAGTGCAAACAATAATGAGCGTCTTTTTTTGATGAGATCACATATGTTATGTAAGTAGATTGGAAAAGTAGTCGTCCCGCCAGAATTCCCTGGAAGACACTGCTGGTTATTAGTTTTTACGTAAAATACTGCTGACCTCTTCTGACACGTTGGACTGGGTCATTTAGCTGTGAGTTAAACCAGCTTCGCAAGGGGTTTCCAATGCCATACAAATCAAGTATGGATAACAGGGGCTTATTTGTCACGCGGTTGAAAGCCTTTTTCATGCTCAAGGGAATTATGATGATCCGTATTCCTCAATAACTCATAGTTGTAAAATGATTGCATATCTGTAGCTGGCACAATACGCGAGAGCGCTTACAGAGAATACCATGTTGTGCGGAATTGATCGGGATCTGTTGGGTTAGAAATTGAACAACCTACTTCTTGACTACTCTTTCTAGAACTATCTAAACAGCAGTTGTGCGTTTTAACGCGCAGTATATTTGCATTATATTTTGTGGGCTACATTTCTGTCTAAGCTAACTGCTATTTTTCTGTTGCTTAGATGGCAAGTTGCCAGTAGTTAGGGAAAGATATTTATTCACTGAGGCATATGAGAGCTATGGGGCTGCCACTTGGAACCGCACAGGTTGATGATTTTCGCTGGTTGATAATGGGACGAGGTATAAATCTGAAGACGACACAAGTGGAGAAAGTAAGATGTGTATCAATGGAGCGACGTGACAATGCCATAATCGAAAGGGAATTTCGGGTATGGAATAACAATCTGCAAACAGAACAACAAGATATTATGCCTAATTATCATGGAAAAGAACAACCGGGCTGCTCACACATCTGCACTGACCTGCGTGTGTCGGAATGAAGTATAATTCCAAAAGCTGGTTAACCGGTATTCACTCCGGGCCACCTGCACATACTGTGGATACATGGGTGCAGTATCCACGCGCATTTTGAAATGGACCAAGCAAATGGCAAAGACAACTGAGTCTGGAAGTGTGTTCCACAGTTAGTAATTTGCGATTGGTACGACCGTTTTGTTGACTTAGTGTTAAGCTTTTGCGTCTCCTGTTGTGTTCTGACTGAATTGCAAGATGTGACAATATGCGTGACTGGGATCTATTGGTAGTTGGTAGCCGCCGGTGACGTTCACCTAACCACATCTTTCTTCAACCGGCTTTTCTGTCTGTATTTTTCTCCCAGGGTTGTGAGATCGCATTGACCAAATTCAGTCACAACGCAACCCTTCAGTCCAATATCAGTGTGTTTATTGCGTTTGCTCCTGCCGCTTACCTTGGCCGCACAAGAAGTCCACTTCGGTTTCTTGCACCGCTAGAATGGTATACGGGAGGCCTATTGCGCTTGTTTAATCACGGAGAATTCTTACCGGAAAAGAGTTTATTAACAATTTTTGGCAAGGAACTCTGTACCAAAGGTCGTGCACCAATTCTATGTGAAAACATCCTCTATCTCGTCACGGGTTACGGTGCTGGAAATACAAATGTGGTGAGTTGGCCTACGACATTTGGAAATGTCTTCGGTCTTTTTTCACTTATTATGCTAAAATCAAACAAACCATTTGGGAACTTCGGAATTTTCTTCACGTCTACATTAGTTCAATGGTATGCCATTTTGATATAGCTGTTGGATGAAAGACCCATCATCCTGCGCTGAAGCTAGATGCAAAACAAGACCTATGACTGAGTTGCAAACCTATGGACCAGCGGTCTATAACCAGAGTATTTTTGCTTAACACAAAGGCAAACACGAAATCGAACACCTTCGAATCTGTAGCACCATGATCCAAACACCTAGTAAATGTGTTAGCTAGACAAGGAAGTAGCTGTACCCTGCATATGTGTTGTTTGTTCGTGGTGCTATAGAAATTTCGGCCATTTGTTAACTCCTCACAATGAGCCATTAACTAGCGCATGTGTCTCTCACAATCACGAATGAACACAGATACCAATATCAGTCAAGCCGATTTCCCTACTTTGACTATGAACTAGTTGGATAGGTTCACCGTACCTTTGCGCTTTTCATGTAAACACGACAAATTCATAACACGTGCTATATTCTCACTGGATATTTTTGGATGGTTAATTTAAATTTTTTAAGGTATTTATCCCAGTAGTTCACCAACTGCATAGCGCAGCCTAGTACGGAAAAGCACCAGAGGCCTTTCGCACAATTGGGGCTCGTCAGGGGTACGCATTCCCTCGGTCCCCTGTTGGGGTTCGAAACCAGTTAGCTTGCAAAGTATGTGGTTTAGCCAACGTCCCGCATAGCTCAGTGGTTTAAGCTGCTGGCTAGTTGGCATATGCCTCTAGTGGTCATGCGTTCCATCCCCAGTACGGGACCGAGGGGTTGCGCACCACTGACGAGCCCCAATAGGTAAAACGTGTCACATGTTTTTGCGGACTATGCTGTGCTATGTAGGTTGTGAACCACTGGGATAAATACATCTATTATCCTGCTACTCACGAGTAATAGAACTTAAATTTGCATACTCTTGCTGTTCACTGTGTAAGAGGCACCATTTTCTGAAGGTACAAACTTAATGGATGCATGGAGCCTATTCTTGACAGCTTGAACGGATTCATTTCGATGCATCACAGTCCACTAACATCATACAGACATCATTTCTGGAATAAAGATAGACGGATGTGCTGTCTCCATAGATCACGACAAGAGCACATATTCTCTCCCCCCCCCCCCCCCCCCCAAATTCTCCAGGACTTTTACCAGAACCGCTCTACCTGTATTCAGATGCTTGTGGTGATGAATTACGAGTGACGGCGGTGGCTAACGTGATTAAGTTGTCAACCGTGGTGTAGTGATTGCCACAGCAGGTTATAATAACCTGGTAAAACAGACGGCTTAATCAGAGGAGAAATATCCATGGAATTCAACCCATTTTATGCACAGCGTTAATAAGCATGTTATTGCATAGGGCGAGGGACTGAAACCCGGTTATTGGCTTTGCCACTTGGCCTTAGTTGTCACTCTTGGCCCAGTGGTACAATCTACCGAATCAAACCATCTCTGGTAGACTGCTCAATACCGATGTATTTTAGTAGGGCGAAATGACCACATAGATTTCTCTTCCTGTTTGGAATTTCATGATAAGCCATTCGGAACGCCTGAAACTCACTCGTACAGTAGTGCCTTGCGCAAGTTCGACCATGGCTTCTGATTTCACTTTCCCTCTTGTGACAGCCCTCGTGGTTCTGAGCTATCCTCATGAGACTTAGGTTTGTACCAATCCCCTTACGAGCAGATGACAGTCACGATAGTTAACGCGTTCGACCGGTTGTTCAGAAATGTTAGACCGAATCGAGATATTACCTTCTACAAATAAGTCCAACGCCAACCCCGGCAAAGTTGTACCGGGCCAAGTGTACTACATTGTCGGCAAGAGGCACCATCATTGAGGTAGGGAATATATAACCACGTAATGCGACATAAGATGTATCAACCTTGGTTTGCGGGGAGCGCACGTTAACTTCGTTACGATAATATCCAGAATTTGAAAGACTTTGAGAGCGACTTCATTGACTTGAATCACTAGAAACTCCTCCGAAGTGGCGAGATTACTTGTTACCCACTCCCAACATCACTCAAACGCCGATTTCCCCCTTTCTTGTGCTCATCGGGCAAAGATGATTGGAGCTGAGGGTTATGGCTCATTCCTTGATCCAATGCTTAATGAACACCGCGAGCAACCCGCGGCATAAGTGTTAGAAGAGTTTTTACTCTGACGGGTTATAAGGTGTCGTTTTCAATGTACCTACCTTCACTTCGCGCCAATCTGTATCTTCGACCCTATCCCAGCCATTAACTTTATTCATTGAAACAAAGTCGAATTTTTCTCTCCAGCAAGCCCCTGGTTCTGCTATGTAATCGTTGGCCAAACGAAATCAGTTTATTACATGTGCATTTTAACTTCAAATATTGTTGTTTACCCTCGAATATCTATTACTGCTGACGGCTTGTAGTTCAGGCTACATTATTCCACTTGACAATTGGCGTCCTCTTGAAGAAGCTGCATTCAGTTTGTGCAGTCCCCGCATTGACAAGTTTAACGCGCACAGCCTACCGCATTTTATTATTTTCAAGCAAACTCCATACTCCTGAATATGTCGAGGAACCGCGGCTAGGCGATCACGTAGCTGTTCTGGGGATCTACTAACGATTAGAAAATCATCCAAGTAAGTGGTCTTACCCGGAATACTAGCGACCACCGTATCCATGGTTGGTTAGAAAAAGCCCGGAACGGTCTTGACGCCAAGCAGCTCTACCAGAGGACATCGCGATGTCTGCGTGCTAGTCAGCAGGGCTTGTAACACAAGGATGACTACGAGCTTCATGTAATTGTCTGTCAGGTCGATTTTGACGCAGCGCGTGACACTGTCGAGTGTTGTGAAGATATGTGCTTGGACCAGTAGTGAATAGAAGTTTGGCTGCAGCGCGGCGTTGAGACCCGTAGAGGGATCGACGCAAATGCGAAGGGATAACTTCGACTTCCTTGTCACAACGATCGGGCCAGCCCAGGCGGAATGGGACACAGATATCAAGACGCCCATGTCATTCAAGAGGTTGAGTTTGGTTTCGATCAACGGCAGGACTGCGTATGGGACAGACCTTTTGGAGCGTAATATTGCTTGGGCTCCGGTTGCGAGCTGCACCACAATGAGAATGCATGTACAATGGCCAAAATCACTCTGAAACACTATGCCGAAGTGTTCGGTGATATTGTCCGCTTTGGCGATGAGTATTCTCGGAGAACGTATCACGTTGCAGATGGCCGAAATAGACAGACCAGCAAAGCCCAGCTAGATCAAGTAGGTTGAGCTTCGGCTTTGTAACGGAGCAGGTCGAATCGAATACGGCACCTCAAAGGTGACTGCGATATATAGGTGCCCAGTTAGTGGCACTAGTACATCACAGTGGCTGGAGGCTGATTGGGTTGTTTTGTCGAATGGTGGCTTGGCAAGAAATCGCCATGGATTCTCGTAGATGATGGTATTGTCCGAGGCAATGTCCAACTGCAATCTGGTAGGCTGACTGTTGTGCAAGACGTCGATGAGCATCCTACAGCCGGCGACAAAGACTTGACATGAGGGCAGTAGGCTCAGGGAGCCGCCAACCGGACCACAGTTGTGAGTGTGTCTTTCTCGGGGCCTCTTCTTTTGACGTGGCGGGGGAGGTTGTCTACGTTTAGTCTACCTGGTTGATGTGTGACTGTGGGTTACGGTCGCGTTAGGTTTGGACCCCTAGGTTGTCATCTGGTTGCAAGAGCTATCATTGTACGCTGTCCTATCACATCCTTCGTATCATTATTGGCCGTGGTTGCAGCCTCATTGAAAATACTTAACACCACAGTATAGCCAGCATACGGTAAGGACTATGCTCTAGTTGGATTAGGTAGGCCTCCCAGTAGATTGCGGATCCCATACTGAGAATGCATCGACCTGACGTGTAGCGCAGGCGTCTTGGACCAGAGCGGAGTTGTGCATCAGCTTCAGCAGCAGTTCACACTTATCAGCCAGCTTTTGGAGCTTGACAATGCAGTCGTGTTGCACCTTGCACAAGAGGGGCTTTCTGACGTCGGCGTCGTGGGCGGACTGGATGCCAGAAGTGTGACGGGTCCAAACCGAACTCACTCACGTTTCCTACCGATGATTCCCGCGTCGGCAGCGCGCTTGACCAACTGCTGTCACTGAAACCGAGTACAGAAGAGTGAGGATTGCTCGCCAAAAAGACGCAACAGCGTTCTGACCGTCTCACGAAATGTAACGTCTCAGGGGTTCTTTAGCAACCTGAAGGTGGTATAACGCTGATCCGCGACCGCGCCAGTTTTGCAGAGAAGCAGCCGTACCTTTCACGCATCATCTTGGAAGGCCCGATTAACGGTGAACAAGTCCTCATATCAAACCTCAAAGATTGCGGTAACGAAAGTGGCATACATAAGCTCGGAGATACAGCTAACCACTGCTTGACAGTTTGCGAGTTTCCAATCGAACTTGGCTAAAGGGAAGAACCGGAGATTTTGTCGGCTTGCGCAGACAACAAAAACAGTTGCTTTTGTAACATCAACTTCACACGTCCATACGCATCCGCCATGGTTCAAAACTAATATTCTGGCCACTGTAACAATGTCGACCTCAAACAGTTATAGATTTGTCGCACGCTAGTTTGAAATCGTCGATCACTAACCAAATGGGTCTAGTTCCATGACGCGACGATCCAATCTTCGCTCTTAATTGTTGCGTAAGCTGATCCCTGAACTGTGTTACGCGCTTAGGGTAGACGGGCGAACAGGTTGCAACATCCCGGGGAAATTAGCCTCAAGTAACCGCACACATCCAAATTCTGCGGACGGACTGACGCACAACGTCTATGCCGCTTAATTGACGCACACTTCGTACTGCTACGCGAAAGAAAGCAAGTAGGCGGACCTTTGTAGAGTGCCTGTTACGACTCAGCAAATGCGACGCACAGACTAACCTAGCTTTACTTGAAGGACTCACCAGGTCGATGTGTGAGATTCAAAAAGCATATATTCAATTCCGGACCTGTTGCGCTCGTCCTGTATCTACTGTTAAGGGAGCGGAAGTTCGTCCCACGCCGCGCAGTCTGCTGGCGCGGGTGTGGAGTGTGACATTTGCGGGGTCACTCGGCTCTGCTGTAACACTGGGGTTGACCTGCTTAACGGCCGTCGTATTTTTTAGTGTACCGTAAAACCAGTGAGCCATTTGAGGCATAAATTGGACGATCAGCCGTATCAAACCCGCACTCTGTGTGCAGAAACAGCTGTTCGTAAGCCTACGGCTGCCCTGGGCGTAGGGGTGTCACGCCTGCCCCTCTACCCTGTTCTAACTTGTTCCGGTCTCACCCTATCTGTCGTCTTATATATTTTCATGTTATTGTGTTGGCACTGAAGAGACAATACGAAATGTTGACATCTGCCAGTGTTCGTCTTCTTACGGCATTATTCAAATTACTAAAGGGATCTAATTGTTTCAAATAAATTGGACGGTCCGCACGCGTCCAGTAGTCCAGCCACTGAGTGCTTGCTCGTCAGTATATGGCGGGCGAGCGAGCGGGCGAGTGATTGATGATGGTTGAGCATGATGTTTGCTTGGTATATAATTTTACTTTATTGGTGGGTATTTGGGAAGGCGGGCGCAATAATTTGCGAGTTCTTCATTTTGAAACAAAGCAAGGAATTCCATGTGATCCTCATCTACGGTTATGTTTCTGTCGTGTCCACCTAGTCTGCCTCTGAGGTGGCATGCGGTGAATTCGTCAACATATTCACCAAGCTCGTGGCACGGACATCTGAAACCAAACGCTACCGGACCAAAAGGATGCAGTATTTCGCAAGAAGCAGGACACGTAAGTGCATAGCATTAAGGGACTTGGCATGGTACACCTATATAGCCTCCCCGAACGATCATACCTGGGATGTCTACACAATACACAGGAACCACTGTGTCAAACTCGTTCGAGAGGATAAACTTAAGAACCAACAAAGTCTAGCGGAAAAGTTTAGCTCCAATCCCAAGCTGCTATACAGACATGTACAAAATTTGCGCCGTGTTAAGCGCGGTATTCCTGCTCTGCACACAGCATGCTGCTTAGCCCAAACCGCACAAGAGGCAGCCAACGTCCTTGGACAACAATTTGGCCTTACCTTCCAAAGCGTGCAATCACCGTACATCCTGCCTAAGCAGATAACGCCGCTATCAGGGCTAAACCACATAGCGTTTACCTCCGCAGCTGTACTGAAGAGGCTGATGTCTCTAGCGCGTTCAGCTCCCCGGGTGCGGACGGCATTCGCCCGAAGGCGTTGAAAGTTGCTGCCGTGAGTTTGGCAGGACCATTAGCAACTTTCTTTCAACGATGTCTGAACGCGATACACGTCCCCACGATGTGGAAGCACGGAATCATCACGCCTATCTACAAAAGTGGCAGTCGTGCTGATCCAGCAAATTATAGCCCGATAACACTCCTTCCTGTGATCTCCAAGGTTATGGAGTCCATTGTAGCTGAGGCTTTAATGGGGTACCTGGAGAATAACCAAATTCTCCTTCCGGAAAATTATGGATTTCGCAGAAATCGCTACTGTACAACTAATCTCTTGATTGCCCGTGCCAACTGGACGGAATCTGTGGACGCTGGTGTAGGAGTCGACGCGGCCTACATGGATTTCTCAAAGGCATTCGACCACATAGACCATCGCATTCTCCTCCACAAACTCCAGAAATATGGAATCGGCGATCCTGTTCTGGGCTGGATAGGAGACTTTCTCCTACAACGTCACCTGAATGTTAGGGTTAGAAGCAACCTATCAGAATCCATCGAAGTTCAGTGCGGCGTACCTCAAGGCTCGGTACTTGGACCCCGCCTGTTCCTGGTCTTCATAAACGATCTCGCGAGTGTGCTGTCTTCTAACTGCTTGCTATTTGTTGATGACCTAAAGGTATGGCGCACTATAGCTGCAGTGGAGGATCACATAGTCTTACAGGAGGACTTGGACAAAGCATACAAATGGTCCATAGAGAACATGCTGCATTTCAACGTCACCAAGTGCAAGGTTCTCAGTATACGGCACAAGAGTTTGCACAGCTACCGCCTAGGATCACAAATTCTACAGCGGGCTTCTCACGAGTGCGATGTCGGCGTGATGGTTCAAGATTACCTCGGTTGTTCGAGGCAGACTGAAAAGGCAGCTAAGAAAGCGAATCAGTACCTCGGCCTTATTCGCAGAGCCTTCGGGAAGTTTGACCCTTCGACCTTTCCAAAAATGCTGAGCGCGTGCGTGAGGCCACACGCGGAATACGCTGTCCAAGCGTGGCAACCCTGTCTCAAGCATCATCTCACCGCGCTCGATACTGCACAATGTAGGGCAACGAAGAGCGTCAGATTTTGACCAGCCTCCCCTACCCACTCAGGCTGAAGACACTTAAAATCTACAGTGGACGTTATCGGCGGCTAAGGGGCTATCTCCTAATGGTGTACCTAATCCTGAAAAACCCCAACCACCCATGCCATTCCCTTCTAATACTCAGTCAAAGCACTCTGCTAAGAGGTCACCAGTTTAAGTTAGTCACGCAGTACAGCAGCCTGGAATGTCGGCGAAACTATTTTTCCCTTCGTGTGGCACAGCTTTGGAACGCCCTCCCCGAACATGTAATTAATGCACCCACCCTATCTCTTTTCAAAAAACCACTTGACGATACGCTGTCACAGTTACACTACGTGCTATAGCTCATGACCACCAGATGCTGGCACTAGTGCACAAGAGACAGGGGATAGTGCCATAATCCTACTCGAGAACGAGTTACTCCAAACGCCTTGCACGAAATTTGATAAACGATACTACTATAGAAAACGGATTTGTGTATCCTGTCGACCGAAGATAATCGCACACAAGTAAGCGTTGTCCTTGCTATCTTGTTTATTTTTCTCGCCTATGATATGAACAATAACCACTCCCCTGTTGCTGTGTGTGCGTACATTCTCGTTTCAAACTCCCTTTATACGAAAATGCAGTTACATCTGTAAGCGCTCGAACAGACGACTCCATTATCCCTTCGCTATCTTTTTGTCACGCTATCCACCCTACGGGACATGTCAAGCACCTGCTTTTTTACCCGTCATAAATCATTGTTCATTGTTCATTGTGAACACTTTTTTGCTAATTTGCAACTTAGTCCGTTTAGTACTACTGATACCACCACCGGGTACACAAGTGTTACCATTGATTTCAAATGTTCTCGCAATACTCGGCCTGCGTCATATACCGTCAAAGGGCTTTCAAACTTGTCTTCGCTGCGTTACTCCGGACGCTCTTCCGGTCACTATCTTCATGCCGACACGAGCAGCACGGAATGTGGATGCCTATTCTTTTCACTAGTTTCCTTTTAGACACTTGCATCTCGTGGAGGAGCATGAGTGTCATCCTAATACTATTTCCTGGTAGTGACAGCGCAGCTAAAGTTAGCCCTTCACTGCACCGTTCTATTATTACGGCTGCTTAACTTTTAGCCATTTCTTCTCCTATGTGCTCAACCGTTTACTAAGTTATCATGTAAGTGTGTGTTATCCGGCATGTGACATAAGAATTAGTGGGGAATCAAACAGACATTTCTCTTAAAGTGCTATCCAGAAAACTTGATGGATGTTCATATAAAGTCAATCAGTCCAAGATCCGCTGTGCACAAACTGCATTCTGACGGGTAAGGACGGAAACTCGCTTGTCACACCGCGTTATTGGTCTTTGGAACTCGCTTCCGGCCCACGTTATTAGTGAGTCTACGGTTGGGGGTTTCGAGCGTCAGTTAGATGTGCTTGTGTGGCAGTACCAAACCTTCCCCTTCTCCTAACTGACTTATCCTAAGCTATCTGTTCGAGTTTGCTACTTTCAAATCGCAGTAGTATCATTATTTAGCTAACATACCTCCTCATGTTTGCTTAGCTTACCCTTCCCTCTTTCTTACTGCATAATAAACAGTCCTGGCAGGGAAATCTGTGCAGGAAATGTGGGCAGTGATTGGTTGAACATACACTGCCTTATCCTATTGATCCCGTCCCAAGTGTACTTAAACTTAAAAGAAACAGCTGTTTCCCCAACTACCCTTTAAGAGGAACATGCCAGCTGAAGTATGTACGAGACTACTTATAAGAACTTGCTCAGCGACCTTTTAATGCGGTGCAACGCAACGTTAGCTTTACAGGTAAATCATTAATTGCTCTTAGATTTAAAGTTAAATCGCCTGAATAACTGCAATCCATGCTTACCTATCGGTTAAACTCTTTCTTGAGGTTAAGTACATTGGACGCGCGAACAAGCACCCAAAAACGCGGATCAAGAAATCTTTCGTCATATTCGCTTATCGACCACCGGAACAGAGCTAACCGGATTTCAATAGCTAACCACTTGGTTTACACCGAACCTAAAAGAGACCAACCTACTACTTTCGAAATCCTGTACAGAAAGCCGCCGCAATGAATTCACCATGCAGGAGCACGGCTACTTACTACCGCTGGAGCGATATGCATCAGTTTGATAAAATCGACCTGTGCATTCAGAAGATGGATGCGTCAGTGCAGTGCAAGTACCTTGGCCAGCGACCAACCGAGTCTTATCTGATCATGGTCAGCGGCATCACCTTCAACTGCTTTTCGTCTGATTCAGATCACTTATTTGGAGAACACTCGCGTGCTGCATGTGAATTCACTTGTTACACACACACTCACGTATTGTGGAGGCCGTTTTCCTCTTTGTTTGTCTCTGTCCACCTCATTGGTTCTCCACCTGGGAGTAATTACCCCCAAGGGAGTAGAATGCAATGTTACAGGGGTACATATAACTACGAGTTCTGGGTCAACAATCGGCTACCAAACATACAACCAAACTCTCTGATTATTATTGCTTAGCTCTTAGCGAATAGTCACTATCAAGTGATCGGTGAATTGGACAATATTCAGTAACAAATTGTATTCCCAAAATACCAATACAAGCCTGTAAAGAAGCGTTGCTATCGACTGGCTGCCAGGCAGTCGTTCGCTGGGTCGCATTACGGAGTTGAATTAACACTAATATGGTTTCATATATCAACGCACTTAAATGGCGCCTCTGTCAGCTTCCTCGTCAAGTTTTGTCCTCTTGAGTCAGGCAGTCGTTCACCTGGTCTTATGTTCATTGCACACTAAGGGAAAAGTAGGGTTATCCGAACAGGTACAGGAACGAGTGAATGTTTGCCAGTTGCAATTAAAAATAACAGGCGATTAGTCTTCAGGTCGTATCGATACCGAGTGCTAGAGGGATCTTGTCACCCAGGACGGACTTGGAAGCGCTAGTTGCAACAAATTAAAAGCCACAGACATCTGTTCCTGTTTGAGCAGGGCTCATCCACCGAAGCAATGAATCGAATGAAGTTGCAACATAACATAGCTGCGCAGTAGTTGAAAGCGCACCAAATATATCAGCAATTGCTGGAACTAAGCAAAATCCACAGTCTCACTACTGTCAATCACCTCTCGCTTATTTGAACATTGATCAAAAATGGGTGTTTTGTCCAGCTGTATGATCGAAATTAATTAAAAATATGTACGTTCCGTAAATAGCATCAAAAATGCAATAGCTAACGGACAATATACTTTGAAACCAACTTTCGTTAGGGGCTACATGTTTCTAATGCTGCCGCTTTGGGCTAACAACCATAAAATGTTGAGAACCGCTGGTCTACGCAGACTAGGTCGTTATTCGCCGCATAAAATTTAGACTGTGCCACCCCGAAATCGCCTCTCCGCTGGTCGTTGGAGTACGCTGCTAAAGACCAGTCTTCTAGCGGGATTAAGTGCGTAGATGCAGGTAGTTGGGAACGCGAGCATTGATAACTTCATTTCGTCTCTTTCAAGGGTACTAGTTTTGCGGGGTCCGTTTTGTTCGTGACGATTAGGACAATTTTAACGACCACGTAGCTGGATTATCTATCCATTTGCAGTATTTGATAAGCTGGGTATAACCGAAGACTAAATATTTCGTTAGAATTTGATATCTCGAAGTAAATGTTTACGTTGCGACAACATGACTGATATCTCTGTGCAGGTCGGCAGTTCTCGATTGGCTATCGTAGTATTCTGTGGGACACCAGAGTGCACATCATTTTAGCGTTTTGCATCACAATCCCTCTTCTATCTAATTTGTACGTCATAACAAATTGTCGCCCGGCGGTTTCAATTATTGCCTCCTAAGGGTAATTTTCTGGCTACTATTACTTAACATGTGTGTTTTGAAGTATGTGTGCGTACATCTAACATAGGCATAGCGTTACCTGACTTTATAGAATCTACCCAAAATATTTTGCTGCTCTCCATATGCTTTTATGTTGGCCAGACACACTGGAAAGCATCGGCGGTTGCAAGAAACCACGAACTGCGTTCGGCAAAGTGGTTCAACTGAGTGCTGTTTAGCTCAGTTACCCTAGTTAACGTAAGTCCTACTGAATGACAACCACACGGATTATGAATCTCTGATGCGGAACTTTCCTGCAGCGTTACATTCACATTGTGCGACTGCAATGATTTACAATAGCTTGTCTTAACCTCTCATATTCGGAACAAAACACTTGACTTCCGAATGCCCTGAACCCTGATAGCATTGTGTCTTATAAACGGAGTCGTTTGATTTAAGCCATTTCCTGCTGGGTTCCATCATTTCGGTTAAAACGCAAACGCAGCGCACCATGACGCTTCGCCACTGATCAAATGTGGTTCGTTACTCAACATATTTGTTTACATGGCGCAATGCATTTATGACTGTGCTCTCCAACCGTGTCATGCTGGGTCTAACACTTGACTGCGGACATCCAGTGTCCGTCAAGTCCTGGGGTGGTCTGAATTTGGACACCTCACATCCAAACTGGTGTCACTGAGTGCCAACATTAACTCGTTTTCAATCACTCGTGAAATGAATGTAGTTGTTGTAAACTATACTTCTCAGTGGACACTACACAACTCGCACCAACGTTGTTGGACAACTACACCCCTGGTTCCTATATTTTATTAACCTTTCTCTACGATTTCTATCCATCATACATTCCGTAGAGTCGCTTACCCGTCTATTACACACACGCTTCCCCTGGGACATCAACCAAAAATATACAGCACTACGGCCAGGTAAGTCATTCACCATTCATACAACTTCAAGTTGAGATCTGTGAATCGACTCCACGGGGGGTGTCACCACTGCTGACCCAGTTAACAGGGATGTGCGAAGGGTGTGGCAATTTATGTGCTTACTGATTGTTTGTGTATATACGCATGAAATTAGTGGTATGCGCCTGCCTTCATGCTGGCCATTAAGGGACATGCACCATTAAATAGCTTGAGTAGAGTACCTTACTCAGTAATCTAATCCAGGCATTCCCGAACTTTATTCAGCCGTGGAACCCTTTTTAACCTTTCCATTGTTTGTCTATTCCGCAGTCTTGCTGTAAGCGATTTCTCTTTTCTCTTGCTCTTCCACCTCGAGTCTTGCTTGAACGCATCAGCTAGAATTTTCCGATGCATCTAATGCACGCGAATGATCCCCTTGCGAACGTTCAGGCCATTGCGCTTTTTTGTTTTTCTTGGCACAGCTGTGCTTTGCTGCTTCTAGGTTCAGTCGACTCTAATAATTCTTTCCATCTCATCCACTCGTGACTAATTTGCGTCGACAACGGCTGCTTAGCCTATATTTGCCTACAATCGATACCCGCACATCACACTGAAACCACAACTGCTCGATCGGTTCCTAGTACATTACAAGAGTTCGAACCGTTGATAAACTTTACTTATACGATCAACTACTGAAAAATTTCCTATTCAGAAATAGCTCTGAATGACAACATCGGTGTTGTGGTTAGCGGTTACTTACTAGCGCACCATCTTCTTCACCGGTTATTCCTACATGTGAATTTAAGCCCAGTTTGATCAGATAGCGGTATGCATCAGTCGTTTCGTTAATTTTGCTGGTTGTTCGTCGAGTCACTCACCTCCCTGTACATGGCTATTCGTTGCCCACCATTGCACGTGCAACTGGAAGTGTGTTCACTGGTTTGCTTCACTCTTAACAGTTCAGTGTTCATATGCTATCCAGTCCCTACCATAACGATGGATCGTTAGTTTATCTTGCTTCTCTATCCCACCTTTGATTATCAGAGCATCGTCAGCGGCAAATTTCAGCGCTTTGATTATGGGATCTTGAAAAATTTGCTGATCTATGGTCAAATACATCCTCCGGAATACGATTTGTCTAAGATCACTGTACCCACAGCGATTTTCTATGGTGGCAATGATTCACTGGTAGTGGAGGAAGACATCAATCAGCTTGCGTTAGAGATCAACAAGACACTAATTGGAAAGTATTTGCTGACACATTACCAACACCTTGATTTTATTTGGGGTTTGGACGCTGGATATGTGTTGTATCCATCGGTGCTTGATATCCTACAGCTGTATTGAGGTCCATTACTTTTGTCCATAAAACTTTTACTTTGGTCACTTCGTCTGGTGACTTGTTTTCCTTCTTTGCTTTCTAATGCGAAGATTTCATTGTAAAAGTATATATGTTGTGCCGGTGTTCTTTTTATATTTCAGCTGTCAAACAAAGATAGTTGTTCAAATTTGAACTTGGTGTATACGCTTTGTGGTTGGGTTGCCACTTGCAACCTCTATTGAGACCTCAGTTCACTTGAGGTGAACCTCGGTCATTCCGATCACAAGAAACGTATGTGAAATGTAACTATTTGGGTGTTGCCCATCCCAACACTGGCACGACACGACCGCGGTTTCGTCCTGGTTTGGACACATCAGGTAGAGATATCCTGATTTGGGGTGGGAATCAGAGCCTAGTGGTTCACGGCTGACGCTATGATGACTATGTCACTGAGATCCGTGAGCAACGCTTGGTACAGCGCAAACGAATTTGAAGATATGGTTTGAGAATCCGTTGTGTGGATAGGTTGCTGTTGGTTTTTGTCTGTCCTCTGCGCCTTGGTGTTCCGTGGTGCCTTCATTGGTCCTCTTGAGACATACCCAGAGGGTCTATTTTCCAGTTTTGTTCTACCTGTTCGCTTAGTTCATAAGGCGTCGCTCCTCCGCATTATAAATTCAGACAATGGCGACGCAATTTAACTTCATCCAATCGTCAACCGTGAAACGGGTTCTCGGTAGGGTTCAGGAGGGAGTCTGTAACATGGGTTAGGCAATTTAATGCAAGTAAACAATGGTTTAGCATCATTGACCTTTTAACAAGACTAGTGGGGTACTTTTAATACTTTTGTTTCAGCTGCTACCGAGCTACATAGCACAGCCTAGTCAGGAAGAACACCAGCCGCGTTTCGCCATATTGAGCATAATCATTGGCCCTACTGGGAATCGAACCCATGACCGCTAGAGGCAGATGCCTACTAGCCAGCAGCTTAAGACATTGAGCCGCGGGGGCAGTCCGCTGGACTAAAGGAGTTGCAAGCTAACTGTGATAAAGCATGACATATCTTCCACTGCCATGTAGGTTACCACCTTGGCAGTTTAGTTTAAAAGAAGTTTCCCAAGCGGCATAACAAATACGAGACAGTATTTATTTATATAAACATCCCAAAGCATTCCGTACTAGAGCTGCTGTCGATGCTGAAGTGTATGATGCGACAGGATTGTGTCATAATCTCATGCACTTAAACAGAATGCATTTGAAAAGTACAATACGAAGTCTACCAATGAACGTGTGCGAATAATTGTGGAACATTTTTGTTGGGCATGCGAGAATGCAAGAGCTTGATATTGTTGGTCCTACCTTCTGACGTCCTCGCTGCTAATTCAGCAGGAACGTCATCGAATTATCAGCGTTCCACCGAGTCATCATGCCATCATCGGAATGGAATTTTTAGCGACTAGCCTCTTCACAGCCGATCTGGGGAGGATTCCACAATTAGTGCAACAACGTTGACAAGTATACTAGTCACAGTGAGAAAAACTCCTCTTACACGTTTGAGAATGTGCCTGAATTCCACTGGGGACCAGCTGTCCCAAGCTGTCCTGCAGCTCACTAGAGCTGCATATTCTCAAATTAGTCACGCGCCAGATCTCCAACAAATAGTTTACTGTTGCCAACAGACCTTACCTTAATTGTTTGCTTCAAAAATAGTTACTGATACTGCTCATTGTCCCCACTACCCATTAACATATTCTACAATGACCCCACCGACTAGACGGGAGCAGAACTTCATTTATCCCGGCACACTTGTCGAGTGCTCTTCAGCTGTCCAAAAGCGAGTGCGTGTTATGTAAACCATTAGTTAGTGATTTCAGGGTGACGATATAATTGCTTATCTCTTTTGCGAGACTACCTTTTAGTAATAGCATGCAGCAAATGGTGTCTTTTGCACTGCGGCTGCATGCGAGTCTGGACCGATTAGGTACCTTTGTTGTAGGCATAAAGCTTATTCTCAACTATATTTGACAGTTTAACTCCCTATTTTTGGGTTCGTGTATATCCTAAGATCTCAGGTAGTTTGAAATCAAATATGGAGGGTAGACTTAGCACACACAGAGGGAAACCAGCATTTCTTCTCCTACGACAGTGGTTATCAACCCACGAGTAGCAACCGCACTAAGCATCTTGGAAGGGTTTCCGTGAGTTAACGAACTGAAACCGTAAACTTCCACAAAATACTGCTTTTAAAACGTTGCTTACTATAATCGTGCGAAGGTACGCATATTTATTTAAAACTATATTACAAATTAATGTTGGATGTTCATGAGCAGGGTAAAGTTTGTAGAAAGTCGAAGTCACTATTAAAATCCACACACAATAATATGCCTCGACGGGGAATCGAACCCCGGTCCACGAATTTCGGGTCCGCTGCTCTACTACTGAGCTACCGAGGGCTGACGATTAGGTGCGCAAATGTTAATGCATGACTTCTGCTTGGTGCGCGACGTATTGCCAATAAGCTCACAGTACCTGTCCTGATGTTGCAGATTGGCTCACTCACCCGTCACTTCCCAATGGGCTGAAGTACCTGTCCTTCGAATGTCCAATGGGCGATAATAGATTAAAGTTGGATGTTCGTGAGCAGGGTAAAGTTTGTAGAAAGTAGAAGTCACAATATATTACAAATATCTAAATTGGCAAAATGCATAATGTAACCTTTTCTTATTTTTATTTGCTGGAATCCCTTAGACATTCTGATTAATACCTAAAATGCAGTCTTAATTCCTTAACTAAAAATGGATTGGAATAGCCAAAGAGGGTTCACAATATTGTGCTTGCGCTCGTTCGAACCAGTTCAATGAGCTCTACTCAGTGCTTTCCATCTCCTGGATCTAACCTGTGTGGATCACACTCTTGCTCCAGTTCCCACTTTTCGGCATATTCTTTGCCGAATTTCACTTGTGTAACTACATCAAACCGGTCTTTTGGAAAAGATTTTGGTCTCATTCGGAAGAAGAAGTTGAGGACTCCCCAACTACGCGGCAATCATCCCTGTAAGTTGCAGCATAAAAAGTTACAGCCATT
>OX104061.1:67440209-67483103 GCA_944474145.2 Dicrocoelium dendriticum
CCGATAAACTTTGCGGTTCTTCCCTTTAACCAGGTCCGATTGGCAATTCGCAGTCTGTCAACCAAGTGGTTAGCTCTATCTCCGAGTTTATGTATGCCACTTTCGTTGCTCTAACCTTTGTTGTTTAGTAGGTGGACTTGTTCACCGTTGTCCGAGTCTGCCAGGATGAGGCGTGAAATTCCCGGATGCTTCTGTGCAAAATTGGCACGGGCGCGTATCAGCGTTATACCACCTTCAACTTGCTAAAGAACCCCCGAGACTTTACATTTCATGAGACAGTCAGTACGCTGTTGCTCATTTTTGGCGATCAATCCTCGCTGTTCATTACTCCGTTACAGTGACAGCAGTTGGTCAAGCATGCTACCTACGCGGGAACCATCGGTTCTAAATGTGAACGAGTTCTGCTTGGATCCCTCACCCTTCTGGCATCCAGTCCGCCCACGAAGCCGACACCAGAACGCCTGTCTTGTGCAAGATGCAATAAGACAGCATTGTCACGCTCGAGAAGCTGGCTGAGAAGTTTGAACTGTTTCAGAACCTTGGGCACGATTCCGCTCTGGTCCAAGACGCCTGCGCTATACGTCAGGTCTAAGCAGTCTCAGTATTCGATCCGAAATCTACTGGGAGGTCTACCCAATCCAAATAGAACTTAGTCCCCACCATATTCTGGCGAGACTGTGGTTCCAAGCATTTCCACTGAGGCTGCAACCTCGGACAACCATGATCCGAAGGATGTGACAGGATAGCGTACAATGATGGTTCTTGCAACCCGAGGACAATTAGGGGGTTAAAACCAAACGCGGCCCTAACCCATAGTCGCACTCCAACCAAGCAGACCGAACGTAGACAGTCTCTGCCCCTCCACGTCAAAAGAAGAGGCTCCGAGCAAGACCCACTCCCAAATGTGGTCCAGTTGGCGGCTGCCTGAGCCTACCACCCTCATGCTAAGTCTGCGCAACCGGCTGTAGGATGCTCATCGACGTCTTGCACAATACGCAGCCTCCCAGATTGCAGTTGGACATTGCCTCGGAGGACACGATCATCTCCGAGAATCCCTGGCCATCGCTTGCCAAGCCACCATTCGACAAAAAAACCCAATCGGCCTCCAGCCACTGTGGCGCACTAGTGCAGCTAACTGGGCACCTGTATTTCGCAGACTCCTTTCGAGGTACCGTATTCGATTCGATCTGCTGTGTTACAAAGCCGAAGCTCAACCTACTTGATCCAGATTGAGACTTAACGTTTGGCTTTTCTGATCTGTCTGTTCCGGCCATCTGCAACGTGGTACGTCCTCCGAGAATACCGATCGCCCAATCCGTCGACATTACCAAACACTTCGTCACAGTGTTTCAGAGTGGTTTTCGCTGTTGTACATACCTTTTCATTGTGGTACAGCTAGCAACCGAAGCCCAAGCAATATTACGCGCCAAAAAGTCTGTCCCGTATGCAGTCCTACCGTTGGTCGACGCCGAACTTAACCTCTTGAATGGCATGGGCGTCATGGTACCTGTGTCCCATTCTGCCTGGGCTGGCCTGATCGTCGTGGTAAGGAAGCCGAATTTATCCCTTTGCATTTGCACCAATCCCACTACGGGCTCATCGCCTCGCTGGAACTAAACTTCTATTAACTACTGGTCCAAGCAGAAATCTTCACAACACTCAACGGTGTCACGCGCTGCGTCAAAATCAAACTGACAGACAATTACCTGAAGACCGTAGTCGTTCCTGTGTTACAAACCCTGCTGATTAGCACACAGACATCGCGATGTCCTTTGGTAGTGCTGCTTGGCGTCAAGACCGCTCCGGCCCTTTTACAACCAAACTCGGATACGGTGTTCGCTAGTATTCCGGGTACGGCCATGTACTTGGACGAGTTCCAATCGTTAGTAGATTCCCAGAACAGCTTCATGAACGCCTAGCCACAGTTCCTCGACATGTTCAGGAGTATGGATTCCGCCTGAAAGTATAAAAATGCCTACATCCTAATCCTGAAAGCGTCACAAACATCCTGCAGATACCAGCTCTGAAGGTTCTCCTATCGCTGCAATACCAGCTTGGCCTCGTCAGATACTTCAGTGCCTTCTTGCAATCATCACACGATGTACACGCCCGTTCAATCGCTTGTTGCTGGAGAATGTTCCTTGGTATTGATGTATAGCCTGAAAGAAAGCCTTTGTTTACCTGAACACCATGCTGAGTTCTGAATTCCTACTGACCGATTCTGGCCCGAGGTTACCGATTCTGGTCCTTACTGTTGCCTTCGTTGACTGGGTAGGGACAGTTCTCTACCAATGCTATCTAAATGGCTACGAAAATTCCGTTATGCATGTCGCATGCACGCTGACGTCCACGGAGATGAACTGTGATCAGCTTGAGAATGAAGTACGGACTATTATGTTTGCCGTCACGAAGCTCTGCAAGATGTCCTATCAATGGCGGTTGACGTTACAGACCGATAATAAGGAGTTACCAGCAAGTTTCTCTTCTAAAAAGTGAATTTCTGCCTATTCAGACCACTATCTACAGCGTCGCGTCCTTATTCCCCTTGGTTAGGACTTCGAAATCTGATACTGTTCCCTTGAAGATTTCGGACAAGCCGATGGTCCTTTCTGCTTCATTCCGGACACGTTACTAAGGAGAACATCGTAATTGCCTCTGTTATTCTTGTGGAGGATGTTCGTCACCAACTCTCGAATGCTATCTGTAGTCTTCCTATTATTGTCACCGAAATTCGTCACGCAGGCACTGATTATGTTGTCCAGAACAAAGCTATCACTTAACTCCGGGCGCACTGGCCACGCACTGAGGTTTCTGGAGAACTCAACTAGCTGTTTCAGTGTAATGCCACTCTATCTGCGGTCGACTCCTGTCTCATAACTGCGGATTGAGTAATTGTTCCTTTCTGTCCTCAGCAAGCTGTGCTTCATCAGTTCTATCTTGCTATTCCTGGTACGAACACAATGAGGTCAATCGCTCGCACCAATGTGTACTGGACCGTTATTGACTACGACTTTGAAAAATTAGTTCGTCCTTACTCACAATCTCAGCACTCATCCAAGATCCCACCGCACCAACCATCATTCTTTTAGCAGCCGATAGAAAAACCATTGTCCCGCATGAATATTGACTGTGCCGGTTCGACTGATTGCATTCATCTAGTCGCAACCGACGCCTATTCGAAATGATCTGAAGTCATTTTGGCGTCAATCCACCGACCGCGTCCATCACACAGGATTTTCTACGGTAAATATTCAGTCAACATGGTATTCAGTTGCACCTGGTTTAGTGAGCAGGACGTAAGTCATCAGCTCAGCCTGACGAGTTCAACACTGGACAAAGACTGTCGATTGTACAGTGCAGGTTTGGGAGACAGCAGCTCTGCAATTCTTCATGCACCGAGCTACGTTTTCCTGTGGGTGAGAAGGTTGCATACTGAATACATGCGAACTATTAACGATATACTTTTGGGTCCCTAGTGTGTTGGAGTAGTTTGTGCTGGGGAGCGTGGGATCAGTAGGAAGTGCTGCCGGCAGACTTCATGGCATTCAGACAATCATAGATCAACAAGTAGGTTTACTGTTATTAAAGCTGTCAGATCCGGCGGATTGTCGGGTGAGGAAAGATTGAGCTAATCAGTTTAAAGGAAACTGCTCTATACTAACGGAAACAGAACCTCTGCAGTCACAACCTCAATCAAAATCGCAGCGTGAAATACAACCAAGCCAGCTACCATTGGGATACTGCTCACCGATTGATCGCGGGACCTGAGACAGAAGTGGCTTGGTGTCAAGTACACCACAGTGGTCGATCAGACGTAAGTACGTAATGCAATGTGGCAAATGTCGTCCACTGATGTCAACAGGATCGATAGGAATGTCTAGATCTGTGGTGGATATTCGGACAACAACGTGACCGCACGATCGTCAAGTGGGCGGCTAAACCAGCTGGTCACATCAGCAATATAAACGACGCCGAGGTCAAGAAATGAGCGTCCAGGTATGAGCGGAAATAAATTTGAATGCGAAATAATTAGAAATTTTCATCTTATATCGGAAACCGTTGGTTGTGAAGGGACGCATGAAATTTGAAAGACCGCCTATGTGCCTTGGACGGTAACCACTGCACTTTCGTAAATCCTAATAAATTTACGCATACAACCGAAACCTATGGGGGTTCTGACGAGGATGCTGTGAATGTCCTGGTGATATGGATCAGACAAATTTTCATGCTCCAGGGATCCTTGAAGTTTTGCAAACATCCTTTTCTATTGAGATGGAGGGATATATACTTCTTATTCCTAGTGAGGTTATCGTTTGCTGACGATGAATACATGCGCGTCAACGCCGCATCATTAAATTACCCGAATGTAGAGCACAGTTTCCGTAAGCCGCGTGCGTTAACCTTGTCAATACGTGGACTGCACAAATTGAATGCAAATTCTTCAAGAGGACTCCAATTGTGACTTGTAATTATGTAGCCTGAACGACTAGCCGTCAGCAGTAATATATATTCGAGGTTAAGCAACAGTACTTGAAGTTAAACTTCACATGGAATAAAGTGATTCCGTTTAGCCAACGATTGCACAGCGGAACCAGGAGAGAAAAATTCGGCTTTGTTTCAGTGAATAAAGTTAATGGCTTGGATAGGGTCGAAGATACAGTTTGGCGCGAAGTGAAGGTAGATACATTGAAAATGACACCTTATAACCCGTCAGAGCAAAAACATTTCTAACACTTGTGCAATGGGTTGATCGCGGTGTTCCTTAGGCATTGGATCAAGGAATGAGCCATAACCCTCAGGCGCAATCATCTTTGCCCGACGAGCACATGCAAGGAGGAAGGCTGTGGTTGAGTGGTGTTGGGAGTGGGTAACAAGTAATCTCGACACTTCGGAGGTGTTTCTAGTGATCCAAATAAATGAAGTCGATCTCAAAGTCGTCCAAATTCAGGATACTTATCGTAACGAAAGTGCGGTGCTCTCCCCGCAAACTAAGGTTGATACATCTTATTTCGCATTACGTGGTTATATATTTCCTACCTCAGTGATGGTGCCTTGTAGCGACAATGTAATACAAGTGGCCCGGTCCGAATTTGCCGCGGTTAGCGTTAGACTTATTTGTAGAAGGTAATATCTCGATTTGGTCTAACCTTTCTGAACAACCGGTCGAACGCGTTAACTATCGTGACCGTCATCCGCTCGCAAGGGGATTGGTACAAACCAAAGTCTCATGAAGATAGCTTAGAACCACGAAGGCTGTCACAAGAGTGAAAGTGAAATCAGAAGCCATGGTCGAAGTTGCGCAATGCACCACTGTACAAGTGAGTTTCAGGCGTTCCGAATGGCTTATCATGCAATTCCAAACAGGTAGAGAAGTCTACACGTTCGTTTCGCCGTACTGAAATACAAAGGTTTTGAGTAGTCTACTAGCGGTCGTTTGATTCGGTAGCTTGTACCACTGGACCAAGAGTGACAAAGCCAAGTGGCAAAGCCAATAATCCGGTTGCAGTACCTCGCCATATGCAATATCATGCTTATTAACATTGTACATAAAATGGGTTGAATTCCATGGCTATATCTCTTCCGATTAAGCCGCCCGTTTTTTCAGGTAATTATAACCTGTAGTGGCAATCACTGCACCACGGATGACAACTTAATTACGTTAGCCTTCGCCGTCACTCATAGTCCATCATCACAGGCATCTAAATACAGGTAAAATACAGGTAAATACAGGTGAAATGTCCTGGAGAATTTGGGGGAGGGGCGAATAGGTGCTCTTGTCGAGATCTATAGAGACGGCACGTCTGTCTATCTCTATTCCAGAGATGGCGACTGTATGGTGTCAGTGGACTGTGACGAAGCGAAATGTATCCGTTGCGGCGGTCAAGCATAGACTCCATGCATCCATTATGTTTGTACCTTCAGACTATGGTGCCTCTTAATCAGTGAACAGCAGCATTATGCAAATTTCAGTTCTATTACTCGTGAGTAGCAGGATATTAGATGCAAACTTTTACGGTATTTATCCCAGTGGTTTACAAGCTGCCTAGCACAGTTTAATCTGGAAAAGCACCAGACACCTTTCACTCTCTTAGGGCTCGTCAGTGGTGTGCATTCCCTCGGTCCCCTACAGGGGATTGAACGCATGACCGCTAGAGGCAGATGCCAACTAGCCAGCAGCTTAAGCCACTGAGCCATAGGGAACGTTCGGTGATATACATAATTTGCAAGCGAACTGGGATAAAGTACCACCTATATTCTACTGTCACTGACTGTGGTTAGCCTTCGAGGTGATGACTTTCTCTCGCCAGACGCTATATCCATAGCATTTGAAACTAGGAGAGCCTATTCATTTAATATTACTTGTGAGTATTAGGATTTTAGCTGCAAGCTTTTAAGGTATTTATCCCAGTATTTCACCAGCTGCATAGCTCAGCCCAGTTCGGAAAAGCACCAGACGCGTTTCGCCCTATTAAGGCTTATCAATGGTTGCATTAGCTCGGTCCGCTACCAGCAGCCAGCCAGCAGCTTAAACCACTGAGCCATGGGGGAGGTTGGCTGAGCTACATAATTTGCAAGCTAACTGGTTTCGATCCCCAACAGGGGACCGAGGGAATGCGTACCACTGACGAGCACCAATGGCGCGAATTGCCTATGGTGGTTTTCCGGACTAGGCTGTGCTATGTAGCTTGTGAACTACTGGGATGAATACCTTAGAAAATTTAAAGTAACCACCCTGAAATATCCAGGGATAATATAGCACGTGTTATGCTTTTGCCGTGTTTACATGAAAAGCGCAACGGTACGGTGAACATATCCAACTAGTTCAAACTCAAAGTAGGGAAATTGGCTCGACTGATATTGGTATCTTTGTTCAACCGTGCTTGTGAGACACATGCGCTGGTTAATGTTACGGGGAGTAAGCGTTTCTTCATACTAAGATCACACTGGTGAATGGCCCATTGCGAGGAGTTAAATAATGCGCCGAAGGTTTGATAGTGCCGCGAACATACAACACTTATGCAGGGTTCAGCTACGTCCTCGTCTAGCTAAGACGTTTACTAAGTACTTGGATTATGGGGCTAAAAATTCGAAGGTGTGCGATTTTGTGTTTGCCCTTGTGTTAAGCAAAAATACTCTGGTTTTAGACCGCTGGTCCATAGGTTTGCAGCCCAGCTATAGGTCTCGTTTTGCGTCTAGCTTTAGCACAGGATGGTGGGTCATTCATCCAACAGCTATATTAAAATGGGCATGCTGTTGAGCTAATCCAGACGTGAAGAAAATTCCGAAGCTCATAAGTGGTTTGTTTGATTTTGGTATAATAAGTGAAAAAGGACCGAAGATGTTTCCCCATAACATAGGCCAACTCACCACGTTTGTATTTTTATCACCGAAGCCAGCGAAGAGATAGAGGAGGTTTTCACAGAGAATTGGTGCGCGATCTTTGGTACAGAGTTCCTTGCCTAAAGTTGTAACTAAACCCTTTTCCGGTAAGAATTCTCCGTGATTGAACAAGCGCAATAGGCCTCCCATATACCATTCGAACGGTGCAAGAAACCGAAGCGGACTTCTTGTGCGACCAAGGTAAGCAACAGGAGCAAACGCAATAAACACATTGATATTGGACTGAAGGGTTGCGTTGAGACTGAATTTGGCCAATGCGATCTCACAACCCTGGGAGAAAAATAGAGAGAAAAGCCGGTTGAAGAAAGATGTGGTTCAGTGAACGTCACTGGCGGCTACAAACTACCAATAGATCCCAGTCACGCATATTGTCACATCTTGCAATGCAGTTGGAACACAGCACGAGACGCAAAAGCTTGAAAGCAACTCAACAATACGGTCGCATCAATTGCCGACAAACTTACCCTTCCCTCTTGGCCAGCTACCTCTGGAATACACTTCCAGACTCAGTTGTATTTGCTAATCGCTTAGTCAATTTCAAAAAGCGCGTGATACCGCACTCATCTACCCACAGTATTTGCAGATGGTCCGGAGTGCATTCCGGCTAATCAGCTTTTGAAATTATAATTCGAGCTGACACATATGAGTCAGTGCGGATGAGTGAGCAATGCGATTCTTCTTCACCATGATAATTAAGCATAGTACCTTGTTGTTACGTTTTGCTGGTTGTTATCCCATACCCACAATCTGCATTCGAATGTGGCATTGCCATGTCGCTCCACTGATATACATCTTATTTTCTCCACTTGTGCCGTCTTCAGATTTTGATCTCCTCTCATTATCAATCAACGACAATCATCAACCTGTGCGGTTCCAGATGGCAGTCCCATAGCTGTCATATGCCTCGGTGGAATTATCATCATCATCATCGTACACGTTAGCTAGAGGTGGGAAACACCTCAGATACTGTGCCGCAATACACAGAAAAAAGGAGAAAAATACAACTGGTGCAAGCCGGCTGAGCTACCGGTAACGGATGGGCATCGCTCTGATAAGCTACCTGCCGGCTACCATGCATCAAAAAAATTGCTATGCAAAATTATATAAGGCTAAATAGTGACATCGTGGTTGGAGGAAGAGCCTAAGAGGGATGAGGTGTGACAAATAACTCACAACATGAACGCCACAGAGGTCGGCTCCCAGCCATATCAATAGTGTATCAAACCAAACGTGTTCATCGTCTTTCGGACCCCAACAAGGGATCCGTGACGCTCCAACCTAGGCCAGCTCCAAAGTGAGGGCCGTCAATCCTCTCGCTTGGCCACCCCACCTCTTCTTCCATCCACACCCTCGACGTGCAAACAACACACGTCGCGGAAGTCGGTGGGCTGGCATGCTTAACACGTGGCTGAGTCATCGGATCCTGGTGCGTGATATAACGGTGCTGAGCGGTTCAGTTCCTTTTCCTGTGCAGTAAACAAGGCGTCGAACACGCTCGTTACTCACGCGATGTTCCCACCAGATGTGAGCTAAATTATGAAGGCACCGGTGCTCGAACGTAACTAGTCTCTTGAGGTCCGCTACTTTAAGCGGCCAGGTTTCACAACCGTCCAGTAAGGTCGAACGTACCGCTGCATTGTACACTCTACCCTTCAAGGCAAGAGTGATGTCGCGCCGGCGCCATAAGTGGCGAAGGTTAGCAATAGCGCACCGAGCTTTTGCTATACGGTTCGTGATCTCATCTTCAATCCCACGGGCGCTGATACAACTTCCCAGGTAGTTGAACTTTTGAACGACTTCTAGCTGATCCACAACAAGGGTCAGCGTAGGAGGCAGTCCAGGCCAATCTTGGAGGAATGTTTTGCCCTTCGAGGGTGCAAATCAAAGCCGCAAGTGACAGACAGCCAGTGCTAATCTGTCTAGTGCCGCTTGGCACGTTTGTGCGCTGTCATAGATTAGGTCAATATCCTCAGCATATTCCAAGTCAAGAAGTCGTTCTCCTGGGAGCAAATCCACACCTTCTAAGTGGTGTCCTGTGAACGCGATTTCCGTGACTTCGTCAATAGTGAAGTTGAAGAAGAAAAGGTACAGCCGGCATCCTTGTCTCACACCGCTGGAGATGTTAAAGGGCGACGACAGCTTGCCGTGAGCCCTCAGTCTGCCTGAGCTACGCGCGCATAATGCTGGGATAATATTTATATATTTCTCAGGTACACCTTTCCTGAGTAGACAGTCCCAAAGTGGAAGTCTCAGTGGAAATAGAAGCTTTCTGTTGTTGTTTAACATTTCCACATTTCGTTAACTACTTGCTACTTTCCATCTAAACGACAGAATAATATCAGTTAGCTTAGACACAAAGGTAGCCTACAAAATATAATGTAAAGCTACTGCGCGATAAAACGCACAGCTGCTGTTTCGAAAGTTCTAGAAAGAATAGTCAAGAAGAAGGTTGTTCAATTTCTAACCCAACAGAACCCGATCAATTCTTCACAGCATAGTTTTCTGTGCAAGCGCTGTTGCGTATTGTGCCAGCTACCAATTTTCAATCAGTTTACAACTATGGCTTATAGAGGAATACGATCATCATAATTCCCTTGAGCATGCAAAAAGACTTTCAACCGCGTGCCACATAAGTCCCTATTATCTATAGTTGATTTCTTTGGCATCGGAGACCTCTTGTGAAGCTAGTTTAACTCATACATTAACGAACCAGCTCAAGGTGTCAGAGGAGGTCGACAGTATTCTACGTAAAATCTAATAACCAGCAATGTCTTCCAGGGAATTGTGGCGGGACGACTACTTTTCCAATCTACATACATAACATATGTGACCTCATCAAACAAAGACACTCATTACTGTTTGCACATGACGTCAGACTGGTTTACTCATTTCAGCCAGACCAACTACAAGTGTACCTAGAAAGCATAAGCGAAGACTGCTCGCACTGAATATCTGTAGTGAATGTCGTTACTGAAATTATCCACAAGAAAATTCCAGGTACTTGGGTACAGATGCCGCATCCAGGAAGTCTCTATCACGCTTATATGGAACGATTGAAGAACAATCTCTTTCTTCTATTCAACGACCCAATCAAGCGGGTGTTCACGAAGTGTACAACCTTTAAGCTACAGAAAACTGTCGACCGGTGATCGAAAGAATGGCACGTCTGGTTTGCAATATCTAGTTCATCGGTTCGAATCCGCGTAGGGGCGGGCGTCCTCACGGTATGCTCAGAACACGCGCGACCGGCGGTGGTCGCGTAGCATCGAAGCATCAATACAGTGTATCGGTGCACTGCCGTTTTCTTCTTTTTTATTTTATTTTACTCGTAGTTATTATTACCCTTAGAGCATGTTAATCGTAAAATCTGATCCACCTTCTTTTTAGTGAGATATGTCAATCTGTGGAACCGACTATCACTACAGGTACACACCTATGTGCTAGTCATGCTACATTTCGAAATTCTCACGAGACTATCCTCACCATCCCGAATGTGTTAGACACTTGGCTCACAACAGTCACCAGAAACATTGACAGCAGCTGGTCTACATAACATGTGCGCAGCCGGTATCCTACGGTCAGCATACCCTCTGTTTGTCATTAGCGGTAAACTTATATACCTGCCTGTGCCATCTATTCTCGCCTACTATACATCTCACGGTTTCCGAGTTTTATTGCCTCTAAACTTGGAAACAATGGAGCGCTTATTCGCACGTTTTACATTTATAATGTTTGGATCGATTATCCGAAATTCTATTTTCCCTATTTATTTTTCCCATTAATTCTTAAGCAGCGTAAGACGTGACATTGATGCTTTGTATAAATGATTGTTCCCGTTTAGAGATCGTACACTGCTTGCTAGTAAAAATAAAAATTTATTTAATGAATTCAGTAAGTTATTTACATGTTAACTATGCTTCTTTTGCACGTCGTAAACTAATTCCCAATGTCGAGTAAACGCTTGGTTACGAAATCACTGACCAAATAGGCCAATAAACCACACAAACATCTCTCACCAAACACCTTGTTATGTCAGACAGCTCAAGCAGTGTTAGCATAGACGGAATGCTTTCCGAATTTGGGATAGAGTATTTTCAACGAAGAATTGGAGTGACGTGTTCAAGTGTCTTTTCATCACAATCGTGAATACGTCCAGTACTAAGATTAGTCACAAAGCAAGCTCGATATATATATATATATATATATATATATATATATATATATATATATATGCCTACTGGTAGACGTCGAATCCTACCACGTTACTAACTGCTTAAGAATGTACACGAAGATGCGCGGCAAACTATTAAAGATAGAATCGTAGCACATTTAGACTGTAGCAATTCTCGGAGTGCAATCCTAGTGGACCCACATTTGACACAAAATGCAGGCGACCTATTTTTCAATAGGCCGACTGCGAACAAATTCTTTCCCGCAGACCAAATATGGTCATACATCGGACTCCACGATGAAGAGCACTGTTTTGACTTTTTCGTTTTGCTGCTCTTCTTCTTGGGTCCTTTCTTTTGCTGTCGCTTTGGATTTTGTTGTGAAATAATACCCCGAGAAAACATGAGATGTAGGACGTGACGAACAAGCTACTTTTCAGTGCATCATCATCAGGCTAGTACAGCCACTACTATGTAGGTCAAAATTAACACTTGAATCACAGGCGTTTTTGTTGTAGGGAACTTATACATGGTGACGCTGTTAATACTTCGGCAGCTTCATCTTTGCGGCATCCTTTCTACTTGATTGTGATTGCTGCTTACGAAGTGGCATACAACGTTTCAATAAGCTGAATTTCAGTCAACTCTGTTAGCCTGATATTACAAAAAGACTGGAGGTTTTGCTCATCAACTGGCATCGTAAGGCCAGACCTACTGTAACCAGATGAGATCAAGGCTGATGATGAAGGCAAGTGATCATGATCTATAGATACAGCAGTTAGTATGTTAATACTGCATTTAACAGAAGCATCTGGTCACGCAGATTGGAGTTGTGTATGGTCTGCGTATGCAGTGAGTGTGGTTTAAGGTAAAAAGACCAGAATGACTTGATTGGCACAAATACCCTGTAGCTCATTAAACTGGACAGAAACAAAATGATACACGTTCAAAACACGGCGCTTAACCGACCAAATCCCGAAAGACGCAAAACTTTTTGAAGCGGTATCAAGGGTTGTCGATTTGCTGAAAGCTTGTTCAACTATTGAGGTTAGATCAAAAGACCAGATTGGTTGACGGGGGGATTTCGCATCCCCTAATCAGGAAAGTTATTGAATAACGACTTCAAGGGATTAAGATATAGGTAACTGGTGGCGAGGTGCACAATGTGGTTGCAATGTCAGCATGGTACCGTAGTTAGTAGACGCCAATTCTACAGCAGCAAGAGGCTTTTGAACTTTGTTGGCCATCGAGCAGGTTTTGTCGTCGAGCATAACCTTCTCAATGAAATGTTTGAGCATTACATGAAGTGCTTAGCATCGGGTCTCCGGAACGTTGGGACATACAATGGATAGTGCATTCCACTGCTAATGCGCATCATTCAGAGGAGCATGAGTCGTGGTCTGGAAACCAGACGACTTGCTACGCACCAGTGCAGCGTCGCCTCACACATTATTCATGAGCATATTGGTCGAAACTGCTGGGCACAACCGCGACCAGATTGTCAAACACATTAGATTTTGTCTTAGTTCCGGCATATTCTAGTGAGTAGAAGTGGGTTTGAGGGAAGGGCTCGGGCATGCATGGGCGATTTAGAGTATTTAACAGGAGTCACTTTGTTAATCTAACACTTGGCGTTATGGACTGGGCATGCAGTGGAGTTCGGTGGAGAAGTCTGTATAATACATTGTGCTATACTGGTTCCTAATGAAGGTAGTTTGGTGTTGGGTATATACTAAACCACTTCTGCTAATCTTTCATACTTCGAGGACAGTGCGATTGTGTTCTTAACTATTAGCACAGTATTACACTTAACGCAGAATAATCCTGGCCTGCTACTGGACGGCCCAACCTCGCTTGGCTTGATGTTCCCACATTTAGCATGGAAATAGGGGAAGCAGTTGCAACATGAAATTCAAATTTGGCCTAACGGCAGGTTCCGCACGCACTTTTAGGCACTTCTACACTCCTAGTTTGGGGTCGCACTTACTCGACTCTGCTCTGATTTTGGATTTTCTAAGCAAAATTCCCAATTGATTACTGTGCAACGTACTATGCTTATACTTATCCAAACCGGAGTTAATGGCGCTATTCAGCGGCCCGACCCATACAAGATTTTCTAGCACACATCACCGTTGCATCTGTAACCACTAGCTCAGCAGGAATTTACCAAAAGCTATGCGGCACCCAGCTTATATATTTGAGTGCATAAACTTCGTTTTACTCCTCTCATCGTCAAGCAACATCGTTTGCCTGTTTCGACTCAAACGGTGCGTTGATCGTTGCTAATGAAAAGCGATCGCAATGTACCCAAATGACTGACTTTGGACACAGTTGGCAACACAGCAACGAGAACAACAAGGTGTACACGGTCTATGCAGCCTCAGACCTATGCCATGTACTGTTCAAAATCGTGCTCAAAGACCATTCGAACTGGAATAATATGTCGTAAATGCGGTAAGAAACGTCATCTCAAATGCATTACTTGAAGTGAGAAGAAAGCAAAATACCAACACTGTACATGTGACTCCGTTTGGTTCGGTAGCGCGTGTATGATCAACCCACTCATAAAGTGCATCGCCGTGTTGGCACAGAAATGTGACAAACTGACAGCGCCTTTGCAGCGTGCTATGGCTGTTATAGCGCTTGCATTGGAAAACGTTGCAGCGAAACACCATTCCACTTGCCTGAACTTGTGCTCAGACTGGGAACAAAGTAGCCAAATTAAGTGCTTATTTAATAGCTTCAAGCCAGCTACCTCAGCCAAGAAAGCTAGAAAACAGACGGGTAACCAGGGAGACTTACCAAACTTCTTGCTGCCTACATTGCCAAGAGTAGATTTTCTTAGGGATGTGTCTGTGCCACATGATACTCCATAGCATTCGGATTTATCTAACGTTAATGTTGGAAGTTTGTGAGTAGGGTAAAGTTTGTAGAAAGTAGAAGTCACGATTAAAATTCACGCACAATAATATGCCTCGACGGGGGGGGTCGAACGCCGGTCCACGAATTTCCGGTCCGTTGCTCTACCACCTGAGCTACCGAGGGCTGACGATTAGGTGCGCAAATTTTAACACATGACTTCTGTTTGGTGCGTGACGGATTGCCAATGGGCTCACAGTACCTGTCTTGATGTTGCAGATTGGCTCACTCACACGTCACTTCCCAATGGACCGAAGTACCTGTCCTTCAAATGTCCAAGGGGTGATGGTAGATTAATGTTGGAAGTTTGTGAGTAGGGTAAAGTTTGTAGAAAGTAGAAGTCACGAAAGTATGATAACGTACATATCCGTTAACGCTTCAGGCACATCCAAAGCGAAGTTAGCGGTTACGTCTGCAACAATTCAAAAGAGTTAAATAAAAGACGTGAATATTAAGGCGCCTCTAAAATGGCAGCCTGCTACGACGCCAGAAAGGAAAGCGCACTATTATCCAAAGTTATGAAGACTAGAAATACTCAAAAGTTGATAAACATAATACGCTCTAATCTGCCTGAGCCAAAGCAGTTTATCAACTGTAAAATATTGGATGGCCGGAAGAAATCGGAATCTATAGCCAAACAATGGAAATCCAATCGCAACATGCTAGGATTTTTCACAACACTATAGTGAGCAAAGTTTAGTTCAGGTCAAGTATCATTTGGATGATCCTTTATGTGATTCTTTAGGTGAGGTTCGTATATCCTCTGACACCCCTCGGAGTTATCGTCGTCAAAGGAAGCAAACCGAGGAGAATACCACAAACGAAACAAAGAAAGGTTGATCGTTGTCCAGTCTTCCGACCAGTCGCGGGCCTAAGCTCATGACTTAGGAGAACGGTGCTGCATCCGCGAAACTTTCTTTCTCTCTACAAGGTGATTATCAACTCAAAGTAAAAGTAGTCCATATCACCCAATGGTATTGAAAGCTCTGCTCTGCTGCAAACAAACCGTTGAAATAGTGCTCGGAAGTGTGCCAAAGTCACTCAACAAACTGTTATCAGAGATACGACTAAAGTCGGTCGAAGCCATGCCACTAGTAGATTAGGGAACACAAAACTAGTAAGATTTTAGCGCGAGCCTTGCTGTCTGCATGTACTAACTGGATCGTGGAGCAACTACGCAGCCTTCCGAAGGGGAAGAAATGGGAAATCAACCGTGATCTGCCTCAGAAGGATTAATTAGGGGGGGCTCCATGCAACATCCCGAAACGGCTCCGGGCTGTAGGCCAGATATACATCGAAAAAACCGTTATCAGCCGGTCGTGCAAGGGTCGGTGCAAATTCGTGGGAAATGTTTGTGTTTTCAGATATGTTTCTGACATCCGTTGCTCCTAACTGCTTGTATACAAAGGTTTTCTCGGTAAATCACGTGGGCTTCGATTTCGTCCAGCTTCGATGTATCAGGGTCCCATTACCGCAACCAAAATATGGCTGAACGACGTGATTACCGACGCTGAGATCGCATTAGCTGCTCAGTACCTGCGCAACGGCCTACACATCAACCGCGTAAACAACCTAGGGGTCCAAACAGTAGAGGCCTTATGGTGTTGCCCATACGTAAGGCACGGAGATATATGCTAGTGGTTCTTGTATAACGCCTACCGGTGTCCACTTTAGAAATGTACCGGATTTTAGGCTTCACTATGAGGTACTTAATGCTAAGATCTTATATCCAGTTTCTTCTGGTAGGGAAATTCAACCTACACAAACTATCAACCCCGGCCACTCTAGGTGGAAAATTAATGACGGAACTGCCAAATGTTATCGCTGGTTCATCAATGTACAACCAGGTCACATCGCCAATGGGTTTCAGAGCATGAAAAAGCTGGTTACATTGGACCTCGTTTTCTCCGACACTGAACTCAGGATCAACGTAGTAACAAGGGACATTCCTGTTCTCCGAGGCGGGCTTCTCTGTTGCAGACGTTTCGTTACCAAACTGGGGAACATCTTCAGTGTGGCCATTCACTCCTGATTCGCGGAGTCTCGCAAACCAATGCCAGATCCGAATGACTATTGCTTGTTGCCTGCTTCGAATGTCCGACCACATACAAGCGAAGTTGTGTCATGACCCTTTTCAAACGGGCCCAGACACATTGTAGCACGCCGCAAATAAGGGAGGCGGAGGAGGACCATCTATTTAGCATGATTAAGAGTAATTCGTACCCTATGAACTTTATTCTACGCTGCCTGATTTCGAAGGGCCAGTCACAACCCGCGTCCACATGTGCAACAGAAAGAAGAACGATTATCCTACCTTAACTCCAC
Organism: Dicrocoelium dendriticum; assembly: GCA_944474145.2. Lineage (NCBI taxonomy): Eukaryota > Metazoa > Platyhelminthes > Trematoda > Plagiorchiida > Dicrocoeliidae > Dicrocoelium > Dicrocoelium dendriticum. The sequence goes on from OX104061.1 coordinate 67,457,024, forward strand.
GGGATTACTAAAATGGCAGCGAAGCTTCTAATGCCTCAAGACATAACTGTTGCACAGGAAGCAACGGAAACGATACGATGTGAACTTTATAAAGTGAAGGATAAACCGTCTAAGAAAGAAATATCAGGTATAGTTTACAAAATTCCCTGCAAGAACTGTGACAAGTACTATGTAGGCCAGACTGGAAGAAAACTTAGCACAAGGCTGCAAGAACATAGTCTGGCCATCCGCCGCCACGATGAGAAATCTTTAATGTCAGCACACATGGATGCCGAGAACAATCCGTCCGATCTGGAGAACGTTGGAATACTTGAAAAAGCAAGAAAACACAGAGTGCGTGAGTTCCTCGAGGCCTGGCATGCTGGCTGGAACTCAATCAAACAACGCATGGAGCTGGAGGGTGTCTATGAAGCTCTGCAGGTTAAACCAGCATTAAGCGCCAGATCGACAAAGAGAAGATGTTCCCACTCAACCGACTCACGTGAACCGATCGAAGGCTGACTATCGAAGTAGGTAACAATCAATAGTCATTCAGATCTGACTTTGGTTTGCAAAACCGCGAATCAGGACTGAATAGTCGCATTGAAGATGTTGCCTAGTTTGGTAACGAAACGTCTGCAACAGAAATGCCCGGCTCGGAGAACAAGACAAACCTCTGATCCGCACTCCAAACTACAGGTATTCTCAATAATTTCCAAGGGACATTCCTTTCAGGCCGCAGCCATCTTGTGACACTAGTATTCCACTACGTGTAATACCCATAATGCCTTAAAGAAATCAGCAAGGAATCTCACATCGAAATAAACTATGATGATCTGTCCGACCTCATTCGTGAAACAAGCTAGTCATTCTTAGCAAAATGGTCCCTTGAGGTGTCCTAGACGGAATTTTTAACCGGTTCAATGGGTTCAATGGCAAGCACACCAGAAACCTAATTCCACCATTCGGCAATGATGAAGTCATTTCTAAACACCAGGACTCGAAAATGCAAGGCATTGCGGGATTGAGATGGGCTCGTTTGCAGAGTCTCTTCGAGTGCGAGCACCCGGGGTATCTATTCAACACGAACAGATCCCGGCGACGATCTCATCCAAGTGGATGGAGCAAAGTACAAACAAAAGCTTATGCTCAGATCTTACTGTAACCTCAAGTTGCTTTACAGAGATATGAACCAAATTCGTAGAGGCAAGCGTGGAATTCTTGCTCAGAACGGAGCATGCGGGGTAGCATAAACAGCGCAGGTTGTCAACAACGTCCATGGACAACAAGTTAGCAATGCACTCCAAAGAAGACCACCATCCTGTCAACGCGCATCATGTCGACATCATGGCTTAACCACATATTCTTCGCGAGCACAGATATCCTTACGGGAGTATTGCTTCACTGATGCGGACAGATTTCGCACAAAGGCCTTAAAAGTTGCTTGCAGGAAGTTAGCTGAACATTTGGCAATATTCTTTCAGCGAGTTCTTAACGAGACCCACGTCTTCACATTGTGTAACTATGTGATCAGCACTTTAATCTAAAACAATGGTAGCCGTGCAGAACCACCGGGGGATCCATCGCGATAAGACTGGACCTTAACGTGGTGCGATGTTTTCCGTGAATCAATTGTCCATTGGATTCCAAGGTCACCGCTAGCGAACACCGTGTGTTTTCGTTCTGACAAAGGTTGCTTTTCTCCATTTTCCTGTAATTCAGACGGGCTTTGAGATGCGCAAAATACCCGGAATCTTCTGCTGGTCTACCGATCATCATGGTGTCCAAGTGTCTAGATTGTGGGAAAGGTGTCACTACGCGTTCAAAGGCCGTTCAATGTTCTTTCTGCGACGGCTGGTTGCATATCACTTGTTGTGGTGAAGCAACACATTTTCAAGAATGTGTTCAGCTGTATACAGCATCCTCTGTTGGTAATTTTTTGAGTCTTGTCTTACTTCAGTCAACACCCAGCGTGCTCAATCTGGTTTACCTACTTTTAATCCCCGCTCCGCTAGTGGTCACTCCGATCCCCAGCCGACTTTTTCCCAAAATTCGCCTTCTACTTTCCCTTCTTCGCGCCATTCTGAGTTTGTCACGCCACATTTTAAACAAATTTCTGCCCCACTCTCGGAGTCACAAATGTCTAGTGACCAGCCCAGTAAGCCCCTCCCCAAGAAGTCTGCGATCGTTGTCAAGGAGAACACGCCGCCTGCTCCCGCAAGCCGGATTCCTGTTGTGCATAAGTATAAGCCTATAGCCAAGTCTGCAGAAGACAAAGCGTCACCTCCAAAGTGCGGGCTGCAATCGGTTATTCATAGGTCGACGATTTGGTGAAAGTGCTCAATTATAAGTCGCCTTCGAAGCCACCAATCTCCGAGACCGCCAAAGTCCCTAACCGGAAAGGTTGTTTCATCAAAATTAACTCCCCAGAGTCGGATAAGGCAAAAGCAGCAGAGAGAATTTCGTATGATCAATTATTTCTAAAACCTATGGTCTCTCTACTGTTTGATGAGGGGGAACCGGTGCTTAATATCGTCTGCTTTTCGACTTGGCAGAAAACATGAAGATTCTCCCAAGATGCGTCCCCTTAAGGTTGTATGCCAAAGTGAAGATGAATGCCGTTGGATCTTTCGATGGACTTCGCGCCTCAAGGGGGAAACTTTTCACGTGTTACGGGATCTATCCCCAGAATACCGCGTTAAAGTGAAGATTGCAGTCGATGAATTGGGAACTCGCCGTGTGAACGGTGAAACCGATTTGCTTATTGGGAATTTTCGCGTGGTTCGGAAAATGCAAAGAACACGCTCGAAGCCAGTTCTTGTCCTTCCCGGACATTAAGATCAACAACTGTATTGCACGTACTTTTTGCGAACATGCGCCGTCTACGTAAGAAACTAGATGAAGTTGTGCACCTTGCGTCAGTACTCCTCCCGGACCTTATGGCGTTTACGGAGACATGGTTGTCCCCAGAAATCCCAGATCCCGAAGCACATCTTCCTGGTTACATTCTCTTACCAGCTGATCGCATTGGTTTGAGGTTTGGCTCGGCGTCATACTCTACTGGAAGGATAATTGGAAGATCCATGTAGTTGATGTTGTCTTGGGAATTGATAAATGCTCCGAAGTGCTTTGGTGTCGTATTCACGGTGGATGCAGATCCCTCTTTCTCGGGGTCTTCTACAGAGCTCCTCTGAGTTCTGGTGATCTGTTGCTGGCCTCTCTAAGGAAGTATGGGGGAAATAAGGATTGGTTATTGGTGAGGGGACTTTAATGCCCCTATTGTTGCTTGGGAGCTACTTCACTGTGATGCTGCACCTGCCCTCTTCGTTTCTACGTTTCTGGAAGCTGTCCTTGAAGCCATTTCATTCAACTTGTCGCGGCACCTACTCGCATTATCCCTGGTCCGACGCTGCACATACTCGATCCTGTACTTTCGCCTGCACAATTGGATGTTTCTGATTTGAGTGTGTTTCCACCAATCGGGAGGAGTGAGCACTGCTTGGTTTCCTTTCACTGGACCCCACGGTTGAGCATTCCCAACCACTGTGTCTGTCGTCGGAATTTCTGGCGTGCTGATACAAACCGCTTGATGATGGCCTATAGCGAGCAGGATTGGAGTCTTCCCCAGCAATTAGACATCGATGATGCTTGGAGCCTTGTTTACTGGAATGTGTTGTCCCTTGTTGATGATGTTGTGACCATATTCAAACGAAACCCATTTACTAGAGGTCCCCCTTCGATTGACCGAGAATTACGATCGCTCATTAAACCAAAGACACAAACTTGGGAATCGCTATAGGCTTTTGAGATTGGAAACTGATTATAGAAATCATAAATTGGTCCGGAACGCCTGTAAATCGAAAACGTACGTAACAGCAGCAATACGAAGGTCATCTGGCTGAACATTCCAAGTTCATACCGAAGCTGCTTTCTCCTACTTAAAAAGGATCACCAGAGCAGGAAGTTGAATACCGTCCTTGCATTTCCGCGCTCTTAACACAGTACTCCACGGCGATGCTGATAAAGCTAGTCTTTTGGCTTGCCATTATTCATCGATCCATACAACAGAGGTGCAGTCAGTTGATTGTTATTCGTCCATGCTCTCCGTTCTCATTGATATGGACATAAAGGTTAATATGGTATACAAACTTCTGTGCGAGCTGGATCCAAACTCTTCCCCTGGACTTGATGGATTGCATCCTCTTTTCCCCAAGATTATGACTGAATATATTGCTATTCCTATCTGCCACGTATTTCGGCGCTCACTTGAGGCCGAGCATCTTCCGTTTGCCTGGAAATTAGGCATAGTCAAGCCCATATACAAAAGAGGAAATCGACAAGATCCTACAAATTATCGGCCTATTTGTCTAACATCTGTCGTCTGCAAGGTTATGGAGAAGATTCTTAAGCGGGCTTTCAACCTGCATTTGCAGAACGTTAAAATCATTTCAGCTACGCAGTATGGGTTTTGTCCTTCGCGTTCATATGTTACCAATTTTTTGGTATCTCGAGAAAAGTGGGCTAAATCCATTGATACTGATAAGCGGTTAGATGTCGTATTGGTGGATTTTAGTAAAGCTTTTGACAAGGTTTCACACGAAATTTTACTTAGCAAACTTCGCAGTATTGGTGTATCAGGAAAAATCCTCTCTTGGCTCACTGATTTCCTGCATGATCGCGCTTTTCGTGGGCAAGTAAATGAGTCCCTTTCCCTCCATGTACATATGACCAGCGGTGTTCCGCAAGATTCTATTCTTGGCCCTGAACCTTTTAAAGTCTTTATTAATGACCTGGCGTCTGTACTACGGGCAGATTGTTTGATTTATGCAGATGATTTTAAGCTATGGATGGAAGTCTCCTGTCTGGATGAAGCTGATATACTACAAACAAGACTCGATTCGTTGCATGATTGGTCGATCATTTGTCAATTACCCATAAACCATGATACATATTTCCATTCTTCCGATCGGTGCCTGCCAACCACTTGGAATTTATCATATGGGTGGGTTTTTGCTGCCAAACTCTAATCGTGAGAGGGATCTTGGCGTCCTTGTGACCCCAGACCTAAAATCGACTGAAGGTACCTTGAGGAAAGTTGCTTCTGCCAGCAGGTTGTTTTTCGCCATACGACGATCCTTCTCTCGCTTGACTCCGGAGATCTTCAGGCTCCTGTTTACTTCTCATGTACGTCCGATTTTTGAGTATGGACTGCCCGCTGATTATCTTCTTACCAAATTTTAGTGCAACTTGATTGAAAAAGTTCAGCGGAGAGGATCTAAATCCATTCTGGAGTTACGAAATTTGAATTACTCACATCGTCTTCAGCGCCTGAACTTGTTCTCCCTAGCCTATCGTCGAGATCGCTGGGATTTGATTTTCACACGGCGTATGGTTAGAGGTGAACTTCGAGCTGAATGGCAGAATTTCATTCCACTCAATTATTTTAGTTCGACTCGGGGTCACTATTAGAAATTGTTTAAACACAGGAGACTTCGGGTCCGTTGTGATGTCACTCTGTCTACCAGAGTAGTGAACGAATGGAATAATCTACCTGTGTGTGTCGTTGATGCGCAGTCGGAGGAATGTTTCAAACATCAATTGGATTCTTACCTGTTGAGTACACTTGGATCTTGTTGCTTCTTTTGTCAATGCAGCGGTTCCATTGGTACCGACTTGCAATGTCCACCTTGACCCCTGTGACGAACGGGGGGCGATGGAACCGACAAAATGTTTTTCCTTCTGCAGTCTACATTCCAATGATCCAATATGCCTGGTGGTGCTTTGCACCTTCAGGGCTATGCATACCAGATTGGTCAATGATTAGAGGTCAGACAAACTCAGTCTCCTGTCCGTCCAAGTTTGGGGTTGGAATGTGGTGGCTCCTTAATTCATAAAACGCGCTGGCTTTAGTCCAGTGCCAAAATCCTGTTGCTTTGCAGTAAGGTTTTGGAACCAAAAGCTTTTGTTGAGTACCTTAATCCTTCTCTTGTCTAGGCCTGGTCATACTGTCAGTATCCTGCGCACACAATACGCTATGAACAATCCCTCTAACAATCTCTTACTGCTCTGCCCGTCGCAGAGGATAATAAACGACGCCATGTCAGTTGCATCGAGCAGGGTGGATAGGGGTATGGATGCTACTACACCAGCCTTCACATCTTCTTACTCCCCCACTTGCGCGTTTTCATCCTTAGCGTGCCGCCCCAACTTCACTTTTAACTCCCGTTTTCAATGCCCCAATTATTGGCCCTCCTCCATCATGCTTCAATAGTCGCCTGTTTTCTAGTTTGAACCCACACACAGTCGCAGGTTCCCGCTCCAATTCAGTCGACAAGTACATGTTCAAACAAGTGGATAACGTCATTGCATCCGTTTCTCTTTGGAGTTTTCGATCCTCGATAACACTGACATGCCACAACGTGCGCAATTGCTACAGATCGGTCAACACTCAGCACTTGTCCCAACACTCCAGACGCTATCGATCAATATTTGCTGTATATCGGAAACGCGCCTGCAAGTTTCGAGGTCCGTGGTTACCCTGTATTCACCCCATGCGACACTGGCGGCAAATTCTCATTGCGCCTGTCTGGCGATGACGCAGCCGGTCAAGCCGACGTGGGCATTGTTTTGAGTTCCCAAGCTGAAGCTACCCTGATCGAATGGATCCCTGTTAACAGTCGAATGTGCGCCGTTAGATTAGCTGTCTCGTCCCAGGCTTCGAAGTCGCGCGGCAACAAACGGTGCCTGTTTGTCATTGCGGCTTACGCCCCCACACACTGCAGCCCTGATTCGGTAAAATATAATTTCTAACATCAACTTCACGATCTCCTTCGTTACGGAAGACACACGGATACTGTAGTGCTTGCTGGTGACGTAGACAACCAATTCGGAAACTTGTCCCCTCAAGAGTTTCATCTGGGCCGCCAAAATGGTGTAGGCTCCAGTAATGAAAACCGAGTGCGGTTGCCGCATCAGTGTGCAGATGCGCGTCATTTCTCATTAGCATATACTTTAAACACAGCACCCGCAGAAGAGTGACTTGGCACCCACCAGCCTCGGACCAGCCCTTTACGTAAATTGCTCACCTCGCGATCAGTTACCGCTGGAGAGGCTGTGTCTAAAACGGTGGCCAGATTTGGGGCACAAGCGTGGACTCCGGTCACGCTCTTGTGAGGGTCAACCTACGGATGCGTTTCGGCGGACGTCCGCAACGTCACTCTGATTGCATTGACACCAGACAACTGTGTGAAGCCAAGTTTTCTAAACGTATCAAAGTATGCTGGCATCCAGGCTGAGTTGGTGCCCACTGAACACTGTCGAAGATCACTGGTTGCCTGTTTGCAAAACCTTACTATCAGCATGCATGTCTTAATGTAGCAAATCAAATTGCCAATCTATATATTGGGTTTGTAACAAATCTGGAACTTATGGATGCTCGCCGACGTAATCCGGCTGGAAGCGAATCGAATGAGACACACAATAATCTCAGGGTAAAAAGATGTGCTTGACTGAAGAGAGACTGCGAATCCTGGTGCTATCCTCGTGCATCGAAAATGGAAACTACAGCTACAGTTGGTACTCATCTTAAGTTATTCCGTCTGATACGGGAAACTGGCAGCAAGAGATTTGTTGTTAGCGAGCCATGCTGAGGCTGATGTTGCATTCATGATGCTTCTACACCGCAGTTGGGCTAAACCAACTTACACTTAAACTAGGTCTCTTTAAGCTGCATAAATTTCATTCCAGATTATTTGGTTAGTTTTGTCTATCTGAATAGTGTTCTATTTGCTGGCCCCGTCGCTTACACTAACTGCGCTTATCTTCGGTAATTTTGTTGCGTTTGTAGCATTTTTGAGTAACTTGTGGACATTTTTTCCTTATCGCGGATTCATTGCTAGCCAACTTACTTCATATGCTAATTTAGCGAAGAGTTATGCCACCGTATCTATATGCATTATTGGATTTATTTTATTTTATTTGGTCGTTTCAAGTGATTGGCTGTTGCGTGTTATCCCCGGTGTGGCTGCGCTTGATGTGCATGTTGACAAGGTGCCTACCTGTCTATTACCCACTACCTCGTCCATACTGGCTCCAGGAGACAGTTGGTCGTTGCTGGAGGGGACGGGGTGCACGGTCGTTGTGGCCGTGTTAAGCTCGAAGAGTGGTTCCATGCACTCAGTGTGGAGCGGACTACGGTCCAGCCACCGCCTTGTGTGCGCTTGATTCCCCAAATAAAGGAGCTGAATCCAGACCAATGGGGATAAACTTGACCTCCTTCTGGTTACAAATACAACCCCTCATGCCTCTAATACCAGGATTAATGAACTAGTAAACCTCTTCAGTAACGTCTTCACAATGTTTCCACGCTACACGATAGTGGGTGGTGACTTTATTATGACACAAATCTCTTGGAATGGTCAGAGTGCACCTCGCAAATACAGAGGCTTTGTTGACACAATATGTATGAACAATTGAATTCAACACGTCCATGTTCCGACGAGGCTCTGTAGTACTCTTGACTTAATTTTAAGCTTAGCATCCTAGATGCTGTTACCAGCGTAAAAGACAAAATCCCAGGAAGCGACCACAGGGTAGTTCACCTACCATTTACGCTCTATATCGCATCCTATCGCTTAACAAGTCTAACTGGGGAATCGCGGATGTTTAGAAGCATTAACTGGGATAACTTTTCTCTGCTTGTTCGATCAGCTAATTGGAATACGTTTTTCTTGTCCTTGGATGTGAACATGACCACACATGAACCCTACAACAACGTCATTAATTGTCCAGTCGTTGTCGCTGCGCTAATGCACAGCCACAGGTCAAAACCGATAAAACGTTCATCCCATCTAAACAAGGTGTCGAGGTAGCTCCGAAAAATGCGTCACCAATACCCTAAGGCGCATGACTTCCATATCCCTGTTTGCATAAACAGAGTTATAGACAACTGCCAGCACTTTAGGGTGATGGTTAAGCTAGCTGAAGAGCGGGCTGCCTATACCAGCTACAATAAAACCCAATCCCTCACTCAGCTATTGAACTATAAAAATAATAGTACAGCAACCTCTATCATCTCTCTAAGATTCTTTGATGAGTCCGTACTCAGCAGTCCGAAGGAAATAGCTGAGATTCTCAATAGCCACTTTGCGATTGCTTCACTGATATCAACTTGACCTTGCCAACTGCTGTGCCTAAACTTACGCACGACTCGTTAGACATTATTACCTTCGACCTACGTTCTATCACCAGAGTAATTAGATCACTTAAGCTGTCACTACACCCTGGCCCTGATGGTCTCCCAACTGCACTGCTGATACTCGGAGGCCAGGACCTTCCTGTTCTACTTCTCAACTTATTTATACTCGCAATGAAATTCGCCGTACATCCAAACACTTGGAAGCATTCTACAGTCAACCCTAGACATAAACAAGGTAGCCGTCAAAACATAGAAAACTGCCGCCCCATCAACCACAAGCTTATTGCCTCGAGAGTGATGGAAAGAATTGTTAAGGAAAACTTGCTGAACTTTCTACTTAATCGCAACCTTATCTATAGACAACAACGCGGATTTTTGCCGTCCAAATCTTGTCAGACTTGCCAACTTGAGTTTCTTAACAAGGTGACTGTACAGATTGCTGCTAACCAAGCACTATTCATAATCTTCCTTGATATAACAAATGCTTTTGACGGAGTACCGCACGCGGAATTATTAGTAACATTCGAATCCTACGAAATCTCAGACCGCCTGCACCTATGGTTCCAATCTTAGCTCTTATCTCGCGCGCAAACAGTAAAGGTGGACGAGTCTATATCACTCCTCAAACCGGTCACAAGTAGCGTTTTTCAGGGCAGCCTACTAGGCGCACTGTTATTCTTGCAATACATCAATGATGTTTTCCAGGTAATACAATATGACAAGCCCTACCTTTTCGCCGATGACATCAAATTGATGTTCACCATCCACCCAACAAACATGCAAGCCGGTCCTTCCCAGATTCAAAACGAAATTAGGGCGCTGGATGTTTGGTGCAACACTTGGGATCCGGCATTCTCACCGGCATATACAACGTCATCCTATACGGATGCATCGTTCCACTCAATGCGTTTGCGCTTCAAGCCACTCCGCTTGTTAATAGCCTTACAGTCCGAGAACTAGTTGTACATTACTCCAGTTCTCTGAAATTCGCAGAGCAAGTGAGCCATTGCTCAGCAAAAGCCTGCGCCCTCATAGGATACATATACAAATCCATGGCTCTGCAAGAATTTCGGCTGGTTCTATACAAAACCTGCGCCCGACCTCTGCTAGTATGCTGCTCCATTGTGTTTACCAACTCCAGAAAATGCGAAAGTAGCCATTAAAAGTTCAACGATCTTTTATCAAACTGCTTCCGGACCACTCTACTCCGTACCTCACACACGCGTGACGAGCGTGCTACTGGTTCATTTGGATTATTTCCCTCTATCCTCTCTCCATCACTGTACGCTCATTCGAACCTGATTTACCAGCTCTATACAGTGATCCATCGTAGGTGGAAATATCTTCTAATATTAGAGGCTGCACCATCGCCAACCGTTTTCATTGGCTTCTGTGATTAAGCGCAAGCGTTTAATTCAATCGTATTGAGCCGATCGCCATTCTATGTGACACCATTCGATACAGAATTCTCGAGGCAGGCCGAAAAGCCTAAGCTTACCCCGATCCAGTGTTTCTCAACACAGCTCTGAAAGAATCTGTGATCTGTCAATCTGTGTTCCGCGCTATGTTCAGGTTGCAATCACTCGCCATTCCTTGTGTCCTTGTCAGCCAGTGCGGCTGCATTACCCATCACACGGACCGCGCAACCACGCCGACCGCTCATTTGACCTTGCAACCACCAAGCTTGCCTGACCGATGTGCGCCGCTCTCAAAGCTGTAAAAGTACAGAACGCTAACCAACCCACTGGGTCAGGCGACGACACCAAATTGAATGGCAGAAAGGCAAAACCAAAGAGACTCCCATCGAAAGGCATTTGCGGGTTAGGAGAATGTCATCGGGTAGTAAAAACCGGTCTAGCTTGTTCACACTGCTTGGAATGGTACCATACGAAATATGCCAATGTGTCCCAACAAAGGTTACGGGAGCGAAATAGCTTCCAAGATGCATTTTGGTTCTGTACTGCGTGTTCCACCATCCCCCTTGTTAAGTGCTTGCTTATCCTAGCTGAGAAGTGCGACCGGTTAATAGCAGAAGCGGAGCAGAGGATAACCAATAAGATTACTTCAATGGGAGCGAGTATGAACCACAGAAGCGTAGCGGCTGCTGAGCAACGTAATGCTGAACAACTCGCTTCCCCTGCACCACAATCAGCCATGTTTCCATCTCCGTTGTCTTCTCCAACTTTGGTAGAACGCCGGGCGAAAACAGCCTTTACCTACGTGAATCAGGCAGTACTCAAAGCAAAGAAAATCCGGCGCCATTCAAAACGTCTGGTTAAGCAAATTCCACTAAACCTGACATCTAGTATTAACAAGGATGGAGTAGCCAAACACCAACCCGTGGTACCTGTAGCTCAAATATCTCTTGTCGAGACTAAGCCTCCCAGAACATCGGTTACATATGCAGAGATTGCTGCAAGGGTCCACCGAGAGGCCGCCGTTGCGTCCTCTTCTATTGTAAACACCGTTAAATCAAATGCAGAGAAAAACGGCAAACAATCACTTGTCAACAAGTCAAGACAAATGAGTACCATAACTTGTAGATCGATTAAAAAGGGATCCAACAACAGTGCCCGAACTGTTGTTTGCTCAAATGTCCCTGAATCTACCGCCATCGCATTGCGGGCTAAGTTATCGGACGACCAAGACCAATGGAACTCATTGTGTATGCCGATGAGTATCAAAGCCAAGCCCATAAACTTGTTACGAATTACTCGTCATCCGAACTCGCCACACTATGGTGAACCCAGACTTATTCGAGTAACTCTAGAATCCTCCACCGGCGTAGAAAACGTTTTGCTCTCCGCAAACGCGCTAAAACACGAATCCTGTGCGATACGTATCTATCCTGATGTCCCTTGGAGCGCGCGACAACCAAAACAATCCAACGAAGAGGGGCAAAGCAAGCAAGACCGCCTAAACACAATCTTCATACATGACGTGCCAGAATCTCCCTCTAACGATGTTCAAGAGACCAGAAAGTATGATTTAGATCAGTGGTGGTTCATTCTTGAAACACTTTCTTTGGATAACGTTGTGGCACTATCGCTTACCAGGATACCTCTCTCACCAAATTATAGAGGATGCGGCCCTAGAATCCTAAAACTTGTGGTGCAGTCAGAGCAACAAGCAAAGGATGTTTTGGATCGATGGCGGAGAAATCGGAAACATCTTCCCTCCGAAATCCGGTTAAAGGTCGCAAACAATTCGCACAGCTTAAGTATTAAAGCAACTGAAGCAGCAAGCATCCGGATGAATGTACAGAAGTGTAACTTGACGGCTGCTTTAATTGACTCTGACGTAGATCTAAACGAAGGCTGGGACGCACCTTGGCCGAATCAAGTTGCAAACGTGGTATCACTGACTCATAAAAAAACGAATAACTGCCGACCTCCCATCGGTCGGCATTCTCCCACACTTGACAGCTTTACCTCTCTGCGGGCTCCTAGAGACCGAGAAACTGGCCTGCTTGTATACAAATGCTCAGGGACTTTCTAACAAATTGGCCGAACTGAAAGATCGCCAACTTGGGACAACTACGTAGCACAACGTAACCACTGCACTCAACTGTTAACAGAGGACAAAGCCGCCTATCAGCAGAACATCGCAAAAACCTTTAGTGCTAACCACAAGCTGCTGTACAAGCACGTTAATAGCCTGCGAAAGGTGAGGCAAGGATTTCCTCCACTCAAGACGGCTGATGGCCCAACAAGAACGTCTATGGAAGCTGCAAACGCGCTGCAGATGCAATACGCCCCCACGTTTCAAAGGGTCTTGCCACCAAGCGATCTACCAAGCTTTGTATTCTGCTCACCAGGACTAACCCATATCAATTTTACCGCAGAGGCTGTATTGCAAAAGCTGACTTCTCTACGCAAAAACAGCACGCCGTGTGTCGACGCCATTCGTCCTGAGGCATTGGGAGCAGCAGCAAACCAACCGGCAGGACATTTAGCTCAGTGTTTTCAGCACTGCTTAGACCAGAACCAAGTTCCCGCAATGTGAAAGCTTGGAATAATAAGTCCGATTCACAAAGGTGGAAGCAGAACTGGTCCTTCCAACTACCGCTTAGTAACCCTTCTTCCTATACTCTCCAAGGTCATGGAACCCATAGTTGCCGGTGCACTGGTGTGCTATCTAGAAAACTGCAATCTCATCACTCCTTAACAGCACGGTTTCCGTCGACAGCGCTCATGTACAACTAATTTACTAATCGCATGCAGTAGTTGGACCGGGGCAGCCGACGCTGGAGTAGGTGTTGATGTGACCTACCTGGATTTTTCCAAGGCTTTCGATCGCCTAGACCATCGGATACTACTAGCCAAGCTGCAGCATTACGGGATCAGCGACCATCTTTTAAGCTGGATAGCTAACTTTCTATTTCGAAGGCAATTAGTGGTCAGAGTTCGGAGCTCTTTATCGGACCCCATACAATTCGAGTGTGGTGTGCCGCAAGGCTCGGTTCTAGGCCCACGTTTGTTTTTGGTGTTCATTAATGACCTTGCATAGGGAATCGCTTCAAACTTCCTAATGTTTGCCGACGATATCAAGATCTGGCGCAGGATCCAGACGAACGCCGACCAACAGGTGCTTCAAAGTGACTTAGATACAGTGTATCAATGGTCGATCCAAAACTTATTGCAGTTCAACGTCAGTAAATGCAAGGTGCTTTCCATCCGACATCAAAGCAGCCACTCATACCGACGCGAAACGGATGTACTGCAACTATCAACTCTCGAACGTGACTTAGGTGTCCTGGTTCAAGATGACTTGGGTTGCTCCAAGCAATCCGAAAAGGCCTCCAAGACCGGGAACCAACACGTTGGGCTGTTGAGGCGGGCGTTTGGACAAATAAACAGCTCCATATTTCGACAAATGCTCAGTGCGTATGTTCGCCCCCATGTCGAATATGCAATTCAAGTCTGGCATCCATGGCTGAAACATGATCTTAATGCACTGGAGCAGCCACAACGCCGGGCATCTAAGAACCCCATTGGAATGCGCAATCGGTCCTACCAGGAGAGGCTGTGACGACTAGGATTGTTCAGTGGCAGCTATCGCAGGCTACGAGGCGACCTGATTATGACATACTTGATTCTGCGAGACCCACATCATGTGTGCCGCCCTTTACTGCAACTCAGCAGCAATACAAACCTGAGGGGCCACTCATTAAAACTCGCAGAACAATACAGTCGTCTGGAGTGCCGCAGAAATTTCTTTTCCATCCGTGTCTGTCACCCGTGGAATGCTCTCCCAGAATCGGTCGTTTCTGCACCGACACTAACAATATTTAAAAGACGGTTGGACGATGCACTCATCCACTTACACTTTGTTACTTAACACTATGTCTCCATCCTACACCTGGAGTTTACCCTGGAATTATTTGTTGTTAACTGTGGGTGTTGTGAATCTAAGTGGATCGCATGACTGCAGCGAAGCAAACGATAAGTCCTTATTTTCGTATTTAAAGTATTAACTATTTTACTATCCGCTTCATCATAATTATTATGTTGATATCCCCACCAACTATCCAACGGGGCTTGTAAAGCAACGCTTCTTAACCCGTATAAATTCATTGTTTATTGTTCATTGTACTTTCAATTATGGCGGTCGGTGCCTCGAACACGTACTAGAATCTTTATGGCTGCGCAAGCTGAAAACTAACCTCATCTTCCTGTATCGGCTTATCAATAATCCTCCTGCGAACTGAATAACACCCTTCCTATCATCGGCCAACGTTCCGTACCCTCTTCGTAATAGACCACACTCCATTCCCCTGCCGAAAGCTTACAGTAGTACGCGTGCAAACTTCTCTCTATACAGATACGCGTACGTGTGAAATAGGCCTCCACATACTGTGCGGGTATCTGATAATGTAATCCAATTACGTTCAGCACTTAATAGGTAACTCATAATCGGTCATGTTTCTACTCTTTTAAGCATTAACAGACCCATAAGACGAACTGTGTGAAAATAGACCTGGGCACATATGAGCGTCTTCCCCATCCGACCTCACTCAACTCAAGTCTGCGCACAGCCACTCCATAGTCTCTCCTTGTAGACCTTCATCTATTCATTACTTTCTGCAACGTTTGTGGCATCTTCCCATGTATAAAACCAACTCTTTCTAGCTATTCCTGCCTCAGTCAACCTTAGCACACAAAGAGGATTTCAGTATCTGAGCGCCGCTGCGCTTTAGCGTCTGATGCTCTGATGTATTTCACAACCTTAACGTGGGCTTGGACTTCGCCCGTTCGCAGTCGTTTCATCTAAAATTTTTAGCTCTCGTATGGCGCTTATTCATATCTTATGATGTCCGCGCACAGCCACTCTCTAGCCCCCATTTTTAAACGTTCATTTAACCATTACCCGCTGCAACGTCGAAGACGCTTACATACTAGAAGGCTGCATCCGAATGTCATTGCTAGCCACTGATACTCTCTCTTCCAGCGACATTTTCTGCACATCGTTTTAACTTTGGCACAGTTTTTCAGCTGCAACGGTTCATTGTAGTTAACATACGTCCTTGCGCTATCCGCTACCCTTTATCTCTCCAATACATATGCTCTTGGATTGTTTGCAGCACCTATCTGCGCTGGTTTGTTCACTTATTCTGTCACTGTTAGTATCCACTAATAACAAGAAGGCTTAATGCGACTTTAGTTGCTGTCCATTTGTTTTCTCTTTCAGCGCCACTATTTATCGTTCCTCTTACCTTCATCACGTTTTCCACGGTGCTTGGTTGTAGGCTCCATACATCTTTGCTCATATCCGGAGCTATTAGGAGACATTCCTCTTTTTCCATCCTGTAATCTTTTAGTATGCCTTTGTCACTTACCTTTGCTGGCTTGTTGATGTATTATGTGACACTGTAGGAACCCACTAGTGACCAAGCTGCTTAATGGAATGATTACATCTGGCCACCCACAGGTTTTCATAGCGCCATTATTTGTCGCTGCTCTTAACCCCCGCACCTCTATTTAGTAGCAACTAGGAGTCGTAGGCCCCACGTATTTTTGCGCATATCTGGAGCTTGCTAAGGGCCATTCTCTGTTATCTCCAATCTTCATTCTTTGGGACTGTCTGCGTCACATACATCCACCCTTTGTTGGGTTATTCTGGGACATGCAAATGCCATTGCTGATCACCGCTACTCTCACTTATAGCGCCACTAGCTGTTCTTCGTCTTACCTCTGGCACCTCTGTCTAGCAGTAGCCATTCTTCGTAGGCTCTAACCATCTCTGCGCATATCCTGAGCCAGCTAAGGGCCACACCTTTATCCCTCCAACCGTTAATCCCTGGGAATACGTGCGTTACATGCACTTGCTGTCTGTTGAATTATTCAGGGACAATTAAGTTATCTACTAGCAACTATAAGGCTCCACCCAAATGATGTTGCTAGCCTTCGGTACTCTCCCTCGTTTAGTATCAGCGTTGCGCACGTATACGTGGCTATTCCGAGGCTCTTCCATGGAATTTTAACTTGGCTATGGAAACAGTTACACTTACTTACATTTGCAGGGATCCCAAACCCAATTTGCGGAGTATGGCGTTTTTACCTATTAAGGACATATTCAGCCACAGGAAACAACTTCACTCACCGACCCCATGACAAGTACAGCAAGGATAGTTGGACATGGTTTGGGAGCCGAGCAAGAATATAATAGAAGAGCCGGCCTCTATAAACAACGTGTTTACTCACCTGCATCATTATCATTCGACTCTTCGAATCTTGCATCATTGACCAGCATCAACGACTGCTGGCGTATCAGAACTAAGCCATTCGGCCAACCAACGAAGAATTTTGGCTGTCAACCGACTGCGAATAACAGAATGCAAAATCGGTCTATACGATGTATAACCGACTTGCATTACTGTTCAACGAAAGCTACGGCAGTGTTCCAGGACGTGGTGGGTTTTCGCCTGACAAGCGTTCTTCCTATAAATAGCCACAAATGTCCGCTTAACAACACTGCAAGGTGACGGATGTGACTAGCCACAAAATAAAGTCACAGCTATGCATTTCACACTGACGCATTCCTCAACCTTCTACATCGAACCTGTGCAACTAATTCTGCTATGAACAATGCTTTGTTGGAGCACTGATCCTCTCTATCTCGTAATGGTTATTGATTGCAAAAAGCCTTGTTTAGGCTCCTGTGCTCACGGATCACTACCTGGCGAAATTACCCCCAACTTGTGTTTTGACGGATTTTTGGCCGCCACAGCGCCATAATGTCCCTGGGTCTGACTATTACCTGACAGTATGCTCACGCATACGGACAACATCTTTTCTTTTATAACTTTCATCAAAACGAAATGTTTTAACATTCCACAGAAGCTATGCTTGTACGCATATTTGATCACGCCTTTACAGGTGTGTCTCGTTTTACCGAGACTATACAATATATTTACTTATTTTTTTATTATCTATTCTTTGTATTACCTTCGACACCACTTTTCAGCTTCAGCGTGTCAATGTAAGTGGCATATATCTTTGTGCTAGGAGCCACTCCTTAATTTTCCAACACTTACTCTCTTGAACTGTTTGCATCATACTTTCGCTGGTTCGTTGGCTTATTCTGTCACCGTAGGTATCCACTGGTAATTAGTAGGCGTAATCCGAATGCGCTTGCTGGCCACTGATACCCTCTCTCCTAACTCCACTATCCGTCGCTCTTCTTATCTTCCTCAACATTTTGCAGAGATTCGTATTAGGCTCCATATCCCTTCTGCGCAGATCTTGCGCTTGCTTGGATAAACTCCTTGCCTCTTCATCATACATTCTCCTGGAAGGTCTATCAATTACCTTCGCTGGTTTGTTGCACCCTGTGACCCTGTAGGCATAAACTAGTGACCAGGCGTCTGATTGGAATAAATAAATAAATATTTTATTCTCGACTGTGCGAGGTACGCCCATGAAGACTTGATCAGATATGCACAACAGCACTAACAGTTTATGGCAACTTTAACAGTGACAGTAGAAAATGTTTCATATGTCCATGATTGGAACTGTACAACGGTGAAAATGCGAAATAATTATTTGGCTGTAGTAAAACCTAGAGCTTGGCTAATAATAGATTGAGAATCGTGTATGATCCGTTGGAAGATAATTGAAGAGCACGCTCAAGAGAGATATGGCAATACAGTGAGTTGGTGCACAAGTAACGCAAAGGTCAACAGTGATATCGTAGAAAGCAAAGGACGACAGTATTTGCAGACGTAGAAGTTCCAGTGTATCAAACCTATCTACGATGGTGACACCAGTTGACCTGCCAGTGTGGCGTTATGGGCTGTGACTTTATTCGGTGGCGAGTCACATGCGCCACGTTGCAGTGTTGTTAAACAAACTTCTGGCCACTGGTAATCTTTCCTGGCGTCACCATATGTCGCTTTTCTTAAATCCGGCACCTTTGTTTAGTAAGCAGCTAGTGGTCTTAGGCCCCATGCATCTGCGATTATCCTGAACTCGTTAGGAGCCACTCCGTATCTCCATAACCTTTATTCCTTTAGAATATCCGCGTCCAACCTTTCCGCTATCGTACGCCAATTGAACTTCAGATCTCTCTCGCGGCAATCTATTTATCTTTCACTTTCCTATTCTGCGCTCCCTATCGTACTACGCTAGCTACTTGCTGTTCAGGCACCTTGCAATAACCGATAATCCTCTAACTTTCTTTGCTATCTTCTCACGCAATTGTTGTCTCATACTAAACTGATAATTCATGCATCAATTACTGGTACAACGCCCTTGTCTCTATGCGTAAGTTAGCAATCTATCTATAAGGTTAATGATTCTATATGACATTCGAAAGGAACTTTCAGCGTAATCATTGTTGTACAGTGTACGTGATTTTGTCTCAAGTACAAATATTGGTGCATAAGACCTTAACAATGTGTAACTCCAAGCCTGTTCTTGCGGTCTTCTCTCGGTTGTCCCTTACTTTCCCTTTTCTTTGAAGTCCGGAACTTCCTGAGGATCTGGGATTGGACTGAGTAACAGATTTCGCCAAAGATGGACGTAACAACCTACAAGGACCTACATGGAGCACGGTTGTACACCAAGGGACTCAAATGCAACCAACACCACAACCGTTGTCCAGTATGGAGAGCTGGACGCAACTTCCCACTCTCTCAAAGTATACATATGAAAAACCTTGACAGCAGATAGTTTTAAACGTTGCTCACCTGGCCCACAACAAGACGACTATTCGCAATGTTCCCATCCTTAATCGACCTCGAAAATTATGGCGGCGTCCATCAAATTACCTGTCCAAATAACAGAGGTGATTGGAAGCCATTTGAATGCAAATAAGCGAATAAGAAAGCAGTCGTCAAGCGGCTTTGCCAGCTAATCATTATTGTACAAAACGCTTTACGGCAGTGTTGCAGAACGTGGTGCGTCTTTGCCTCACAAGCGCTCTCCCTATAAAAAGCCACAAATGTTTGTTTAACAACACTGCGACGTGGCGGATGTGACTCGTCACTGAATAAAGTCACTGCCCACAACTACATATGGCAAGGCAATTAGCCACATATTTCAAATTTTTCCCGATAGTGCAAGAATATGATACTCTCCATCTACATGCACCTTTTCATTGCATTTATAGTGCCTTGGCCGTTTCAGCTATGCACGATTGAACCCAAAGTATCGTTGTGATACACAACTGCCTGTAAACCTTGATCATGCCTGATTTGGCATGTCTTTATAAATTTGAGAATAAACTATTTATTTATTTGTAAAAGTCTAGCAACAATCAACGATTTAAACGTACACGGGTTGAGCTTCCGCCAAATTCGTTTGCACCAGTTCTCTACCGAAGTGAGGATGCATGCCATTAGTTGGTGCATTCACAACAAACACAGCCACGTAGCTACTGTTCCCACTTGAAATGCATCGAACGCAAGCGCAGTCAGTAGATACAGTAGTGGGTTTATGATAGCTTTAAATGTGATAGTTAACTCACGCAGATTCACCAAGCTGTAGCCGATGATGAACAGCATCACGCTCCATGGAAGCGAGGTAAGTGCCATAGCTGAATTGCAATTTATATTCTGCACTCCACTCAATAAGTTATATATTCGCCTTTAAAGGCAGTTCTCAGTTAGTTGACTACGTCGAAGTGCCAAGTTGACACCAACGGTCAATTAACGAGGAACATACCACTCACATTTGAGTGGTCTCCGAAGAGCAACCCGAGTTGTGACTTTGGGGTAAACCTCGGGTAAACTGACACTGAGTATGTGGGAAGTACAACAGCAATTACCACTCACCTCCTACATAAAACCACTATGAACGATGCAAGGGAGAATTGAGTGACTACATATAGTTAGTATTCAATGTGATTAGCTGAATTCGTATGTACTTGAGAAGCTTGTATCTTATGGTGTGGGAACATGTTTGCTGAGACGTAAGTTTCACAAACAGCTTTAGCGCAGTGCAAAACGGAATCTCTACAGTAAAACATAAAGGTATATCTAACCAAAAAGTGTACCTCGCAAGCACAGTGCCTAACATTCATTGACACAAATATTTCGTTCTTCATTTGACCAGGTGCATGGGATTTGTCATGCAATTTTATACAAATTGCATCCCAAAGTTTGTAAAAGATACGAAACATGATCCTGTGTGGAAACCGCTTGATACTATCTAGATACGTCGTACTCAACAGCCGGGCCGCGGACCGGTACCGGTCTTCGGACAAACGGAACCAGGCCACGCAATAGCCAATTTATTGTTTCCTCTCGGGAATGCACGACTTTTCATGGACAAGTTATAACCGGGAACTGAGTGGCTGCGATGGCCAGTAGCTTTGTAACTTTAGTGGAGAGCGGTGTGCCGCGCTTCTCCGTTTACCGGTACTTTCTCATGTTGACAATGCCACTCACCTTCCCTTTCTCCGAGGTCTGGAACATCTTGGGGATCTGAGATCGGACCGTGAACGAGCTTGCGCCTGGGACAGGACACCAAAACCCCCAAGGACCTACACAGAACACGGCTGTACAACAAGTGGATAAAAATGCACTCACTATTATGATCGTCGTCCAGTAATGGTAGCTGGACATGACGCCTTCATACTCCTGCGAAGTATACATAATCCTGTAAATTCTAGAAGCAAGAATCGGAAGTTTTGCTCACCTAAACAAGAAGATGACGAAGGTCTAACCCTCCATAGGCCTCAGGCATTATGGCCGCCCCGAGCAAAAATAACTTGTTCAGCTAACAGAGGAATTTAGAAGGCAATTGACGGCGGTTAACCGCGGGTTAAATCAGTCGACGAGCTGCTCTGCCAGTTTTACATTAGTGTACAAACGGATTTGTGACAGTGTTTCAGGACGTGGTGGGTTTTCGCCTGGCAAGCGTTCTTCCTATAAAAACCCACAAATGTCCGCTTAACAACACTGCGACGTGGCGGATGTGAATGGCTACTAAATAAAGTCACGGCCCACAACTACATGCCGGCAAGCCGACCAGAATCCTAATGTAATATTTTCCTGACAAGTTTTCTCTACAAACGGAATGCCCAGCCTGTTTACACTACGCCTACTAGAACCCAACTTGTCGTCATGTTTTGAGGAATTTATACCTTAAGATTAATTTTACAATTTCCAAAGCTTGGACAACTTTCGGCTTACTGCCGATAACATGCATAGCAACGTGTTTGTTGTGAAACATAAATTGCTTGTAAACGTTGATCACGCCTGGTCTGGTGTCTCGGAAATTCGAGAATATACTATTTATTTGTTTATTTATTTAATGTAGGCGTATAATGTCATACGCTGTCAAGTTTTATTCCACATTTAGTGTCTGACGTTCACGGTGTTTTCTTTGACAGTCTACATCTCAGGCAGCTGAGCGCTAGAATTTGACCCACAAATCAGCAGAAATAAGTGCGGAACAGACGTCATCATAAAGTTTCTTTTGAAAAACGAAATGGCCCATGAAAGCGACAGTAGTAAAGGCTTCAACGTCAAAACTATGTAAAACTATCAGAAAATACCATAAATTAAACTTGATTTATGGATTATCGGAACAGGGGATACCAAAAAGTCTCCGCGCTCTGAATATTTTGTGATGACCGGCTCTCAGTTGCTGAAATGAAACCTTCAAAAGGCCTTTGTCCCTGGCGCGCCATGAACCCTGGATTAAAGGATAAGCTCATGAAGTAGGTTGAAAGGAAACGAAATGGAAACACGAAGGACGGAAGAAATTGCAGAAGGCAACTTTAACAATGAAATTGGATGCACTACGTGCATCATGTTTGTCGGTCAGCGTTATAGCCAAGGATAAATCCCTTTGCAATCTGTGAAGAATTGCTCTTGCTCTCCACTAAAGTCAATTTCTGTGAACTACTAGGAGAGACTGCCGTTAAAAGGATGGCAAATGTGTCTTTGTCGGCTACCACTGTGACTAGGCGAATTTGGGGGATCGCCGTAGACATTGAGACACAATCTTTGGAGAAGCGCAATACATCAACGGGGTACGCACTTCAAATTGCCGCGCAGAACAATATCGGAAACAAAGTAATATTACTTTATACTTGCGAAAGCTTTGTCAGGAATACTTGCATTAGGATTCGTTATGTGCACACTCTTTGCCAACCAAAACCACAGTAGCAGAATTGTGACAGCATTCAAAGCAAGAGCCACAACACAATCTGAACATATACAACACACTTCACGTGTCATTGTCTTTTAATACATCCATATGGAACAGTCTGGTTGGAGGGAAACAAGCTCAGAGATCTCAGCGACTTTTCATTTTAGTGTGTGAACACCTTAAAGCATTTTCTGTGCATGTATTAGTGTTACTATATTTTTTATGGCTAATAAATACAATTAAAATAAAATTATGAAAACACAGAAGTCTTAAAGATAAGCAAGCGAGGCTCTCCCAGAGGGCCGCGTTAAAATTATCAGGCTTTGACGGTCCGCAGCAATAAAAGCATCGGGAGCACTGATCTAGACGAGTGCTTGTGTAACTGCGTTAATGGCCGATGCTTCTGTGGGTTCTGCTTTGATGCTGGTAATATTATGACTGTCATCCAGATGTCGGACATCTGACCAGTAACGCAAATCTATGCTGGAGATAACTGTAATGCATCTGCAATTCTTACAGAGCTACTGGTGATAAGACATCAGCTCAAGTAGCCTTGTTTAGATTGTGTCGTCTGCCTTCCATGTAAGCACTGGCGTGATCAACTAAGGCGGGAGGATCAAGGTTAAAGAAGCAAGCCATGTTAGGGGATTGTTTTTGATATTATGGAGCTGAAAGGTGCATTACGCTTGTTCACCTCCACAGTAACGAGTGTGTAGGATAACTAGGGTTTTCAAAAATGACTTCAATCTACAGGCTGTTTAACCCCCATATCTTGACTTTCATGACCGCAGATAGACAACTGACATAGGCAGCTTAGATAATTTTTGCGTAGTATTTCCACTTACTTTATCTGAGAATCGCAGACTATATCCCATTAATCGTTTTCAGTCGTTTTCAGTGAAGCATCCCATATTAGAAAGGAATATAACATACCTTGTGTAGCGCACTCATGAGCTGCCAATTGCCCACAGGCGAAATGGAGAAGCGGGTTAACTGCATTTCCGAATCCTGACTTGTAATATTTTCTACTGAACATGTTAGTCTTTTAGCCTTTCTAAACTTCATTCTTATCTCGAACATCGTTGACTGTACAGTAAGTATATGGACACTTCTTCACGATAAGCATGAACTTGTGTAGGAAACAGGCTATGTTTGCTCTTAGAAACGAAATCCGTGTGTCGATGCTGGTAGGGGATTCCACTTAGTTGGTTGTACTCAGTACGCTAATGAAATTATGTTGCTGCTGCTAAATTCACTAACGATAATACAGATATGCATGGTACATCGATTTTAACCGGAGAACAACTTGGTCCGCGAACGTTTTATTTCTGACGGCAATGCGACCATCACTCGCTCCCAACTACGATGGACAGAGAAACACTAAGAAACGTCGGCTTACATTCCAACTGCTGGTGTCTTCTTAAGGTCGCGGCGCAATCGTACAGCTGTGAAGCTTGCAAACATTTGTTCACAACTCCCAGTAGTGCTTGGGCTCCATGGGTGGTCGGATCCAACACGCCGACAGTCACCGAGTCCAAAAATTATGCCTTTACTGTCAGTATGTAGCCAACTTTCGGTCAACATCCTTATACCTGAGTACTAACATTGTATTTATTATGCTATGTTCCTGTACTGAACAATTTTCACGTGATAGGCTCATGCATTACTTGACAGCATAACTGGAATTTTGCCTCTTATTCATAAGAGAGCGAGTATTCCAACACGCCAGTCAGCACACTGCCTTATTTACTTCCCTGCACTGTTGTATCCAATACTTTCTAAAGAATCTGATTCGGTGAAAGTATTTACTACTATCAAGTTTATACCAGTGCCCAAAACCAGAGCAAACGATCAATAGAACAATAGAACTGTGGCGTATTACGGTTAAAACAACAAATCTAAACAAGTACAGTGGGATAGAAATAATGGGAGAAATGCATGGTGATAAAATGAGAAGGGTTTTGGTGGACTCATTAGTATGTTTACATTGACAGATGCATAAATGAGCTGAGATGCTTATGTGATAAATGCATTAATTTGGAAATTTAAAACCACCGTTTATTTACGTTATGTTTTTCTTTGGCTAACACTAGTTATAAAATGAAATGCAAAAATGAAAATGCATCATCAATTTATCTTTCAAATATCGCAGTTTTGGGGTACAGACTGTGATTTGGAAAAGAGTTGCACTGCTGGTATATTCGAAAGGATAAGGAACTGCGACAACATTCCAACGGACGACACTGTATTGTGTACTTCTAAGCATGGTTATGGGATTCATTGAAATTAGCGGGCTACAAATTTTAATCAATTTATTCAACATTGACTAAACTTTCAAAGAGAGGCACCAAGTCTTCACTTGATAAATCTGAGACCTTAAATTTCCGTTCAATTCCAAATACTTATACCACCTGAGAAATACTGGTATGACAATGTCAAGTTTGGCATTCTCGTCGGCCACCTAAATGCAAATGACCAAGGAACCAAGGAAAGATCAAACTGCGTCTATTGGTGCTCAACTCTTTTACTAGTGCTGCATTACTTGCCTAGCAAGCAGGCTTCATATCACTGTTCAATGCTTTTGTAAACATACCGGTGGGCGCTGCATATCGATAACAACACCCCCAATGAGCTTCAGAATGTGAGGCCTTTGACTTTCCATGCGGATCGGGAATGACTTTCCCGGTTTTCTTGGTGACCGGTTTTCATTAAGTGCTGCCTAATTGTGACAACCTTACTTCGTTCTTCACCTGGTGCAGTCGTAGTACGTTTCAACCGTTTGCGGAGATATTTCGGAACGTTCACGTTTGCGCAAAGCATATCCTTTCCGATAAGTCTCATAAATAAATAAATAAATAAATGGTATATTCTCGGTAAAACGAGACACACCTGTGGAGGCGTGATAAG
Organism: Dicrocoelium dendriticum; assembly: GCA_944474145.2. NCBI lineage: Eukaryota > Metazoa > Platyhelminthes > Trematoda > Plagiorchiida > Dicrocoeliidae > Dicrocoelium > Dicrocoelium dendriticum. Next base: position 67,482,707 of record OX104061.1, read on the forward strand.
ACAATAACAATTATAGGGATATATTGGAATACTGGTTCTTAGTTAAAATCTTCGCTACCGTTGGTTTGGCAAAACAAGCCATTTATACGAGAACCTAGATTTCGACCAGTGCGCTCAATGTATTTGTCTCAAAGCTGCATGCTATTTTGTATAAATAATGGGGCGCGCCCTGCGTCAGCACCGATGGCTTACTTGAACAACTAAGCAATGGTCATGTGGACATTAGCAAACGTAGCTACGCTGCATTGTATGCCATTGTCATTGAGGTGTTTATTCATTTCACTTTGTTTATTAAAGACAACGGTGTCGAAGCAGTGATTGTCCAGTTTCTTATACCAGCTCACATTTAACTTTGACGGCAGCCATGTTAGTCATACGGAAAGAAATTTAGGTGTCC